>VWYO01027955.1:0-142777 GCA_013400275.1 Rhadina sibilatrix
AGTTTTGTTTCCCATGGAAAAGGATTATAGTTCATGTCCTGGGCGTGTTGCTTGAAGTGGGTTTCTGCCTCCTAAATTATGAACTGTGCAGAATTTGTCCCTGATGAAACAAAGCTGCCAAAACCTAGGACTCTGGCTGCCCTTGGAGTGCCAAATACCTCCTCCAAACTCACATCAGGAACCTGAGGGGGTGAGTTTTGTTTCCCATGGAAAAGCACCACCGGTCCTGTCCAGGCTCCTGTGGCTGGGAGTGGACTTCTGCCTCTTGAAATTAAGAATATTGCAGAATTTGTCCCAGATCAAAGTGTCCAAAACCTAGGACTCTGGCTGCCCTTGGAGTGTCAAACATCTCCTCCAAAGTGACATCAGGAACCTGGGAGGGTGAGTTTTGTTTCCCATGCAAAAAAGGGCAACCATTCGTGTCCAGGGGCCTTTGGGCAGGCACGGGCCTCTGCCTCCTGAAATTACGAACATTGCAGGATTTTTCGCAGACCAAAGCATCCAAAACCTAGAACTCTGGCTCCTCTTGGAGTATCAAACACCTCCTCCAAGCTGACATCAGGAACCTGGGAGGGCGAGTTTTGTTTCTGTCTCTGTTTGAAAGACACATGTCTGCTATGGAGGGGCAGGGTCTCCCTAAGAATGGAGAACTCAAACCTCCTCCCTCAAAATCATTATAATTTAGAAAATGAAAGGGCTCTCAGGCAGAGGCATGGGGATACAAATAGTAGTTCTTTACTAATATGTATAACAAGGCATACAAACAATAATAACTATAGCATTAATAATAAACAGAACTAGGAACCCAGTAACAGCTTCCCTGACCGCAGGCACTTTCCCCTTTGGTGCAGTTCTGGTCACAGCCAGCACTCTGGCAGGACTCCCGGTCAGCAGGGCAGGTGTGATGATTCCCATGCGGCTGCAGGGGGCGCTGTGGTGGGGACTGGGGGACCTCGCGGTAATGGTGGCTTTGTTCCAGACGGGAGGAGATGGAAGAGTTGGATCCGAAACTCCGGAGCTGAGGCTGAAGACGCGGGAGGTCTTGGCAGGCATGGGGTACGGGCTACAGAGTAGCAAAAAGGCTCAAAGCAGACGGGGAAGAAGCAGCAGGGGGGTGGGACAACAACGACCTTGATCCCAGCACCGCGACAGGTCCCTCTTTAAGTGAGGCAGGAGATAACAAAAGTCCTAGTTCAGTGGCTGCTCTCAGGAGCAGAGGCTCACCCCACACCAGAAGAAACAGGACCAGGCTGGACTTCTGTAGCAGGAGCGAGTTCCTTTCCTCAAGCCGCAGCTACATCACTTCCTTCCAAAGGCTCAAGAGCGAGTGAGTGCCAGTTTCTCCTGCCAGCCCCACTGTCTCAAGCACCCAGCCATCAGTGTTTCTTAGCAACACAATGGAAAAAATTCTACCTGTAACAAGTAAAGAAAAGCAAAGGAAAAAAAACCCCAACCTCCCATAGTTTCCCATGGAAAAGGGCCACCATTTTTGTCCACGGCCCTGTGGCTGGGAGTGGGCTTCTACCTCCTGAAATTAAGAACATCTCAGTGTATCTCCCAGACCAAAGCTGCCAAAACCTAGGACTCTGGCTGCCCTTGGAGTGCCAAACACCTCCTCCAAACCGACATCAGGATCCTGGGGGAGTGAATTTTGTTTCCCATGGAAAAGGGCCACCATTCGTGTCCAGGGGCTGNCTTAGCAACACAATGGAAAAAATTCTACCTGTAACAAGTAAAGAAAAGCAAAGGAAAAAAAACCCCAACCTCCCATAGTTTCCCATGGAAAAGGGCCACCATTTTTGTCCACGGCCCTGTGGCTGGGAGTGGGCTTCTACCTCCTGAAATTAAGAACATCTCAGTGTATCTCCCAGACCAAAGCTGCCAAAACCTAGGACTCTGGCTGCCCTTGGAGTGCCAAACACCTCCTCCAAACCGACATCAGGATCCTGGGGGAGTGAATTTTGTTTCCCATGGAAAAGGGCCACCATTCGTGTCCAGGGGCTGCTTCTCTGGATTTTTTCATGTTAATTTAGTTATCTGCAGTAGCTCCTCCCTCCCCACTTCTTACAGTGTTCAAATTTCTTTAAAATATTTTTTCCTGGTTAAAAAAAATCTGTTTTTCTCTCTTTGCAGACCACAAGACTTAGGAAAAAATAATGTCAGAAACCTGCCTGTGCACAGCAGTTGTACAAAGCATTGGAAAACACACACGGAAAACCTCCTGGATGAATATGGGAGAGCACCTGTGAGTCCTGCAAGGTGTGAGATCACTGTGCCACAAGAGTTGTTGAAATAAGGAGAAAAAAATTGTGGAAAAGAGGACAGTTCATCACTTCAAAAAGTACTTTTAATCTTTTTAAAGCTTAGTAAAAATGTCACTCAAATAGCCATAGGCAGGCACATAGGCTGTGAATGAAAAAAATCTGCTACACGTGTACACTTAAAATGCAAAACCTGAGCACAGTATGTGGTCCACACAAAGAGAGCTGCTTTGGACTGGGTCAGTCTGGATTTTGTCACAGGATCAGAGGATGTTTTGGATAGAGGAAACAATATTGTTTTAACTATATAAAAAAATGGGGTGTGATCAGGAGTGTCACTCAAGTACTTCACAGTTCACACAGGACTTAGGTACACCCACAGCTTGAAAATGCCTTGGTGGACTGGCATCTACAAAGCCAGAGAAGGAGCAAAAGTGCGTATCTTGGAAAAGACAGATGCTGCCTGTCACAGAGAACCAAGAAGGCAGGGAACCTGCTGTCCTTCCAGGCTCCAGAGGAGGAGGCTGAGTCCTAGCTATGGGCAGATGGGAGACCTGCTGGCTCCTGGGGTAGAAGCTTAATCTCATCCTTGTCCTGCAGATGAGCAAATCCTTGCACGGCCTGACACAGAATTACACCTCTCCATCTACTTGTTTGCCCCAGGGCTGCAACCTTCCAGGGCCAGTGAAGGAGGCAACAGCACCTGCGTTTGGCTGAAATCACAGAGATAAATACATTGAAAGAGCCAGCAGCAGAATCAAAGGAGCACCTGGGAGGCTGGTGCTGAGATCCCTGACCTGGGCTGGGCGTGCTGGGGTCCTGGCCGGCAGCTGCAGGCAGTGGTGACACTTCTGCCCCATCCAGACTGGGCGATGGAGCCGGTTCCCAGCAGCGAGGGGTGACAAAAAGCCTCACCAGCCCCCTGGCCATGTCCTCAGCCTGGCCCCGCGGCGCCCCCTGCCATGTCCACGCGTCGCCCCCAGGGGTCGCCCGTGGCGCGGCGGAGGGGCGGTGCTGGCGGGGGCGCGGCAGGGCGGAGCCGCCCGTTAGCCCCGCCCCCAGGCCGGCCCCCGCCCGGCGGTGACTGCACCGCCCCCAATCGCTGCAGCCTCGCCTTGGCAACGACAACAATGCTAGGCAGGGCCCAGCTCCTTTCCGCAGGATCCCGGCAGCAGCCCCCGGTGAAGCTTCTTCGTGGTGGGGCAAGAGCCGCCCGGACCTGCGGCAATAGCGGGCACCTCGTGCTGCAGCGATCTGCAGGTTTCATTGTGCCTTCCCGCTGCCTGCCACGCTCTGAGGCCTGCAGTGCATCTGCTGCTGTCACTTGAGAAGGTGGTTTGTCCCTGGGGTAAAGGACGGAAGGTGAGGGAAAGGCTGTGCAGTGATGCAGTGCTCGGGTGCCACAGGACCGCTGTGGGATTTAATGCCCATCTCTCTGATAAGTGGTGCATTTTTCTTCTGACCCTTTAAGGTCTGACAAATGTGGTGCCAGTACCCACCTGAGAACAGTACAGTTCTGTGATCCATGATACTGTCCTCAGTGGCAATGAAGTCTGGCAAGGAATTGTCACTGGCCGCTCCGCACAATAAGGGAGTTGCCATCACATGGAGCAACTCCTCTTTCTCAGCTTGTTTTTGGAAAGGGAAGCACATGCTGACATCAAACGAGAGGGTCATTTACATTGGCAGCTGTTGTGCTCCCTCTGAGAGCCTTGAGTTCAAGCAGTGAGATAATGCAGATTTCTCACCAGGTTACTAAATTTTGAATCCAGTGGCAGGGACCTTCCTGGATCGTGCTCTGTGAAATGCCAGGTGAGAAAAGTAATCTCCAGCAAAGGCACCCCTGAGCCCCTGCCTGGCTGAATCAAAACCTCTGACACAAGCCCAGCTATTCATGGACCTCAGCACGTGTGGATGTGGTGGTCAGCAGTGGCCCCTTACCAAGAGACAACCTCATCATGCCCTGCCAGATGGGTGGTGGTGATTCCTTCCCATCGAAGATCTCCCAAAAAGAGTGAGCGTTAACCTCTTGTGAACAGCATTAGTCTGCAGCAGTCCCTTGCCTAATAAGAAAAATATCAATGATCAAGGAAAAAAGAATTGTGAGGATCTTTTGATCCTTTGTTCTTATTCATTTCTCTGAAGGCCTTGGGCTCCTCACACATAGCCTGTCTACCAAGAAATGTTTGATAAGACATTTGTGTTGTTTTTCGCAAAGTCAGCAAACTGATCTGGTCCAACAGAAAGGATGGCAGCCAGTGGCTCATTTAACCCCACACAAGTCACCCAGACAGCAACTAGAAGACAGCCTTAGCCCCCAGAAGGCCAGCCCCAGCTCTGATGTTGGTGTCTGAAGCAACTGGGCAGAACAGATATTCCTCAAGCTGGTGTTGTGCTGGGGTAGGTGGGATAATACATCTTCTGTAGCCTCATCACTCACAGGTTGGTTGAGAACTTCACTGAAGAAGACAAACCCAGAGAGATCCTGTTTATCTAAACAAAGTAAGAGGTGCGGATTTCTATTTGCCAGAAATTTAGCCACCAATATGGAGCTAGCCCTGAGTGCAGGAACAGAATAACTGCAGCTGTAACACCCACTTATAAGCATTTCAGTTTAGGATCATGCTTTGCAAGGCATACCTTCAATTTGGTGGCTCAGAGATTTGCAAACAGTGAGTCATAACTCCCTGGGGTCAGAAATGCAGCTGCTGAGGTACCAGGCATTGAGAAGTGTTATCCAAGATAAAAGCAATGCAAACCTCACTGCCCACACACCCTTATCCTTCAAGGCTGAGTATCTTTGTCACAGTCTTTGAAAACATGCATTCAAAATTATACCAGCTTCTTGTGGTTACCATTGATACAGGATTTGCTTCTCCTTTTAGAGCAGACAAGAAGGCATTGTGAAAATCTGTCACTTGAAAAGAGTTGAAGCAAATAGATCTGAAACTAATATGCAGCACCCTATGCTTACAGAGAGGTGCCTGGCATTTGAGGTGGGAATCCTGCTGTGGGACATGTCTGTGTCCTTCCCATGGAGGGTCCCAGAGGAACTTCCTAGGCCTATGCAGACAACTCTTGTCCCTTAGGATCCAGGATGGACCTGCAGACCCCAGAGGGGCTGCATTGCAGCCAGTTTGATTTCTACACACAGAGAGCTGTCTTTGGGACATCTTTTGGCACTGACTTATTGTTAAGGAAGATGCAACATGCAAGTCACCTGTCCCATAAATTGTCCCACTCACAGAGGTCATGTGGCACCAGGCTCCTGTCCCATGACACATTCTGGGTGCAGCAACAGCATGACATGGCCATCTTTGCCACAAAACACTCGGATGCAGAGCCCATGCAGAGAAGTGCCATGGCACCAACTGTGGGTCCTGCAAAGTGTTCCAGGCCCTGCCAGCTATTGGCCTGTCCTGCCTGCCCTCATGGCATAAAAGCCACTAATGGCATGAGCTGAGAGCTCAGGCTTACCAGATCCTCACTGTAAAGGCTTCAGTGCTTGGTAAGTAACAGCTCATAGAATCTGCTGTTTTGGTAACATGCTCCTCATAAAAAACCTTGATCCCTGAAGGAAGGCCAGTCTTGCAAAGGCCTTTGCAGTTGTGTGCTGGCTGTTCACCTCTCTACCTATTTTTATAACATTCCTATGGTTTAAAAAGCCTTTCAGAAATGTCTGTGTTTAGAGGGTCATGGATCTGACAAAGTTACTAACTCATTCTGGCCTCAGGGAAGTTACCTCACTCTCTGGCTCATCTTCTGCAACTGAGTATGAGAACAATCATATGAAATTACCTGGCATACCTCACAACACAGCTGTAAAAAAAAAAAAACCAAACTGGTATTTAGAACTGGCTGTAAAAGTGGGAAGGTGGTGTTGGAGAACTGCTGTAGCTGGGAAGGCAGGGCAGCTGGGGGACCTGTAGGAGGCTCTGGTAATTGTCACTAATTGTGTGACAGCCTCACGGGTTTATGGTTATAAGTAGGATGTGGGCCCTAAGCACAAAGTCTGGGCCATGGAAACACCCCTGCCCCTGTGACGCTTGACTTTTCCATGGGCGTTGGGTTCCACCAGTCTAGGCACAGATAACTACAGCAAACACAAAGCTGTGGGGTGCCCACCCTACATCATGACTAGCAGCACAGGGTTGTTTCTTCCTGCCTATCTTGCCAGGGCCAACATGGATACTTCTATAAGGATGTCACCTGTGCTCAGCATGTTGCCCACAGCCTTTACAGGAGGCTGACTCAAAGGCAGAGCAGGTATTTGGACCTACTCATCTCAGGGAGTGAGCAGGCAACTAAGGAAAGGTACCCGCATTGCCACCTCCCAGTATGAAAGAGATGACAACTTTGCAGTGGTCTTGTGACTGTTACTGTTGAACATGGGAAAGCTGTCAAAAGAGTTCAAAACCATTTCTTTTATGTGTCTCTTGTGTCTGGTGTGAGGGGACTTGGCACAATCAGGTTTTCCATCACTGCAGGTTGACCCCTGTGGAAGTTGGGACAGACACTGCACTCAGAGTACTTCTTTAAAAACCTAATGGGGCTCCAAGCATCCTTGTTATTCAGAAGCTTTTCATACCTTTTCTCTATAGCTTTTTAAAGGCAGCTTCACACAGCTCTCAGGGTCTGTCCAGCTTACCTTTTCTATCCCTTGCACAACCTCCTGTCCCTTCCTCCTCACAGCACAGCCAGCAGACTCTATCCGACTCCAACAGAACCCCCTCCCAGCTAACTCACTCTTTATCACACCCATAGCTGGGAGGGCAAGGCTGTTCTCACTCTTTGATAATTAACACAGCTGCAATGTATCAGAGGTAGGATTGCCTTTTGCATTATCTCTATCTATCTTCCCACAGACCCCACCCTCCCTGTGGGGCTCAGGCTTCAATAGCTGTATTTAGACCCTGTACCAGTGCTTTGTCTTTAAGATGTTCATCCTCTAGCAGATGCATTTTCTCAGTGAGCACAGACATAATCCCTGCACTGTGTTCAATGTCCTCTGCACCACAGACTGGAGATCTGCCATGAGATAAAGTGACTGCAGTTGCTTCCTATAGTTGGTATCTGGTGATCAAGTCTTGTCCAGAACTACCTTTTTGTTTTCATGTGATGATGCTCTATGACTTGGAAACTATCAGAGGGCTGCAAATGGGAAAGCATTAGTAGATTACCAGAGGAGTATTTGTACTGCTGGCACAGATTAGGGGACAGGGCAGGCAAAAGACTGGGGCTGTGCTCTTGCCAGTGGAAATGCATAGGTGGTCATGCAATAGCAGATTTCTAATTTAAAAAATGCCAGCAGAAGCAGGGGGAATCTGCTTTAGACAAGATAAATCAAAGCATGACAAAGCTGGGAGTATCAAAGTAGCATTTTGTGTGTTTACTGCATTTTAGTTCCCTTTTTTAGTTTTTGTATGTTAGATCATTATAATGAGAATTTGAGGAAGCTGGTCTGGAAGGTCAAAGGTGACAAGGGAAAGCATTGCACATCTGGCTGAGAGAGGACAGCTACACACAGGAAGTTCTGGACAGTCAGTTTTCACTGAGGCACAGCCACCGTAGGCTGGTGCTACATCTTTCTGTGCACAGAGGCAAAGAAGGGTCCCAGGGCTGTTCCCAGTGATGAGGAGGAGGGACTGTAGGACTGTGAAGACCTGAAATATGCTGAATAAATATCAGGGGAATAAGGGGAATCTCCCCATGCTTTTAATATCACAGATGGCCAGGGATGGGGTAGCTGTGTGTCCACAGAAGGGGGTGAATACATTAAGCACTGTGGGGAATCTCAGATGCTCTCAGCTCATGTCAGGGATCTTTAGGTGCCACAGCTGAGGTGATGTCCTCCCTGGGCCTCTCTGCAGGTGTTTTTGTACCACTGTTCACTCCATCATCTCATGGATGAGAAGGGAAAGGGAGGGGCTCTTTTGGTTCAAGGACAAAAGCTAAGAGGTGGTGTAAGACATAAAATGTTTTATTGTCTCTAATTGGATCAGGAAGATTAGTAAATAGAGATTAGGTGACACAAAAGGAAGAAAATCAAAGCAGGAGACATTCTCACTTCCTGGTTTAGAGGAATTAGTGCATGAAATAGGTTGAGGTTTCTGCACCAGTGAATGTCTCAAGACCTGTTACTGTAACCTCAGAAATCCACTCAGCTGTGTGAACGCCCCTCAAGCATAGAGAATGGATTTCTTCAGAGCATTGTTAGTGATTGGGAATGATTGGCGTTTGGTTTCAAACTGATCTGTTTTTATGGGATTTCACTGGGGTTTGACATTTTAGTTTCCTTCGTAGGCTGCTAAAACTCAGTGTGCTGGGCTACTCACTGCAGCACACTCTAGTGTCTCCCAGGGCACGTGTTTTGATGGGGAGAGGGGCTGAGGGCATGTCAAGAGCCATAGCTCAATACTTCTATTTGCTACTTTGTTACCACCATCCTTCTACTTTCCCTCTGCCACTATGAATGTAGCTCCCGTTCTGGATAGCAGGGTCCTGTCTGCTGCCACTGGTCCTGTGGAGTGCCAGGATCTGTATGTTCCTTGAGGCAAGCAGGATCTTGCCTCATCAGTTTAAGAAAATGCTGTGTTCCCACCAAGAATCAGAAAGCATCTGTTTGTCATGTCAAGAGCAAGTGGCACAGGAACTTCTGCATAACGAAGGTCTATAATAGGTGGTGTCAGGATTGCTCTGCAGTACAGGAGGAAATTTCACTCATAGTTTTTGTTTGCTTTTCCTATAGTGTAAAAAAATTTTTAAAAGGAAACTTAGGAAAAGAGATCTGAGGAACACCCGGTAATTTGCCATTACTGTCTGCCCATAACAGCCCAGCATGTGGGTCTTCTGTTAAAGGCAATGGACTGGGACAAGCCAGTGCTCTGCTCCACCAACCGCTGATGTGCTGAGGGCTTTTCTTCTTTTGTCCAGTCTGCATTTTAACTGGTATCAGGCTTTTCTGCAGCTCTTTGCATCTAATGGGGCAACCTAAAAGCACTAATAAACTGTTGCTGAAACTTCCCTTCTCTGGAGTCTGGAGCATCTCTCTTATAAGGAGAGACTGCAGCAGCTGGGCCTGTAGTCTGTGTAGTCTGGAGAAGACTGAGAAGGGATCCCTAACCCATACAAATATCTCAAAGATAGGTGCCAAGAGGATGGTGCTTGACTCTTCTTGGTGGTACCCAGTGACAGGAGAGGAGCAAAGGCCATAAATGAAAATGAAAGAAATTCCACCTCAACATGAGAAAAAATTTCTTTAGGTTGAGGGTGGCAGAGCACTGGAACAGCTGCCCAGGAAGGGCATGGAATCTCAGGAGACATTTAAATCTCACCTGGACCTGGACGTGTTCCTGTGTCAGCTGGTCTGGGTGACCCTGCCTTGGCAGGGGTGGCTTGACTGGATGATCTCCAGAGATCTCTTCCACCCCCAACAAGTCTGTGATTGTGTGATTTTCTTTTTAATATTGCTGGAAGTAGCCTCAGTCCTTTATTATCTTTCATTAACTTTAAAATACTTTTTCCCCATGGTTGCTTTCCTAAGTCCACAAGTTAACCCACACCCATCACATGACTTGGATGAATAGTAATATTCAAGTAATTGGTGAGAAACAAAATGAACTTGCTCTCAATGGAGAGTACAAAATATGAATTTCACTTGTATCACCAGGTTAGTTGTTACCCCATGGGTTAAGGTCCAGAGGACTTGAAAAGGTCCCATTTTACTTGCCTGCCCTGTTGATCTGTTGTGGTTTTCTGTCAGTTGCTGACAATTGCCCAATCTTGTACAATCAATCTGAATGTACGTTCAATTGGCATCATTCATCTTCTTTTCTGACAAGCGCTGTTGCTACTACCTTACTGTATAGCTGCGAGTAAAAATTTTATAAATAATTAAAATATATAATCTAAAATGTAGCCTCTTTATTTCTAATAGCAATAACTAAGGAATTTTTCACATACTAATTTAACTGTAGAGGACTCCGTGCTAGTTCTTCAATACACTTTAGCAGACATCAAAGAACAGATTTGTCCCTGTGTGTCCCCCTCCTTTATTTCTGAAAGCATGAAGGTTTCTTTGGCCCTTTCCTCCTCCCCTCAGCCCAAGGCGCGGTGTTCACTGCTGTACTGCGATGGAAGCCCGCGGGGGAGGCAGGTCCCTTCCCACCCCTCCCCTCTGTGTGGGCTCCGGTGGTAGCACCAACATTTATTTTCCGACAAACACGGAAACGGGGCCCGCGCAGCGCTGACGTCTGACACAGGGCCCAGCCTCAGCCACCTAACATGGCAGGCGGGCTCCCGCGGTCACATGAGGCCGGCGCACGGTGACGTCAGGGCCCCGTGAGCGGAAGTTGTCGGGGAGGCGGAAGCGAGCGCGAGAGGCGGTGGGGCTCATTAAAGCCGACGAGGCGGGCGGGGGGTGTAGCGATCGGCGTTGGGCCGCGGCGGCAGCACCAGGTGAATTCGGCGGCACTGCGAGCCCCGCTTGCTGCTGGCANGCTCCCGGGCGGCTTTGTACCGGGGCCCGGCTCGTTTGCCCGCCCCGAGGCGGGCCCAGGCGGCCGCGCTGCTGGGGCTGAGCACTCTGGACCCGGGCCCGGCACTGCCCTCGGGACACTATAGGGGGGTCTTCCCAGGAAGGGGCTCCTCCCCGATGGCCTTTCCCAGGATGCGCGTTTCGCCAGGCCTTTGTGGAGCCTCCTCTGCTCGTAGAGGCCTGATAATGCCTTTCGGGGAGGAAGCGCTTGTCTGTGGCATATGGAGCTGCTGTAGCTCTTTGCGAAGCCTGAAGAGGCCTTCGGGGTAGCTGATGCCTCTGAGGGGGACTCTGGGTTGGGACGGTGCAACGCTGCTCTGGGAGTCGGTGAGGATCACTTTTTACATGAACCGGTAGTCCGAGGAGCAATTAATAATCTGAGCAAAAAGGCGGCCGAGGAGACTGGCAGTTATTGGAAAAGTAGCTGTCGGTGTATATAAAGCCTGGGTGAGCTCTAAGAACTATTAGAGTGGATGTTAGAAGTGCGTTTGTCCATGAGTGTATAATAAGGTAAATTAAGTGATAGATGCATTATTCGTTTCCATATGTAGAGACTAATAAATATGGAAATGCCTCATGGTTGTACTTAAGACAATTGCACTCCCTGTAAATAGAGGGATTATTTTAGTGGTAAAAAGACTGTCTTAATTTGAAGAAGGGTAGGTAACCTCATCATCAAAATGAGTATGCCTCACCTAGTAACTCCAGGACTTTTATTTTCAAAGCTGGAAATTTCAGCATTATTTCCTGGAAAGCTATAAATGTTTGCTGATAAGCAGAGCTGTTATGATCTGTGTGTATGTGGTTTTTATATGTAAACTGAGAACACATGACAGAATGAAGACCTCCCAACTGTAAGCAAGCTGTTCTTTGTTTGGCACTTGCCAGCATGGAACCTTTAAGTACTTGTCACTGGCTGGCCAGTTCTGGCCTGTGCCTAACAGTTTGTGTATCCGTGTGGGAACTGGATCTGGGGAAGTGGAGAATTCTCTTTTTACGGGAATGGTACGTAAGTAGCTATGCTACAGTGTTTGGCTGGCTGTGACTTGAAGGCTGTGGTGGTACCAGTGGCATGTATCAGTAATTGCAGCCTGGCTGTGGTTCCAGTAGAACCAGGCTGCTGGAGTTAGTGTACCCTGCTCTCTCAGGAGCTGAATTTGAGGATAAAGTAGGTGGAGCAATTTGAATATTCTTTGTTAAATAATCATGGCTTCATTGCTGTACTTACTCAGGCAGAACAAGTATACTTGTCTTTCCCCCTCTCCCTTGTGACTCCCAACAGCTGACTGAACACATGACTTGCCTTCCATGCACTAATGAGTGGACCCACCATGCCTGTCCAGCCTTAGTCCTCAGAATTAAAGCAGCTCTAATACTGTTAACTTTGAAGCACTGCCTTTTTTTTGTTGTTGTTGTTTTTCTTTACTCTATGCTATTATATTAATACCCTATATCTGGTGTAGAAAAGCTGTTAGATGGGGCTAATCTGACTGCTTAATGAGGAAGACTTCTGAAATCTGATAGCAGTTTCTTGCTCTCCCAACCTGTAGTGTGAAATATAACTGATAAGATGGAAGGGAGGAGCTGTGTTAAACCTTCTTCCCTGTGGTGTCATGCAGTGGTCCCTGTCCTCAAACTCAAATACCCTGATAATAGCTCCACATGGAATCACAAAATATTCTGAGTTGGAAGGGACACACAAGGATCATAGAAGTTCAGATCCTGGCCCTGTACAGGGTACCACCGCGTGCCTGAGAATGTTCAAGTGCTCTTGAGCTCTGGCAGGCTTGGGGCCATGGCCACTTCCCTGGGGAGCCTGTTCCAGTGCACAGCCACCCTTTGGGTGAAGAACTTTTTCCCATATCCAGCCTAAACCTGCTTTGACAAAGCGTCATGCTATTCTTGTGATCCCATTGCTGGTCGCCAGAGTGAAGAGGTTGGAAACGGGACACCCTGAGTTGTACCTTCAGGGTGACAAGTTAAGAATTTAAATAACTGTGTTGTAGAGTCTGCACTACAGGCATCCTGGCCCTCCTGCTGAAGCCAGGGAATCAAACTCTTTGAGGAGCACAGACGTGTTACAACATTGATAAATCCTTAACTGGAATTGTAAAATGTACAAGCTCTGCTCTGAAGTGACCTGGGGAAGATGTGACTTTACTTAGTTTGCTAATCAAAATGAAGGCTTGTGAGCCAGGAAGGTTACCAGATTTATTTTCTGCAGCACCTTCTTAAAGCTTGTGTTTTAAGATACCTGTGTTGGAAGATTGTGAGAATTACCTGTTAGAGCAAAGCTCTGTCAAAGCTTGTCCTTGAGGAAACATGACAATTACCATCAAACCATCTGTGCAAAACTATAAATACCCCTGTCTCTAACATGTATGGGATTTTGGTCTGACTTTTAACTGGTGTTTAAACGAGACTACTTTATGCAGAACTTAACATTTGGCTGTAAACAAAATTGCCTGTGCTTGGTTAGGGTGTGTTTTTAAATTCTGTATTGTGAGAGAGGGTTTACTGGTACCTGGCTCGAGAATAAGGACTATGAAATAGAGCACTTGGATGTTTGCGTTCTCTGAAACTGGTGGATGATGTGGGCTCCCAGGTACTTATTGTTGCATGTCCCTGCCTTTAGAATACAGCGGTTTTGTTAGTAACTAAAGTGAATCTTGGTGAAACAAGTACAGAACCCTCACCTTGCACGTGTCCGGTGTTTCCTTATGTCTTCTGGTCTTCTCCTTGGCTGTGACCTGACTTGCTCTGAAGTCCCTGTTACTAGGGCCTGTTGGACCTAAGATTCCCTTGCAGAGCTGTAGAGTAATTTAGATTGTTGCCTCCATAGAAGGGAGTTCAGCTAAAACCTTACTTAAATGCTGAAGTTGGTTGGGTGCTAGCATGTGCTGCTTGTCTGACAGCAGTCTTGCATCCTTCAGATGCCTCATTCTTGCACAGCATTGTCTTGATAATTGCAGTTTAATTGCCTGATGAGTTAGAGTTGAGTTGGCTTCCCTCTGCAGCTTCATAAAATGATCTTTTGTAGTTGATGTGCAAGTCTGCCTTCAGATATAGCTGTGACCAGAGATTGTGAGGATAAAAATGTCACTCTTTGCAGCATCAATCCAAACACGAGCTGTGCATCTTAAAACTGAGTTAGGTGTGGATAATTAATTGAATGACAATAATTAATATACCATGGTTATTTCTGCAGTGAGGGGCTTGATTGAGGATCCCATTTATCTTTAAATGCACCTTGAATAAAGCTTGCAAATGAGTGTCCAAGGTCAGGAGCTGCACATGTGCTGATCAGAAGTAGCAGGTGATGAAGGGATACTCCTTTGCCACTTGGTTCCTCTCTGGCTCCTGATGTGCTTGTTGCTTTTGTGCACTCTTGGTAGGGATGAAGCTGTAGAGCCCAGCGTGCTGCTGCATTTTGTGCTGGCAGAGATCTGCCCTGGTGATGTCATCGTTGCTGTGAGCATTGCTCCTTCGAGCCTGTCCCTCCTCTCTGGTGCCAGCAGCCAGCGCTCTGTCTGTGGGGGAAGCTTTGTCAACACTGCTGTTGCTACCTCATGGCCAATGACCCTGGGAAGGGAAGAGAGCTCATCAAGGCCACAGAAGTGTGTTGATTTGCAGCTTATCTCAAATAGCCTTGACTTCTTTTGCCAGGAAACCTGTTATTGAGGCCATGGCTGTCTTCATAGGGCAGTGAAGCTTCAGGAAGGGGTGCACTGCCTTTGGGATTGAAGTGTAAACCTGTGGTGCTAATTTCTGTCTGTATGATTTAAAGGCACTTGATAGAGTGAGTGATTTGCTCTTTCTTCTGCATAACCACTTAAAATGACAATTTAAGGTGACTAATTGTGTCTAACTGTTCTTGCATGAGTTTCAAGCAAAAATTGTTAAATGAAATTCTGTAGATCCTCTTAATGTCAGTTAAAAAACCCAGTATTTTTCTTGAGTAACTTCAGTCACTTGAGAGATGTGGTGGACAAAAGTGGAGACCAGCAACTGGAGCTGCCTTCAGAGCTGACCTGCCTGGAGTACCTGGACCTTGGTTACTAGTGCTACCAGTTTATCTAACAAGTCTGTGCTGAGCCCTTGAACTCTTTCCAGGTGGAAGCAGAATCTTCTTCAAAGTAACCTGTCTGCTGCTTGTCTCCCTCAAGTGGGCTGAGTCACTCAGCTCCTAGACATGGATAATGATATCTGGAGACCAAACTGGCACAGTGGTGACATTGTCTTGAGCATGAGCATTGAGAAGGTTTTAGCTGAGACATGCCTAGACCTGAACCTTTCCGCCTGCCAAACAATGCCGATTGCCCATAGAATTCTCTTAACCTGCAATGCAAGTAAAGTTTTTATTGGACCTTTGTGGAGCTTCCTCAAGAGAATAGATGAAATGGTAAAGTACTGATGCAGGTTCTGTGCAAGAGGTATGAGGGTAGGAAGTATGAGTGTGAAACTGAGTAGCCACAGTATGAATTCCTTGTTAGTCACTGACTCAGCTGTCATGGCAAGCTACCTGTTGCACTCCCATCCTGGTGCTGAAGTACTTGTCCTTCCTGCTTTGCAAGTCACATTAGCATAGTAAGAGGTATTGAGTGTGTGTAGGATCAAGAGTTCTGCTCACAGATCAAGGTGTAGTTCTTAGACTACAACTTGTCCCTAGAGAAAGCTTCCTCTCTGGAAGACTCTTTAGTGACAACAGGACCTCCTGGAAGGAGGAGTAATGCTTTTGCCATTAGTGTTGATCTGATGCTTCCATACATCTGCTAGTCTGCTAGTAGGATCTCCCATCATTATTGTCCTTTCTCTTCTATCAAGCTTCTTATGCTGCAGGAGACACAATATTCACTCTCTGATCTGAGTATCAGGTGTAAGTTACAGCCTCTGCCAAACCTCCTCAGGGCTGTCATTTGACTTGGTCAAAGTCTCCTTTTAGTCTCCTGTTTCCTGCCCAGCCTCTAGGAACTCTGGCAGCCAGGAGTGGATAAACAAGGCTTGTTTACCACTGACGAGGTCTGAGATCTGTGTTTTGCTTACCACTGCAAAAGTTATCTATTTGTTTTCTGAAACTGAAAGCATGACAGAAATGTGTGAAAACTTAAACCGTAATCAAAACTAGAAATTAATCTGAGCACTTAAAAAATACTGTCAGATATGATAAATATCTAACAACTCAACTATTTGTCAGTGGCTTGGCTAACTTAGAATGTTTTGAATTGGACAGCCTTATCTTCTGGACACATAGATTGAAACCCAGCTGCCTCTGGCACTGTGTTTGTTTTGTAGAAAGCAATAAGATAATTGTCACTCAGGGTATGGCCTGATGTGAGAACTGTGCTGGGCTCTTAATATTCATGTCAGGGTTACTAAAACTGTTGGGTGACTCCGCTAGCTGGGTGAATGTGTGCCAAAAGGCCGACAGACACCACTGTATGAACTGGGCTATATGAACACTATAGGTGTGTTCCAGTTACTTCAAGATTTATTTTACTGATTGGAAAGCTGTCCACCAAGGAGGCTGTCATGGTAGAGGTATCATGGAAGCTGTGCTGGTGTAGCTGCAGTGCTTTGCATACGTAAGGCCCTTAGTCAAGACACATGGCTTGTTGCCTAGTGTCTCCCAGCAGCCAGCTATATGCTCAACTCTCCTCCCACATCCTGAGATTGTCTCCCCCAGGGCAGAATAGGGGAAGTTAAGCTTGCCCTGATAAAGGGGGAGGGGTGTTAAAGCAAGCATGCCTGTTCTTGTAACAGCTTCATCCTTGGTGGAAATCTGCTGGGAACTACCTGAAATCTGCGTGGGAACTGCTCCTTCCTGGAAGGTAGGGGCACAGCAATACTGATTCTTGAATGACATGACATTCTTGATGTGATTTGAGCCTCCAGGAGAAGGGCAGCTGAAGATCTTGAGACACTTGCTATCATTCTGTTAGGGTATGTCTGCCCAATCCTGAGAGGCTATTTTGTGGTGTAAGGGCCATTTAGCTGCTGGAGTAATCAGTGGACTAAAACTTCATGACTAGAAACATCCAGCTTTCAGTGAAACTACTGGGTTTGGCTTTCTTGTAAAGATATCTTCCTATAAGCTGAAGACTTCTACTTTAGTATCCCTGGCTTTCTTTCTGGGAATCCTGGCCTTACTAGTAGCATTTGCTTCAAAAGGATCTTCCTGGACTCCTCTCCTGCCACAGCTGCAATCTCATACCTGCTACCCACTGTGGAGATGATGGGAATCATCCTCAGGTTGTCAAGAGCAAAGTGATCCACCCAGGGTGGCTGCCCAGCATAGCTGGCTGCATTCCTGGGGATATTTTCTTCACTCCCTTCCATCACTGTCTCAGTGTGATTATCACCTGGAAGATGCTACGTGTGCTCCTGTGATGTTAGGCTTAGCAGCAGTCTAGGCAAAGTGCTGTTCTGTACACAGCAAGGAATATCCTCCAGACCTTTCACACTTCTCCTAAGCACACTGTTGGTCTGACTGAACATGGAGAAACATCTGCTGTGGTACTGTAAGCAAATGTATTTTCATGCTTGTTTTGCTCCCACTTGCAAGCCATGTAGTCAGATCAACATGATGCCTCCTCCCAAGAAGGTGGCTGTTGTGGTATCTAAACCATTAGAAACCAGATCAGTTTTTGGCATTAGGGGTATGGTCTAGTCCTACATAGTTTGGACTTTCTAGGATAGAGTCACAATTCATTGTGGCAGCTTTATACCCAAAAACTTACTCAGTTCCACAGCTAGTATTTAAACTTTGTGCAGCATAAGACAACTCGCGTATGCCAGGAGGTGTAACAGGCCTGTGAATCAGTGAGGCAGAAATGCCAAGAGGTGTAACATGCTTGTGAATCAGTGAGGCTTGGACTGAAGATCTTGGCTTCGAGAACTTGGGCTTTGAGCCTAACTGATCATATGCATCAGTGCCTCTCAGGAATGCAACACTCCAAATCTCAGCCCCAAGGGAGCCACAGCTGAGCTGAGACCACAGGTGGGGCAGACCCCTTCTCATGTGCAAGTCCTGTGATTTCATTGCTGACATGGCTCCTACCAGTGGCATTGCTTCTGCCTTCCCTGTGTTGTCTGGACTCTGGCATGACTCCTTCCAGTAAGCTCCGAGTCCTTGCATACATCAGAGATGTGTGATAGAGCCTTCAGCTGAGGATTGAGGGGACGTCTGAGGCAACCTAACACCTTACTACCACTGACAGGAGTGTCTTACCAGCACAGGTTCTGGAGCTTCCTTGATCACAGCAAGAATCTATTAAGCTCAATCCTGTTCTGAAGCTTTTGTTTCCCAGCTGGATTTTCTGCCTATTTGTCCAAGCTGCATGTTGCCCCATCATTCTCTTCCTTTAGCACTGAGCTGTCTTAAGAGCATGTTACCCATGAGCAGGATGCAGCAGAATATTTGCGTAAGCCTGGTGTCAGTTCTATCTGAGAGCTACTTTAGTCCATGTCAGTTGCCTTTTAGCACTTTGTCACAATGGTTTGGTGCCCCTGTTGAAGTAGAAAATGAACAGAACTTGAAGCCATGTGGCTGAGCTGCTGCTGCTGGTTCCTAAGCTTCACTCAGTTCTAGAGCAGCTGCTCTAGCACTGGAGGCTGCAACTCCACCCTCAAAAGGAGGTCAAAACCTACTGCAGACAGCTGTAGCCTAAAAAGCTAATTCCTCTGGGATACTGAACCATGTTCTAATACTCGATTTTGATCTGAGCCATGTCAGTGTGCTAGCAGGCATCTAAAGCTCTAGGCTGTTCTTCAAGAAGGGGAAGCTTTTGGCACAGAACTCTCAGATGGGGGTGAGATATACTGGACATACACCTGACAGCTTGCAATACAATGTTTTACACAAGATGTCAAAAATTAAGTTGTAGCGGAGGCTTACAGCCCTATGAACAGAGGTAATTTCTGTCTCACAGGGCTGTCTGGGAAAGGTACCAACTGGACAGAAGCCTGCTCTTGGTTGAGCAGTAAGCAGCAGGCAGCTGAGCTAATCCTCTTGAGGAAGAAATGAGGAGCTGTGCTTGAGCTTTTGGCTATGTACCAGCAGGAGGGAATATATTAGTTAGAGCAGCAACATAAATGTGTTGGGAAGAAGGAGGTGGAAATCAGTTTTGAGATGATAGAACAGCAGATAGTGTACCCTTCCAGTGAAGCTGTGACAGGCATATCTTGCCAGCTGCTTTTGGTGTGGGCTGTGTTGAACTGACTGCTACTCCGTGGTGCATCTGTGAGGCCTGAAGGCACCTCTGATTGTATGGACTGTAGGACCCTATTGCTGTCAAAAACAACCTATTTACAGGGAGCAGTTCTTGCAAGTTGTCAGCCCAAATGACAAGGTGTTCCTGATTTCCTTTTTAGAGACAGCATGTGTCCCCACCAAATCTGGGGCTTTTCTTGATGGTATTTTCCAGTGAGCTGGGGAAGCTGAGCTCCTGATAGTCCTGTCATAGGAGTGGTAGAGTGCTGTCCTGCTTGGGCAGCCTTTATGAGTGCAAGACTCAGCCAGCTCTTATAACTTCCTATGCTTCTGTAGTAGTCCTTGGTGTGAGGATGCTGGATACATGTTCCACCTGTAGAGCACCCAGGTTTGGTAAGAAAAATATGCAGGCTCTGTAGCAGTCAAAAACATCAAACATGTATTTCTAGTTTCTGCCTTGAAAGCAATTTAGCATCTCTTAAGCCATGTTGATATAAAATTAATAGTCCCTGCTGATTGTCTTTTGGCTACTGCTGTGCTTTTGCCCAGCTGAAAAGACAGGACTTCTGTCCTCCTTGGGGGCTATTGTGTTACTCCTGGGGGAATACAAGTGACATGTTAAATGTTGGTATCTGTTGGTCTCAGATTAGTGTTGAACTGTTCAGGCAGTCACTTGTAGCTTTGTATTGGTTGACATCTTGTTAGCAATGTCTGTCTCACTGGCTAGTGGGAACCAAGCTGTTGTTAAATTGTAACTGGTAAAGCTTGTTCAGCCCCTTCTGGCGCTATGCTGTAGTTGGAGTTTTAGGCTTCAATACAAAGGGTATCTGGACTGCTTGGACACTCTGCAACCAAGAACTGTGACTCTGGTTCACTAATGGCAATAACAGGCTATGCCCTTCCTCAGGATGAGGCCTTGCCTTTTCAGAGTAGTTGAAAAATTGGAGCAAATTTATGTATCTACTCAAAGGTTTAGCTAAAGCATGGCAAGGTACAGCATGACCATGGGGCAGGCAGTATCTGCCAGGCTGTTTAGCGTGCTTGGTCTTCTAAAAACAGGATAAACATTCAGTGACCGTCTTATTTCAGTGGCTGAAGATCTAAGCAGACATAAGCCCTTGAGATGCCAAATCTTGCCAAATCTAGGGAACTTGCTACTATTGAGAGGGAACCGGTTCAGTCTGAATAATATTTCTAACTTCAGTTTCCTTGAAGAAATGCCGAACCCAGTGAGGGAGGAAATAAAAATAGCTCTCTGTAGTACAAAGACATCCATGCGAGAGAACAGTGAGTACAGGTGCTGTTTCTGTGTCAAAAGTGCAGTTGGCTGAATTTTGGGACACTTCTCCTGCATTTCAGGACAGAAGATTCTTCGGGAACACAAGGGTAGCTTTTGTCTGGTCACTGTGGTGAGCATGCTGCCATGTGTGGTAGCCCCTAATGGAGACCTGTCCGCATCGGCTTGTTTATGGTGCATGTTTTTGCTAAAGGTCCTGTGGTATAGTGGGGAAAGTTGAAGCTCTGCTTATCAGCCATGGGACCTAGAACAGAGCTGCAGTGCTTCAGATTCAAATACACCTTTTTGTGGGATACCTGCTTACTTTTGTGCTGCCTGCTGGGACAGGGAGCAAAACTAGGCATCCATAACTCTCAGTTTAGCTCTGCTCAATGCCTGCTGCCCTACCACTTCATGCCTTGGTGTGGTGGTAAATATTCCTGGCAGAGGACACAAGGCAAGATGTGCTGTCCAACGTCCTCACTTCAGCGTCAAGCTGGTTACTATTGGAAAGGTGCAGGTGGCAGGCTGATAGCTGTAGTAACAGAGAACTCCTGGTCAAACATTCCAGCCTCTGTAGACATGTTAGCATTGTGACTCCAACTGTTCAATACCAAAGCTGAAACAGTAAAGACTGCTCAGCAGCTTCCAAACTGGTATGGTTATGCTGCTGCTTAGGGAGCCTTGTCTTCCATGGAGGTGAGATTCCTCTAGAGCTGGATGCTTTCATGTTAAATCTGCCCCTGAGCAACTTAGAATATTCCTTTTGCAAGGCCTACTTCTGTTAAAACATAGCTAATCTGAGGTGTGGTGAACCATCAGTGCAAGCTACTACGTTCCTTGCTTGTACCAACCCACTTAATATTAAAATGCCTGCATTGTGACTTGACATGTGGATATCTCTAAGGAATTTGTAACCCTTTGTTTCTGCTTTAAAGCAGCTGTCTTAATATAGCGAGGGAAAGGATAGTTGTACTCTGAAGCAAGAAGGGAAACCTAATTAGAGTTGGCATAGGCTTTATTTGCTCTTGCATCTGAGCTGTAGTGCTGTGAAGCTTCATAAGATGGGTTTTGACTATTCCTTTCAGATCAGCTACTCCAATGACACTTGCAGGTTAGGTGTTAGGGATTTCCCCTTGCTACTCCTGCAGATGAGTGTTAAAGGCAATAACAGTATTGTGGGAGAGAGTGTGCTGTACCAGCGTAATTTCCTGAGGGTCAGCATGTCATTAATGGCTTGTTTGCTTAGAGAATAGGCACTAAAAATGGAGTGGAAGATCTCCTCTCCTGTACTAGAGACAGCTGTGTCATTTCTTTGGCATCAGTTAAGCCAGGAGAAGGAATGATGCTGACTGGTCTCTTGGCTGAAGTGGAGTGTCTGGTGGCTTCTGAGCAGGGCTGGCTGAGTATGCTGCTGTAGACCGTTCTGAGCAGTCATGCAGATGTCCTCACTCAAAAAGATTTCATGTAGTGTGAAACAGAGCTGAGTCATGGATCAAATCTTAACTAACAAGTTTTTCTTTGTGATAGCTCTGAATAAGGAAGTATTTGTTCAGAAGTCCTTCTGGGACTGGACACAAGCTCCATGTGAGCTCTCACACTGCCATCTGAAGGGTATGTGCCTCAACAGGGTGCTGCTCTGGAGTAATTGTGTCAAATACCATAAGGCAAGACAAGCTGCATTATATAGTGCAAAACAATCTTGGTACTGAGTCAGTGGGACTCCAGCCTATCTCAACTCAACCATTTTCTGAAGGACCTGAAGATGAGTTTCCTTGTTGTACTGGGAAAGGAATAACTCTGACATGTTAGTCTGTTTATACCTGCAATGATATTAAAGAGGGCTTGGCCCATCAACTGACTGGGCTTCAAGGCAGCATCAGTCAAGCCTGGTAGAACAAGGGTGTGAGACAGGGCTAGTCCCTGGCAGGGCTGGAGTTCCTCACTGTCTCATAGCCCACACCAAATATGAAGCTGTGGCAGCTTCTCCTGTGCTATGGCTCACATTTGTTGTATCACCTGGGATGGAAGCTGAGTGTCTCACCTGCCTGATGTTGATGATGCAGTGACAGCCCTTCACACTGCTGAGTAGCCTGTCAGCTATGACAGGAAGTCAGGCTGAGTCAGAGCTGACACTGACTTCTTATGTCTGCAGGTGACTGCTCAGCTGAATTACTTCTAAGGTAATGAATCTTGACAGAGCAGTTTTCCCTCCCCTCATAGTGGGACTTCAGGCTATGTTGAACTTGGGAGATAAGCATCCAGTGTGATTTAGTGTTGCAATTTAGGGCTCTGCAAATCCCTCCCTAAGCACGAGAACTAATGCCAGCTTGTCCAAAGCTGCTTTGAATACCAGGAGGCAGTGAGCTGCAGCAGCAATATTGGAAACACTGAGGAAAACAGAAGCAGTTCCCAGAAGCATGCTGGGTTCTGGCACAGCCACTTCTGGGTGAGTTGTTTTCCTCTGTCCTGAGGAAATCAGGTGACTTGCACTGGATCTGAACCTATGCAGATGTTTTTCATGACAGTTCAGTGTACACAGCTGTTTTTAAACTGTTTTGAAGCATGTTCACTTGCTTCTTGCTCCATCTGGGCTGCTTGTGCTGCACAAGTCTCTGGCCTGGCTGGCAAGTGTCACTTGTTATGGGCTTTGCAAACACAGAGGTGTAGGCTTGAAGGAGCTCCTGTGGTCTGTTCTCCCCATGGATATAGGGGAGACAAGCTATGGTGTGTGGATCTTGGCAAGAACAGGTGCAGAGCTAAATGTTGGTGTTGTTGACAACTTTCAGCTGGCTCTATCTTGGTGAGCATAGCTGGGCTGTTAGTTGGATCAGTGAACAATGCAGTCCACTGGAAAAGAGAGGTGTTGACCCTTGGAGAAAGTGTCCTCCACATGCTCTCTGGCATCTACTAACACCCATCTAAGCATGTCATGAGTCCTGTGGGTGACGTGTCACTGCTGTTCATTCCACAGCCTCTGGCTGTTATCTCCTCAGCACTGAGTTCTGTTTAGATGTATCTCAAGGATCTCCTGAAGTTATGCAGGAAAAAACCCCCGAAGGGCCAAAGCCCAACTAGAACTTAATCTGACTACAGCTGTAAAAGACAATAAAAAGTGTTTTTATACATTAGCATCAAAAGGAAGGCTAAGGGGAATCCCCATCCTTTATTGAATGTGGAGGGAAACAGTAATAAAGGATGAGGAAAAGGCCTGCTACATGACTTAGACACCCAGTCAAGACTCTGTGGCTGTGTGCATGGGCACTGAGGGAACTGGTGGAAGTGCTTCCTGAGCCCCTTTCAATCCAGCAGTTGTGGCTCTTTGGGGAGGTCCCAGTGAGCTGGAAGTTGGCAAATGAAATGTCCATCTACAAGAAGGGTCAGAAGGAGGATCTGCAGAAGGCCTGTTAGTCTGGTTGATGCCAGAGAAAGTTAAGGAGCAGATATCTCGAATGCCATCATGCAACATGTACAGGACATCTGGCAATCAGGCCCAATGAGCATGGGTTTAGGAAAGACAGGTCCTGCTTGACCAACCTTGCCTCCTATGACAAAGTAACCTGCTTACTGTATCAGTGAAAGGTTGTGGATGTGGTCTATCTGGATTTTAGTACAGCCTTCGACACTGTTTTCCACAGCATTCTCCTGGAGGAGCTGCCTGCTCATGGCTTAGACAAGTGCACTGTTTGTTGGGTAAAAAACTGGCTGGATGACTGGGCCCAGAGAGTGGTGAGGCATGGAGTTACATCCAGCTCGCAGTTGGTCACCAGTGCTGTCCCCCTGGGATCAGTACTAGGGCCACTCTTGTTTAATGTCTTTATCAATGCTGTGGGTGAGGGGATCAGGGGCACCCTCAATAAATTTGCACAAGTTAGGTGGGAGTGTTGATCTGCTGGAGGGTAGGAGGGCTCTGCAGAGGGATAGGGACAGGCTGGATCAATGGATCAAGGCCAGTAGTGTGAGGTTCAACAAGGTAAAGGTGGATCCTGCCTTTGGGTCACAACACCCTACATCTCCAGGCTGGGGGCAGAGTGGCTGGAAAGCTGCCTGGCAGGAAAAGATCTGGGGGTGCTGGTTGACAGCAGCTGATCATGAGCCCAGGTGACCAAGGCCAGTGGCATGCTGGCTGTATCAGCAATAGTGTGGCCAGCAGGACCTGGGCAGTGATTGTTCTCCTGTACTGGGCACTGTTGAGGCCACAGCTCAAATCCTGGGTTCAGTTTTGGGCCCCTCACTACACAGAAGACATTGAGGTGCTGGATGTGTCCAGAGAAGGACAACGGTGCTGGGGAAGGGGCTGGAGCAAAAGTCTCCTTGGTGTTTAGCCTGGAGAAAGGATACGCAAGGGGGACCTACAACACCTAAAAGGAAGATATAGCCAGGTGGGGGTTGGGCTCTTAACAAGTGACAAGATGAGGAAATGGCCCCAAGTTATGCCAGGGAGATTTAGATTGGATATTAAGGAAAATTCGTTCACCAAAATCACTGTCAAGCACTGGAATGGGCTGCCCAGTGCAGTGATGGAATCGCCATCCCTGTAGGTGTTGTGGCACTGAGGGACATGAGTTTGTGGTGGCTTGGCAGTTTTGGGCTAATGGTTGGACCAATTGGATGATCCTAGAGGCCTTTCCCAGCCTAAACAACTCTGTGACTGTGAGGTGGGTGCAGTCCAAAAAGGTGTAGCTGTAGGTGCATCACTACAGTAAGCTGCAGGGATGCTCCTTCAGCTTCTGCAGCATTCATTAACAGCAAAGACTAAAGCACTTCATGTCTTCTAACCCTCAAAGCTTGAGATGATTAAGGTCTTTTGCAACTAGACTGCATCTGATGAGAGGCTTTTACAACTTGAAGCCTCCTGTAGTAGTGAGATGAAGTGGATGTAGTTATCTAGCACATTAGGCTGTTGTGTATCTCGGGATCAAGCTGCTTGGACTACATAAATACCTGTTGTAGAAGCTAAGGCCTCCTTAGCTGTGAAAATCAGGAATAGCTTCTGAAGAGCAGGAGTTGTGCTGTAATGAATGTGGTATGGCACGATGCGAATTTTAGGGTAAGCAAGTCTGTATAGACGGGCTTAATACTGAGGGCTGTTGTCAATGATCTTTGAAGTCAAGTAGCACAGCTATAGCCATCTTGTGGCTCCTCTTGCTGTACTGAACCTGCAGGGCTCCTTAAGGAAAGCCAAGAAGTCCTTGTGGAGCAGATCAGTACCAAAACAGGGTCTGTGATGTGATCCAGCACATAAGAGTGGCTGGCTCACCCCCTCCCCAGAGGTGTGGAGAAAGGCCACATGGCAAGAAGGGTGTGCTCAGTCACTGGCAAGACCTTACTTGCGCTCACCATGCTAAAGTATATCCAGAAGTATATTCAGGCCTGCTGCAGCTGATGAACTTGTGGCTGCCTCGCTGGTCTGAAGGAGACCTGGGAGCAAATAAGTGTGGAACTCTGAAGTTCAGATCTCTTGCTAATTGGATGGACCATTAGCGGCCAGTGTAGAGCCTCCTGCCTATGAAGCTTTTCACTTGCAGGATGCAACTGAACAAACAAGTCATCATCTGATGGAGTAGATGACCATCAGTAGGCTGAATGTTGAGGTTTATCACTGTAACTTTATACACCAAAGCTGAGGTGGCAGTAGTCAGCTTCCTGTGTCCTCAGAGAAGCCACAGAGTCTGGTAGCAGTTTGCTTTGTAATTCAGCTGCCCTGTGTGGCTGTTGCAGCTGCTTCAGCCACTGCATGTTCTTGGGATTTGTTTCTTTCACAAAGCACAGCTGCTTGCTAGAGAAGGCTACCACTTCTCCAAGCTTGTGATGGAGGAAGCACTTATTTTTTTTTTTCTTTATTTTGTACTGAACAGCACAAAAAAGCTGGAATGTGGTATTAGAGATGTGTCTGCTTACCCTCACTTTGTGGCATGTGTAAGAATTATTAGCCTGTGTTGGGAACTGGTATGATTTACTGCACTACCTCAAGTCAAGGGAGATGGCTTGGGCTAATATATCTACGAAATGGCCTGGAAATAGGATCCAGAAGGGTCTTGGTATGGTAAATGACAAGCGCTCCGCTCATCTACCTATTGGTATTTAATTGCCACTACTGGTCTGACATGGCCCAGCCTGTACAGTGGGCAGACACCTGGTCAATGCTGAGTGTGGTTTCAGGAGTGCTGGGGCCCTGCCTACTGCTGGCTCCTTGCTGGGAGTCAGGTTTCTCAGACTCCAAATTTGCTGTTTGCTTTCTTGGAGGAATGGCATACTGATGGTTTGTGATGGGATTGTTTTTCCTTCCTAGTGTGAAAGATGACTTCTAGGAAGAAAGTGTTACTGAAAGTCATCATCCTTGGAGACTCAGGGTAAGTGGAAGAGGCTTTGGGCTGCTAATCTGTATCTGGCTAGAGCAGTGCTCCTGACTAGTGGGATCCTGGATGCACTGTAAGAAATCAGCAGTGCTGGGAGGAGAGGTTTTACAGCCTGTGATAGCTGTGTTACCTCACAGGTCTAAGAACTCTTTACCACCCTTTGTCTTGAATGTGTCCCTGCAGTTTAGTATCTTGAGGTCCTGCCACAATATTAAATGGGGAAAATGTGGTGGGCAGACCACTGGAGTAGCAGAGTGGAATAGCCTTCTGCAATTCTGTTGGAATGACTGTTTCACTTAAAAAACAAAACAAACAAAAACCCAAAAACAAACAAACAAAACCACCACAAACAACCACCCCAAAACACTAGTAAGCATTCTTAGGTCACTTCCTAAAATTCTGTCTCTGTCAGAGACATAGTCTGTACCAAGCCATCTACTTTGCTTCTGTGCTAGCTGGAGCATGCCCCTTGGAGTGAAAGGCTTTGCTCTGTGCTCTCAGCAAGGAGTCTGCTCTGCTCTCAGAGGTTATTTGCTGTGCAGGCTGTAACCTGATTCCCGTGACATAAGGTTTATTTATACCACTGTCCCCAGCAAGCTGTTGTTCAGGGAGTATTTCTCAGCCACACCGAGGGCATGTGGGCATCTAAGCTTGCTCTCTGGGGAGGATCTTCACCTCTGTGTGCCTAGGCAGATGTGTTTGTGAGCTGTTGCCATCTGAGATTGTCTGTTCTTCCACCTCCTCATTCTGCAGAAGCTGAAGATTATTGTTTGTGATGGGTTTCTCTGAAGCACTTCATCTTCCAAAATTGCCTTCATGGTCATAATGTGATATCTGTTTCTTACCAAGGATCAAGATTAGTGATGGGGAAGTGAGGTTTCTCAGGGTGTAATTCTTTGTATCTTTGGGTACCTAATGCTCTTACTCAGCTAGTGCCTCAGCATCTCTTGATGTGCAAGGCCCTTCTTGCAGAGGTGGGTGCTTTTACCCTGGTTGAAAAACCAGGAAGGTTATGGGCAGTTAAGGGTACTGGGTTGTTCTCTTCAGGGTGGTTAACTCAAACATTGCTGTAAAAACAGCCTGCCAAGTCTGTCTTTCTTTTTTGTGTTCCTGTGCAGGGTGGGAAAGACATCACTCATGAACCAGTATGTGAATAAGAAATTCAGTAACCAGTACAAGGCTACGATAGGCGCAGACTTCCTGACAAAAGAGGTGATGGTGGATGACAGGCTAGTGACAATGCAGGTAAGGATGGATTCTGCTCCCTGCTGCAAGGGATGCCATCACCCCACTTGAGTGGAGGCATCTGCTCTGATATAGCCCATACTGATGTAGGGGTCAGTGTACTGGGTGTGAATCTTGTTTGCACTGAACTTCTGTTAGACATAAGTGCTTCTGGGTGTCTCTACAGATTTTTCCACAGGCTGAGCAAGGGAGCACAAAGATTAATCTGGATTCAGCTAACAGCAGTGTTGTTAGGCCCTGTTTAAAAAACTGGATTTGGTACTGTCGGTAAACTAGATCTTGTTAGGAAGATTCACTTCCCTTGTGTTCAAGAACTGGAAAGAGCTGGGAAAGAACTCCCTAGGTCAACCATTCATGTCACCCCAATCCTGTGGGTGTAGTGTTAACCTGCCAGTTTGCTTATGTCTCTGGTATCTGAAGCTTTCATCTCTCCATGGTGAAACTGACTGTAAGGCTGCAAAAGCTGCAGCCATCAGAGGAGTGTCTGGACTATGTTGGTATCCAGGTGCATCCAAGTACTGCAGGCAGGTCACCTGCTGATCCCAATCCCCAAGTCCTGCTTGCCCAGGACAAGGATATATTGGCGGAGGCTGAACACAAAAAGGGTCAACTATCTTTAGGTGTTTCTGGCTCTTGATGCTTAGTGCCTACAGAAATCCCCAAGCCTGTAGGTGCTGCTGTCTGCCTAGCTGGGGACCATATATGCCTGGTGGGGAGTTTTGGAATAATGCCCTAATTGCAGATTGACTGTGTCAGAGTAGAGCTGGCTTATCTGCCCTGTGTTTTCCTCCAGATATGGGATACAGCAGGCCAAGAACGATTTCAGTCTCTGGGAGTTGCCTTCTACAGGGGAGCAGATTGCTGTGTGCTGGTATTTGATGTCACAGCTCCCAACACGTTCAAAACCCTAGACAGCTGGAGGGATGAATTCCTCATTCAGGCCAGTCCAAGGGATCCTGAGAATTTTCCTTTTGTTGTGCTGGGAAACAAGATTGACCTAGAAAACAGACAAGTGAGTACTGGGACTTACTAACCTTAAGAAATTGCTGGAGTGGGAGACCTTGTAGAAACACAGGAGGGTTACCTGAGAAGTGGGAGTGGGAGGTGCCTGAGAGTGACTCAGATGTTGTCTGCCACCTGAGAAGAAGCTGCCTGGAGAGGTCAGAGCCCTGTGCACAGCATGCTCCTGCCCACTGGTGGAAGGATTGGAGCAGCTTCCTGGGGAGGCTCAAGTAGAGGAGCTGCTTCTCCTTCCACAGATGTGCTGAGCAGTTCCCATGGGAGCAAGCTAGTGCTCTGTGGTCTCACTGCCCGTGGGTATGGTCATCCTTGCCTTGGGGCTGGGTTTGTCAGGTGATGGGCAGTGGTCTCCTGTTTCTGTTTCAAGGCTGCAGCTTTGATGAGGTCAGAGCTGCTCAGGTTGGATATGAGGGATCTCTGGCTTTCCCCTGAAATAAAACCCCTCTCTGCATAGCAGAAGGTAGTGATGCTGCTCTCTGTCCACCCAGGTCACCACAAAACGGGCACAAGCCTGGTGCTACAGTAAAAACAACATCCCCTACTTTGAAACCAGTGCCAAGGAGGCTATTAATGTGGAACAAGCTTTCCAAACGATTGCACGAAATGCACTTAAACAGGTAGGGAGGGGGCCAGTGTGCAGCCCTGTGCCAGTGCTGTGGGTAGCCTGGGGCTCACCCCCAGCCTTCCCTAGCTCCTTGCATGCTGGGAGCTGTCTGCAGAGCTGGGGCATTAACTCCTTCTTCTCTCCTACTAGGAAACTGAAGTGGAACTTTACAATGAATTCCCCGAACCCATCAAACTAGACAAGACTGACCGAGCGAAGGCTTCTGCGGAGAGCTGCAGCTGCTGAAGGGAGAGGGAGGGGTTGAGCACAGTCCTTCACAAACAAATATCACACTTAGGCCTTCAAACACACAGCCCCTCTTCTGTGTTTAAAATGAAATTACAAAAAAACAAAAAAATTGCATATCCAGCTGCCAAAATCCACCCTTCTCTCATGAGCATCTGAGTCCTACACTTCAGAGTTCATGTCCCCACACCATCCACATCACACTTCTTGGTAACAGACCTTTCTCTTAGTTTAAAATGGAAACTCTTATATATGTTTGGAACTGAATCTAATTCCAGGTGTCCAATGGAGAGAAACTGTTTACAGGTAATCTGTGTAACAAGTTACATACATTTTTAATTGTCTAGTGTTTTCCCCTGTGAAGGCTGCAACTGGAAAGGCTGATTACCCATAGTTCATTGCAAGCTCAGCACTCAGTCCAACTAGGTTGAGTTTTGTATGTATCTGTTAATGCTTGTTACTTTTAACTAATCAGATCTTTTTACAGTATCCATGTATTATGTAATGCTTCTTTAGGAAAAATCTTATAGTACATGTTAATATATGCAACCAATTAAAAATGTACAAATTAGTGTAAAATTCCTGAATTACATGTTCAAGTACTGAAACACAGGTTGTGTAGAAAGTGAGAAGGACACTTGTGACCTGTGGCGTGCTAGCAACACAGAGTCCAGATAGAGGCAGTATTCTGTACAGTAGAGATGAACTATGTAAGCCTTCTTGTTTTGAGGCCAAAAAGGCTTCATCTTCTGGAAAAATCTGTCTGGCTTCCTTGTATCTAAATTCTCAGATTTGCATAACAGCATTGATATGCACACTGGATTATTGGATTTAAAATTAAATACAGCTATGAAATTTCCTCATTTGTTCACCTCCCCTACTGCTTAACTCCTGACATCCTGGAGCAAGCATGAGGAGCCAGAGCTGAGGTGTCCCTGTGGCTCTTTGTGCTGTGGAAGCAGCTTCTCTCCCACTTGGGGTGTGGTAGCTGTTTCTTGATGAATGACCTGGACTATGACTTTCTTCCTACTGACTGCTAATCTGGATGTTTGCTATGGAAAAACTTGGCAATCTAGTCCCTTTTCTCTCTTCCTTTCTTCCTGGTATTTGTTCTTGCGTTTGTAGCTTGCTTAAATGGAGCCCTTCTACCTGTTTTCCAGAGGTCTACATTCTAGTACGTAGGCTGAGCTCTTATGTAAAGAAACAAACATGATGCCAATAAACTTAACAAGAACAAACCTTCCTGTTTACTCCTGTTTCTGACTCTTTTTTTTTTTTTCCTCCACTAACATGCTTGGTTTCCTCTGTCTAGTCACCAATGCAGCAAGTCAATGCCTGCTACCAAGGACATTTGTGCTTCTTTCTTACTATAAAGTTTATGTCTTCCAACTTGGTTTTTGAGAGTGGGGTGAGCCAGCCCTGCTTGCTTGGCTGGGGCAGTGCTGGAGAGTTAGCCCTCTGCTACTCTGGAAGCTGATTGCAGGGGGAGGAATGATGCTGGGTCAGATCCCTCAGTGAGCAGAGTCCTTCAGCCCTGTTCTGGGCATAGGTCCTGGACAGCCTTTGTGGTTTGGGCTGTTAAAGCTCTTGCCTGCCCTCCCCTTAGAGGCGTTGTGTGAGCAGAGCAGGCTCAACCCTTCCTGCTCACCAGCAAGGCTGGCCTGGGGTTCCTTGGAGTGAGTTGAGGGCCTTGCCGTGGTCCAATGTAGTCAAAGTTAAGCCTTGAATTTCTGTGTGCTGGGTCTGACCCTTTGCTTGCTCTCGCCAAGGCTGAGCTGACAACTGTACCCAGAGGAAGATGGAAAACAGAATTTAGTGAAATGAGGGCAGTTATTTCGAGAGCTTTCTAACAGTTTTTGTGCTCCATATCCTATTTTATGGTGCTGTCCTATCACACTTTTCTCACTTGACCAGGCTTTTGCTGTCCACATCAATGTCAAATAACTGCACTAGCAATGTGTCCTGCTGGGCCTGCTTTTCTATCTGCATCCTTTTTGAAAGACTTGGACCTTCCGCTCATCTCCATTTAAAGTGTTGCTCTGCACTTGTTTTCTGTGGACACAGCTGGAATGTGGAGAAAGCCAAGCTGGAGGAGGGAGGAACAATAACCCTGAAGTTTTTGGGGAAAGGGGATGGTCTGAACTTTGCAGCCCTCTGCCTGCTTTGGTCTTGGGTGGTGGAGCTGAGACTGCAAGGGCTGCAGCTAAGCCCTCAAGTGACCTTGTGTTTAATGTCTTTCCAGTCAGATAAACTGGCAATAACCGAAGGCAGAGTGCTCCTGAGGGGGTAGGACAGCTCGGGCTCCTTGCCACAGGATGTTATAGATGCTAAAGGGGAGGATTCCATTTGCCACCTACATATCAATGTTTTTACAGGTGGGAATACACACAAGTGTACAAAAACCAGTGCAGGAGGCAAGCAGCATGGGAATTGGTGCCCTGCTCTTACACTCAGGTGGTGTCACAGATGGGGACTGGTATTCTGCAAGAATCACTGTCGGCTGGTGCAATGACAACATGTGCGAGGGTGACTTGTTGCTGGGTGGTTCCCAGAGGAAACCCAGCCCTGGAAGAGGCTGAGGCATCCATAGAAGTGGCTGAGCTCAGATGTGGTTTTGCTCTTTGTCCACGTCCTGACAGGGCAGGAGAAAGAGCCCCAAAGAAGGAGCCTGGAGGGATGAGGGGAGGGGATTGTTCCTGAGTCCACCATTCCACAGTGTAACAGGAAAAGCTACAACCAGTTCAGGATTGGTGAAGTGGGTGAAGCCAAGCGAGGTCGTGGCAGGGCAGGCAGGTGTGGGGCCAGAGCTGGAACTGCACAGAAGGTGGCTGTGGTGTATGATGTACAAATATGAAAGCTGGGGAATCACACAACTCCATCTGTACTGCAGGGGCTGTGTGGGGAGAGTAGTGTCAAAGGAGTCTCAGGCTGACCACTGGCACTGGCATGTGGAAGACAGCACGGAGATGCCAAGGTGCGAAGCCTGGGGCAGGAATGCTCCTGCATGCCTTGGCAGTGCCACCTGGCTGGGCTTTGAGGCTGGACCTGTCCTGCACTGCAGCCTGGCCTGACCCCCAGCAGGAGCCCTCTGGCCAGCCCAGCACCTGCAGTCACAGCCACTGTGGTGCACTTGGTGCCAGACCCATCCCCACACACTTGGAGCCCCAAACAGCTGCCACTGCCACCAGCCCAGTGCTCCAGCCCCCGCTGTGCAGGGACCCCCACCTGGCACACAGCCCGGGGGCCTGGATGGAAATATGTAATACAAACACAAAACCATGCTTGGGTTTCTATAGGCACACCAAATATTTTTAGGCAAACATGGATGTGTTTGCTGTGTACATACTTAAACATTAAACACATTTACACCAGCAGGAGTGTGTGTATGGATTTATTTACCAGGACACATCTTTTGGAGAGCAAATCAGCAGGGGAAGCATGAGAGTACAAAGAAGCACAGGCACGAAGTTGTGTGTGTGTGAATTGCGGTGTTACACAGGCAAGTCTCCAAAGGCTCAAAGACAGAGCACAAGTCAGTTACAGGTTTCTTTATGAGACATATGTGGTTGCAGCCTTACCCATGTACACACAGGTAGCATAATGTATTTCTTTCTTCATATACATATACATACTCAGAGAAGGAGAAGAAGTTACCTCACACATAGATATGGCTATACCCATATATATTTATATATTTACATAGGAAAAATAAATATTAATTACAAGAATATACACATATACAAAGGTGTGTATGCCTATGTATATTACTACCCCCATACATGGAGAGACAGAGATGATCACAACATATTCAGACATATTTTAAATTATTTTATACATATATACTTGTATTTTTATGGGTGTGGGTTTTTTCTCTTTGTCTACACACAGAGATTTTTCTTACTATTTATACACTTCTCTGTGTCTATTTTATATATATTCAAATATTTTTTATAGTTGTATATTCTTTATTTCTGACTGGTTTTTATATAAAAGGGTCATTTACATGCAGCTCTGTGTGTGTAGTTTAGCTATTTTTATATTTCTTTGAGAAAGATGAGGGGAGGGAGACAAAGAAAATGAAAGAAAATACAGACACAAAAATTAAATAAATAAATTGGATGTAGAGGTGGATATGGGAACATTCGGGTGTGAGTTGGGAGTGGGAATGACTGGCTCTCATATACACATCCTTGCTCTCCATATACACATGCATGCAGACAGAGAATATATGTCCAGATCAATACATGCACACACATACACACTGTATATGCATCCCAGATTTTATATGTAGGGGCAGAAGAGAGGGTGGGAGAGGCCACAATCTCACACACACACACAGATACCCCACATGCATTTTGGGAGTGATGTGATGGGAGTATTTTTTACCATTCTCTGTGTACGTCTTTCCCTCTTGGGGGGAAAAGATGGGAAGAATGGTAGAAAATAGACACACACACAATTGGTTACATATATAAGTAAAAGTTTAAATAAAGTGTATGTGACTGGAAATAGGGGAAATGCTCTGTCTGTGTGTGAATAGTGCATGTATGCTTCACATTTGTATATGTGTGCATGTGTGTAGCAAGAAAAAGACTAAGCAGCTCATAATCTCACTGTACATATATGTATATGTGCATGCAGGGAGAGAAAGGGCACTGTGTTTTTTTAAGGATACAGTGTGTGTGTGAATATCTCTAATTATATATGTAATAATATACAGAATTATGTATTCATATGTATGTGGATATGTAGCAAAAGATATTGTGTGTTAGTGGGAACACTTGGCGAGTACACATATACATATACATATNCTTGTATGCTAAGAGCTCTCATCCCTTTCAAAGCACAGATCTATGTATGTACACATATTGTGTGTGTTCACATCTGTGAACAGCTCACATGTTCTTTCTCTCTCTATATATATGTGTGTGCAAACAGTGCTTTCTCCAGTTATATATGTATATATGCATATATANGGGAGAGGCGAATGAACAGGTCACTCTTTCTGCCCTCCATATATAGTATATATGCACAGATGTGTGTGAGAACAAGAGAAAAATGTGTGTGAGAACAACTCTCTCCCTGTAGATGCATATATACCTATGTGTGTTGTCTTGGGTTATGGAACCAAAAATGTGTATTCTACTTCNATAGGCTTATCTATTACCGAAAAAAAGCATTTCTTGGGTGAGAACATATATATACATACAGAAAGAATATACATCAGAAAGTGTTGTATGTGAAAACAATTCTCTGAGCAGCTCAGTGGGCATATATATACACATCTATAAATATATAAATAGTCTATATAATATATAAATATACTTTATATACATATATATACTATACCTGCTACTTCATCTCTCTAGTGCCTAAGTATATATGTATATATGTGTATGCATACATGGAGTGTGTGCATGTGTGTGTAGCAAGAAAAAGTTGTGTAATTGTATGAAAGAACAACTGTCTCTGTATAAACGCATGTCTATAAAAATGTATGTCTGTATGCATGTATAGGAAGAAAATTGTGAGTGTTAACAGCTCTTTTAAGTACATCCCTATATCTGAAGAGAGAGAAGTGTGTGTGAGAGGCAAGCAGGCAATCTATATATGTGTGTTTATATACATATACGTATTTGTGTACAAGAGAAGAATCACGTGTGAAAACAGCTCACTAACTACACATATGCATGTGTATGATGCAGAGAAAATAGTGTTTCTGTGTAAACAATATGTGCTTTAATTACATATGTATATAGAGAGTGAGAACTGTGCATAACAATCTGTATATATATGCATATAATATGCATCTATATACTCATATATTAGGCAAGAGAGAGTACTGTGTGTAAGAATGGCTCTTTCTACTCGTGTACATATGGAGAGAGAATATGTCAACATATATACATAGATATGTATATATTTATGCATCCCAGAGAGTATATATGGAGGGAGGGATGAAGAGAGAGAGTCATGGGAACTGTGTTTGTGTGTATGAATTGCTCTCACTCATTTTGTTATTTATATATTTCTAAATATATCAATATGGCAAGATAGAGCCATGTGAACAGAGACTATGGTTAGTGTGAACTATTCACACAGACTATTGCTGTGTGAAGATCTTTGTGTGTGTATATATGCATTTATTTATATATAACAAGAGAGAATTGTATGTATGCAAACAGCTGCCTCCCTAATTATACATATACATTTGTAGAGAATCATGAGAGAACAGGCTCTACCTACATAGAAATATACACATAGAAAAAAAGCATGAGGTCACAGCTTTCTCCCTAAATAAATGTATGTATACCTATGTAGTAAGCAAATTATGTGTGAACAGCTCTCTCCTCCCTCTTTATACACATGTATATATGTGTACATAGCAAGAGAACTGTGTGTGTGAACAGCTCCCCCTAAGTCTATGTTCTCTTAGAATTATGTGTGAACTGTGTATATAAGAGTATGTATGTATATATGCATATATACGTATCTATGCAGGAACAGAAAGGACTGTTGTGTGAAAACAGCTCAGTATATAGGTATATATGCACATATATGAACAGAGAACAATATGGATAAGCAATGCTCTCTCTGCATTATATTAGTATAAATTCATATGTAGATAATTATGAGTGAACACTGTACACATGTACACACATGCATCTATACAGAGACTACTCTGGGAGAAACATTCTCACTCTCTACAATGTATCACACACAGAGAAAGAATTATACAGAGATTATACAATTATATAGGGCAGTGAGAGAGTGATAGAAAGTGTGTGTGTGAGACAATAAATCTTGCTCTTTTCCTTGAGTATATATGCACATGGATGTATAGACAGTAAGAGAGAATAATGTGTGTGAACTCTTTCACTGTGTGTCTGTGTCTTTATGCATATACGGATGTATACAGTGAGAACAGTGTGCATGTATTTCTGTGCATACAGAGAGGTCAGAAGAGTGTGAGAGCTTATTCCCACATCAATATATATTGCATACATTATGCATATATGTCTGTGTTTGCATAATGACAATGTTTGAACAGCATGCTTACCCATCTCCCGTTTCTATATATGCCAATGTGTGTATATACAGTGAGAACTAACTGCCTGTGAACCTCTCACACTCTCTGTAGATATGTATACATGTATATGACGGATGTGTGTGTGAACTAGACTTGCTGTGTCCATATAAGTGTATATGTTTATATGGGAACAGAATGTGTGCGCGCGCATGTGTGTGCATGCGTGTTGGGGCTATCTTCTCACATTCTCTGTGTTTCTCCCTCACACACACAAGCAGCCTCCCCCACACATTCTATTCACATAAATATACCTGCATATATTTCCACGTGTGTGTTCCATTCCTTACCCTGTCTTTGGAGGGGAGGGAGAGGAGCCCTCACTGTCAGCCCTGGCTCTCTCTGGGTGGGGATTGGTGCTGGATCCCTGTGCTGCTCCCAGCCACACAGCCGGGGTGAGATCAGTGCACTCGCTGCCCAGCCCTGCTTGCACACCCACCCACCTATACACATGTATTCTTAAATTTTCATGTCTATGTCAGTATTTAAAAATATATAGCTAGGTCTTCAAGTGTATGCATGCACTTACATTTATTTTAAATTTACATGTAGCCATTACACTAAATAACAACTATTAGATATCACACATATATAATAGACACACCATACATACCAACCACACTCTATAGCCGGCTTAGCTGTAACGTAAGCCAGCTCCATCAGGCTAAAGGGTTACATTTACGCGTGTACAGGTGTGCATGTTACACACACTTACACAACATACATCCCCCGCCCGGTAACATCTGTGCAGGCAGTGAGTGTCGTGTCCCAGGGGTGGGTGCTAGATGCTCCCTATGCTCCGAGGAGCTCCGGATGGGCTATCTCGAGGCCGCCCCGCGCTGCTGGGGCTGCGCCCCCTCTTCGTGCCCGAGCGCCTCGCAGGCCCCCGAGGCCGAGCAGAACTCATCTCAGGGGTGCCTGGGCACGGCTGCACGGAGGAGCAGAACCCCGCTCTTCGCGGGGGGGCTCTCTCCTCGGGATGAGAGAGAAGGGGGCGGGACAGAGCACCCCGCTTCGGTTCGGGATGGGGTCACACGCACGGCTGGGCAGAATACTGCAACCTCACGGACCCCCAACACCTCAGGCAGTCGGGACTCGTCCCCTCCGGCAGCGGGGGCTGGGCGAGGGAAATGGCGGAGAGAGTCGGGGGATGGGGAGAGGGGGAGGAGAAAGGGAAGGCGGCGGGGCTGTGCGGGCTCGGCGTGCGTGGGCAGGGGTGCGACAGTGTGTGCGGGTGTGACCGCGTGTGTGTGTGCTTGTATACGCGTGTGTGCATGTGTAAGGGTGCGTTCACCGCCGGGGGCACCCCCGTGCCTGCACCCCACGTCCCAGCACACGGGTGTGTCACTCCCAGGAACGAGGGCAGACAGGACCCTCCTGGCCCAGCCCTGGGGCTCAGCCGGGGAAGCGTCGTGCACTCCCTTGACCCCTTCCCCCGAAGCTACATTTCCCCGGTGGGATTTGAGGAGATGGGGTGAATTGGGGGGGCGATTCAGAGCATCGCTGCCCTCCCTCTCCCCCGGCCCATACAGAGCTGCGCATGTAGCGGAGCTCGAGCCACCACAGCACGAAGAGGTTGCAGGGGTGGCCACGATTCACACAATCCCCCCATATCCACGGCACTGAACCCGGTCGGGAGGCTTCCTGGCCGCTCCCCAGCCCTACCCCGGCCCCACCGCGCTTTGCGCATCCTCCGCTGAGGGGCTATGGCAGCTGGGAAGGGGAGTCGCACCGGACATGCAAGGCTCCCCCAGGGGCCTCTCCCCGTTGATTACGAAGGTGAGGGTCGGTGGCAGGGCGGCCCCAGTCGCCGGGGCGGGGACCCCCGGCCTCGGCGGAGCATCTCCGCGCTGCTTCCGGCGGCCGCGGGAGGGCGTCGGCTGTGTTAGTTCCCTCCGGAGAACTCGGGGCCAGAGCCAACGTCGCCGCCCCCTGGCCCCCGCCGTCTCCCCCCGCCCGCGGCGGCCCCTCTTGGGCGGCGGGTGACGGCGACGGCGATGGGNCCCAGGAAGCACAAGTTGGGGCTGGCGATGGACCAGGCTGTTGTTGTTCTCATCGTGGTCCGCCCCGTACGCATATAAAAGGCGGCGGCGGCGCCCGCCCAAGCAGAACGTACACCGAGTGAAGAGACACCGGGCGCTCACAGGGCCACGCCACGCCGCCGCTGCCCCCGCCCGCCCCGCGACTCCCCGCAACATGTCAGTAGAGCTAGAAGAAAATGATTTGCCCCTGACCGAGGCAGAGGAGGCACCGCTCTCCCCGGAGAAGAAAGCGGCTGCTAAGAAGGCGAAAGGAGGCGGCGGCGCCTCGTCGCCATCGAAGAAAAAGAAGAACAACAAGAAGAAGAATCAGCCGGGCAAATACAGCCAGCTAGTGGTGGAGACGATCCGCAAGCTGGGCGAGCGCAATGGCTCCTCGCTCGCCAAGATCTATAACGAGGCCAAGAAGGTGGCCTGGTTCGACCAGCAGAACGGCAGGACTTACCTGAAGTACTCAATCAAGGCACTGGTACAGAACGACACGCTGCTCCAGGTCAAGGGCACCGGTGCCAACGGCTCCTTCAAGCTCAACAGGAAGAAGCTGGAAGGCGGCAGTGATGGGGGCGCGAGCAGCAGCGCCCACAAGTCCCTCAAGAAGGCGACGGTTTCCTCGACCCGGCGGGCCGAGAAGCCGGCAGCCAAAAGCAAGAAGCCCGAGAAAAAATCGCACAAGAAGGGAGCCGGCAGCGCGGCAGCCAAGAAGGACAAGGGCAAAGCCAAGGCCACCAAGAAGGGAGCTGCGTCCCCCGGGGGCAAGAAGGTGAAGAAGTCGGCAAAGCCCAAGGCACTCAAGAGCCGAAAAGCATGAGATCGAGGCGCAGGGAGCCTCTCGCCGTCCCCCGGACTGAGAGCCCCGCGGCACAGACTGCTCTGAGGAGAGACCCCAGGGGACCCGCTTTGTCTTTGTGTTGCTGACTCGCCTCCGCAGCCGCCGCCGTGTGCGGTGAGCGGGCTGCGGCTGCCCCAGCCCCCCTTCCCCTTCTCTGCCGCCTTATTTTTTCCACCCCTTTTCCCCCATCCTATTCCGCGGCTTTTCCCCGATCGCGCCCTTTTGTTTTCGGCCGTGGCCTTCCCCGCCTGTAGACGGTTCCCGACCCCTACCCCCTCCCGAGTCCCCCTGGTTCTTCATAGGGATATTTCCCGCCCGGTTTCCATAGCAGCCATTTTGCACNTTTTTCTCTTTTCATTTATCGTTGTTTCAAATAAATTGGTACAAAATGCCTCTCCCGTGTGCTCCCTGCAGGCGTCGGGGACCAGGCAGGAAGGGGGCTGGCCATAGGGGGGCTTCCCTGCTGGTCGGGGTCCGTCCGGGTGCTGATGCCCAGAGTCCGCATCCTCCTCCGATTGGAGAACAGGAGCAGAGGAAGAAGGGTCCCTCGCCATGGAGGCAGGGGAGGAGCGCGATCCTCGCGCAGCTGCGCTCGGCTGAGCTCCTTGAGCAGTGGGGCGGGGTACTCCCCCGCGAACACCCGCAGCACAGACCCCCGCTCCAGTCGGCGTCGATTCCCTGCAGTACCTGGGTTGGACAGGGGCAGTTGCCAGGGCACACCCCTAGCCGCCTCTCTGGCCGGGAGTGTCTCCCAAGCCCCCGCAAGCAGGAGCGGCAGCGGGGCGAGAGCGGGAGCCCCCCCGGCGCTGTCTATTTATAGCGCACCCGGGGGAGGTTGCGTAAATCCCGGCAGGGATCTGGACCATCTTGTTCTGCCCGCAGCGGGAGGGAACACGGGGCGAGGGATGAGCTCCAGCTCATTGCCCTCCGTGCCCCGGGGACCCGCAGTGTGCACCGGGGCTGCAGGAGAGGGAGGGGACAAGAACTGGCAGCCCAGCTCCCTGCAGCAGGGACGGGAAGCAAGGCACGGAGGGCAGGAGGAGGTGGAGGTGCGCGGTACCTCCCAGGCCAGCTGTGGGTACGCCCCAGCAGCGCTGCCATCCATCACCCCAACTCTCAGCCCCACACTACGGCCCTGCCCCACTGCCTCCACTAGCCAGGGAGAGTTTCAGGATTGCCCGAGAGCTGCTCCAGCCCTGGCGAGCTGCTGTGCTGGAGCATCAACATGATCCCTGTGCCTAGGGAACACAGCATGGATCTGGCCCATACCAAACATCTCCCAGGAGGCGTTGACAGGGACAGCAGCTAGTGGGGCCTAGGGACTGTCACACCAGGTGATGGCAGGGCCTTTCAGCACTCCTGGGAAAGGAACAGCCTCTTCCTCCAGGGCCACAGTCAGGCATGGGTCAGCTGCTTTATCCCTTTGTCCTCTAGAGAAAAAGCAGGGAGAAGCAAGTTTTACTCCCTGAAAAAACGTCCTTTTGCTACATCCAGCAGGAGAAGCCAGCCATGCACCTGGAAGAGACCAGCAATGGTTACAGGAGGCTGCAGCCTCCCTCCAGGTTTGTTTTTAGAAGCAGTCATGATCCTGCTGCCCCACATCAAGCCTGGGAGAGATCTGCTGCATTCTGGCACTGACTTGCAGTTGTGTCCTTAGTCAATAGCTGACACTGCCAGTTTGGCAGGATCAGAGGTGATGTCCTCACCAAGGGCTGGGACACAGGGGGCAGAGGGGTCAACCCTGCTCCCCAGGAGGGGAGGTGAAACCAGCCCTCAGTGCTGTCCTCAGCACTCATCTGCATGGCGAACTGTAACTACCTCTCCTGGTAGACCAGCAGGTGCCTTCCTGTGGGCAGATAAAAGCAGAGGGAAGGCAGTGACCTTCTAGCTGCCCAGCACAGGGAAGGCAGCAGGGTGACACACAGTGCCAGTCCAGCTGGTGCTGTCTTACCTCACAGGCTGAGCCTGCCAGGAGCAATGATGCTGGGGCATCCCTGAGTGAGCTCAGGGTTGGGTGCTGCCAACCATGAGGACCAGGCTCTGGAGAGAAACCCAAGCCCTGGAGACTTTCAAGAGTCAGTGACTCATCTCATCAAACTTCCAGAGCTGAGGGACACAGCTGGCAGAGACTCTGCTGCACATGGTGAGATGCACAGCAGTCTCCCACATCAGGCAGCATTCAGCTCCCGATCTGTGCTCATCTCATCTTCAGGTACCCAAGAGGCTAGGGAAGAATCCTCCAGCCTCCCAGCCCTCTCCTTAAGGGAAGCACAGACCAAGAGACACCCTTCCAGGCCCACTTGACCTTGGGTCATGACTCAGCCATGTCCTTCACATTTTATGAGCTCAGCTGCTCTGGTGCCATGAAGCATTCAGAAGAACCAGCACCAGTAACACCCCTCCAGAAGGCAAAAGACCTGTCCCTGAATCTGCAGACTTGACAGTGACCACATTCATCCTAGCTTTATAATAAAGACCAAGACTTCCAAATCTCCTGGTCACAACAATGTTCAGCTGTGAAGTTTATGAGATGATAAAGGCCAAGCACTTCAGCAATGCCTGCAGTAACAGACAGGATTTCCTTTGGTCTGGCTTGCAACATCGCAGCTTTCCCATGGTCTGTCACATGCTGGCAGAGGAAGTTCAGAACTCAGCTGGAGCTCAGTGTCGAGGGCACTACATGTGCCACCAGTCATACCATGCTCACCACTCCACTAGCCTCAGCAGAGCCACACAACATCCAGGGTGGCTTCAAGCTCCTGGGCAGCAGTCCCCCCCATGCTGGTTGCTGCCCTGTGCTGGCAGCGCAGCTGGCAGGGCAGCAGGAGACACTGCCCTACAGGGACCGGCCCAGCACCCCCAGCCCAGACTCAGACATCCTACAGCCCTGCATTGACCAACCAGCACCCAACCCTAACAGCACTGGGAGTCATCCATGCTTCCCACAATCCTTCCTCCCTAAAACCTAAACAGGGTGCAATACTGTTTTGCAGAGTAGGCTCTAGGACAGCCATCTGGGAATGTCCAACAAAGGAGAGAGTGTGAGAATAACAAACAGCCTTGCATCTTCAAGTTCTTTCCTTCTCTTCAGGATCAGCTTTTCTCATCTCTGCCTACTTGCCAGCAAGGTCACCCCAAAGCTCCTGGAGCAGCCCATGGGGGTAGGTCCTTCAGCACTGGGGGAAGGTCCTTGGTCCAGCCTCACTCCTCCACTGTACCCAACCAGGAGCAGGCTGAAGCTTCCTGGCACTCATGACAGAGCAAGCAGGCTGCATGGCATTCCCACAGCAGGGAAAAGAGCCAAGAGTATTATCTGCTCCCAGGGTAGGAAAAGACTGTCTGAGTGAAGGGCAAACATACAGGCTAGCAGTGGTCATGTCTGGTGTTTTACTAGTCCTTCCCCTTGGAGAACACAGAGCCCAGACACCAGAGAGCCTGCCAGATTCTGTGAGTTTTGGTGAGGTGATAAGACACAGCACATTTAAGAGCATTCAACAGGGTACCAGTTTAATCAGATATCAGGTTTGCATCATTCTTTTCAGAATCACAAGTTCTGCATTTTTCTGAGAAATACAAAACACTCTCAGGTTTACAGAATGCTCATCCTGGAGAAAACAAGAGGGAGAGAACAAGACACTAGGGTACAGACACGCTGACAACCACACTAGGCAGCAGAAAGGAAACTGCTCAACCCCACCTCGCTGACAGAAACAGCCCCTTTGCAGGAGGCAGAGAGATACCAAGGGGTCTATGCTACTGCAGTGGGGCTGTGCCCTGATGTCCCCACCCACTGAGATCAGGATACCCCAGTGGAATCAGAGGACACCTCCACACCATCAGCACAACAGCAATGAACACATGGCTCCCACATACCAGAACGAAAAATCCCTGCACAAAGCAGCTCACAAGCATCCAGGTTCATCTGCTCTAGATAACATTAAACTCGGATCCAGGGTAAGTTACTTCATCCACAAGATTAACAGCTGATTCGATAGGTTGAACACATGCTACTTACAGCACATAAATAGAAGATACTCTTTTTTAGTTAGAAAACGCATGATGAAGGTCTAGGTCTGATTGCCTTGACACTGCTGCATGCACACAACTATCAGCCTCACAGAAGCAGCTACGCTGAGCAGCAGGAAAGCTGTCTCTGTATCACATATTCCAGGGGTCATAGGACAGCTATCTTTCCCCCATGCTCGACATTACCCACACAGCCAGGAAATAAATATGGCACTAGCCAGGAGTGGGCTTTAATACAAACTCTAGTGGTTTTCAAAAGAAATATTCATCCATAAAGGGTTACAGTTAACAGATATCATCATCACTTTATTTCTCAGAGCCAGAAATAATGCTGAACAAACAAACTAACAACAAAAAAGAGACACAGGTATGTAATTTCCAGAAGTGCAGCCAGGGTACAGGGTAGCTTTCAGCAAGAGATGAAGGGCTTCTGCAGCTGGGAGAGGAGGGGAGCCATGGCAGAAGATGGCAGCTCCCGCTCCCGGCAGGCACCTGACCTTGCGATGCTCTCCGAAGGGATTTGTCACCACAGCCTCCACCCCACCCTGCTACCAGGACCCACAGCATGTGGGAACACGAGTACCCCAGCAGCCAGGGAGCTGCAAGGAGGTGACTTTAAAGGGATGTACCCAAAAATAGAGACCTTTAAATAAATACGAGCAAAGCTTCTTTACAGTAGATAATGCACTACTTTTACCATGAACAAAACTAAGACTAACAGCCATTTTTGCTAATGGAGAAACTTTTCCTTCTTTTCACATTTCCCAGCCCTCTGCCCTCGCAGCTGCAGTGCGGCCAGGATGGCATTGCTGAGGACGGAGGCAGGAGAACGACAGCAGTGAATACACACCAGGGCGAGCAGGGCCAGCTGGGAGAGGCCCTGCACAGTCCCAGGGCTGGTGGAGGGGACAGGCAGCCAGGGATGACTGTGTCAATCCCTTAGCCAGCTACAACAATCCTCAGCATCTACCAGCAGCTCTACACCACGACCTAACCACATGGCTCCAAATGTCACCACTGCCAACAGCTGTGATCCACCTGCCTCCTCCAAAACCACTTCTTCCAGAGGGAAGAGAGGCAGAGCGGGGGCACAAGCAAGGCCTGACCTCAATCATGCTTGCCCAGCACCCTGACACAGCCCAGGCCAGGGGGGCTAGTGAATGGCTCGTGGGGTGCTGCCAGGGCTCACCACCCAGCCCGGGCTGAGGGGCAGGACGGGGAACCCGAGCCCCCACCGCGAGGAGAGGTGAGGCAGTGGTGAGAAGGAAGCTGGGGGCAGGGGGACGAGGGGCAGCGCTCACTTCTTGGAGCTCTGCGTCTTCTTGGGCAGCAGTACGGCCTGGATGTTGGGCAGGACTCCGCCCTGGGCGATGGTCACGCCGCCCAGCAGCTTGTTGAGCTCCTCGTCGTTGCGGATGGCGAGCTGCAGGTGCCGCGGGATGATGCGCGTCTTCTTGTTGTCGCGAGCCGCGTTGCCCGCCAGCTCCAGGATCTCAGCCGACAGGTACTCCAGCACGGCCGCCAGGTACACCGGCGCCCCGGCGCCCACCCGCTCCGCGTAGTTACCCTTCCGCAGCAGCCGGTGCACCCGCCCCACGGGGAACTGCAGCCCGGCCCGCGACGAGCGCGACTTGGCCTTAGCCCGCGCCTTTCCGCCGGACTTCCCCCGGCCCGACATGGCCGGCAGGCAGCGGCCCCTCGCCCCCGCCTCTCAAGCAGCGCAGCGCACAGAGGGTCCCGCCGCCTGCGGGGAGACAAACGCCGTTAGACCGCGCGGGGGCCGCCCCACCCGCGCTGCCGCCCCGCCCCGTGCTTACCCGCAGGAGCTTCCCCAGCTCTGCCCTGCGCGCCGCCCGCCGCCGCACTACCCGTGCTTCTGCCGCCGCGCCGGGGATATCGCTGCCCGCCCGCCGCACGCCTCGTCCCATTGGCTACAGCCGCTGCCGCCACGACGCTGATTGGTCACTGTGCCAATCCCTGATTTGCATAGGGCTCCCAGCGCCTCAGCTCTGCCACTGGCCGGCGCCCAGGTCGGACACCGACATGACTCTACCAGCACTTCGGCCGGTCCCGGATCCTGCCGGCGCTCCCTGCACCCCGGTAGCTGCTTCGTGCCTGCGTCGGGGCCGAGGATATGGGGAGGGGGGTTGGCCCAAGCGCCCGTGAATGTCCCGGCAGCGCTGTGCCCGTTTGCTTTGCCCAAACCCATGGCTCCCTCCTCGGCCAGTGGGATGTCTCTTCCCGGAAGGATGCCAAAGTCTGTGGGCGAGGGCGATGCTGCGGGGAAAAGAACTCCTAATAGGGAGGGCAACCTGCAGCGAGTACTACCCTCCCTTGTCTCCTCAAAGGGGGAAGTTTCTCCCAAATTAGTTTCTGTGGACAGGTCAGGTTGATTGTGGTCATCTCCGCACCAGGTTAGCGAACTGCCTCAAATAGCCTTGGGTGAACAGCCACACTCCAGTTTAAGGGTGATGTAGCTCAGCAACAACGCCTCCTCATTAAAACGCTCAGCATAGGGGTCTTGGATTTTTTTGGTGATGTTGCTGCTGGTGCTCACAGTCTGGAGGGACTTAACCTGTACTCTGTGCTTCTGCATCGCCCCTCTGTCCCCAGAGGAAGGATTATGGTCTCCAGAGCTGGGAGAGTTGAGCATCCCCCCATTTGTGCTCAGCATCTTCACCCCCTCCACAGCAACTGGAGACCTCAAATGAATTCAAGATGAGCTGATGACCTTTAGAAAAGCTTCATATGCAGTTAGCACTGACTAGGCTGGGGCAGCTGAGCAGCTCATCCTGGAACAGTGATGGGCAGGCAGGGAGAGAAACCTCCTGTTGTGGCTCCTGCAAGGACAGGCATTAGGGCGATAGTGCCAGCAGCTGAAAATCTGTTCTGCCAGGAGCTGCTAATACAGTAATTCTCTTGCCTCAAGTTATGGTGACAGCAATGAGGAGCCAGATAGCAACAGGCTTTCTGGACAGAAATCCTAATCCCACTCCAGCTTTCTATAAGTAATGAAACCTGTGCTCAACTGCCTCTGTAGCACGCAAGGGATTCAGAGGCAGATTTCATTCCAGGAGCACTTGAACTTCCCACGTGTCCATCCTGTGGCTCCTGTCCTGGCTCTGCTGTCCCTCCCCAGGGACAAGCCTCAGCTACAGCCACCCTTGCAGCTCCTCAGGGACAGATGACTCCAGAGGAGCCCCAGAGTCAATTCCCAGGGAATATTTAACACTGGCAAATGGAAATGCTCCACCAACATGCCCTTGCAGAGCTCAGACCCTGAGAGCTCAGCAGTGGGTAGGTGGTTTGCTCCTCAGCAGATGGAGAGGAGGTACAAGCTCTGCCTGCAAAACAGGAGCACTGGGGCTGCAGTGGGCAACAGGGACACAGACACGCACATGGACAAGGGCATGGCGCAGCCAGCCAATGAAGCCCATTTTATTGTTTCCAACACAAAGGCAATACTGATTTCTAGCAAGGATTTCACTGTGTAAGGCTTTTGGTCTGTAACATCTGGCTCTGTTTACAAAATCCCTGACCTCAAAAACAACGGCCTTATGCTGGTCTGTAATGGCACTTAGGTTATCTGGGCTTTAATGACTAGCCTTTCTGAATAAGGCAGAGTGCATCCCTCCCCAGATCAAGGAAATCCTCTCTAAGTCTTCAAATCCCATTAACAAAATGATTGTACAAACAATGTGACAGACACACTGTTCCACCCTGATGCCAGCAGGAAAAACTAAGCAAAGTCCAATTCCTCCCAAGCGCCACTTGAACATCTCCATTTAGGAGCCATGAATGCATGTAGCAATGCTGGTGCAGAGCAGGGTGGATCTGGCAGATCTTCCCAGTCTGGGGTTTCCTCATAATATTTACTGCTTGTTCCTCAGTACTGCAGCCATCTTTTGAGGGTAAGAGTATTGGAAAGGAATTTGTACAGAATTAGTGTGGAATTAAGTGGAAAAGAGTTTAACACCAAGAAAAGGGAAGAGAAAACTAAACAGAAATGAACTATGAATATTGTCAGGAAGCAGAAGCTATTCCTCCCTAGCAGACTGAGATGTTTCTCAGGGTTTTATCTTCACTTGGCATGACTGGAAGGGAGGGAGGCCAACAGGTTATATTCACTCCCATCAGCAAGAGACAAAACCAAAATCTTTATAGACATCAACTTTTAACAAAACACAAAGAGAGACAACAACCTAGAGCAGCAGATCAACACCTGAGAGGCTTGGACAATTTCAACACTAGTCTGCAAAGCCTTCCAAAAATACATTTCCCACTCTGCTTAGGAAAATCAGGGGTAAAAGGGATGGCCAGCCATCTCAGCTGGTGCCTAAGCCTTGTGCTTCTTCGCAGCTGGCTGTCCCTGCTTCCCCAGCCACTGCTGCAAGACATCTGTGCTGGTTTTCTTGGGCAAAGGGGTGTGGATGAACTGACTTGTCCACTTGGGCAAATAATTTTCTTTCTTCTGGGGAGAGCCCTCTTGGGAGCTTTTTAACCAGCCCAGCATCACTTTGTTGCTTGGGGTGGCTTTGACCTCCTAGACAGACAAAAGACAATGTGAGAGAAGTTAGAGGCACAGAGAGAGCAGAGCAGCCACCCAGCTGCAGGAGCTGTCCAGAGCGGGATGTGGAGGTTGGAGCATTGACTCTGCCTGCAATCAGGCACACCTGTGGGAGGTTCCCCAGACTGCTATGAACAGGCTTGTTCCAAGACCCATTTCACATGGAATTTCCCTCATTTGGCAGCAAAATCCTGTCATGGGCTGACAGTTTTATTTCTGGAAGCACAGGGAAGGGAATCTATCCAGGGTTCAGCACTCCAGCCTCAAGCATGGGTATTGCTCTGCAGACATTGCTTACTGCCACTCCCTGCAGCCTGGCAGCTCTGACCGGGCTAAGAGACATCACTGTGGCTGAGCTTGCTGCTGCTATGCCCCCACCAGCACCCACCTTCTTGGCTCCCAGCTCAATGGGTGCAACACACTCAGGCGTGTTGTTGTGGATGTTGTTGACAAAGGTAGACACTGGGTGGAAAACAATGTTCTCTGTGGGCTGGATGAGTTTAACAGCTTCTTGGGTTGGCACTTCAGCAAAGTCCAGCCATTTCCTGATGGCTTCATCCCCATCCAGGATGGCTGGCATCCTAGAGGATAAGACAGAGCCAAAGCTCAGCAGCGGCATGTCAGTGTGATGGCAAAAGCCAGACTTGTAAGCTAGCAAGGAGCTGGTGTCTTGGGGGAAACAGGGAAAACTGAAGCAGCAGGATGCTATTCTGCAAGGCAGAGTATGCATTCACTTCATGCAGGTAACTGATTTGCTGGAAGACGCAGAGGGGTTGACTCCCAGGCCCTGGTCAGGCAGAGAGACCAATTCCAGAAAGTGATCCAATTCCAACTGCCATCCACAGAGCACAAAGATGGTGATTTATGGAAAGGGCATGAGCTGGTGACCCAAAATGAGTCAGTAATGTTATAGTACTTCTCTCGGAGAGCAGGAGGAAGAGGCTGCACTCTGTGCCTGCACGCTGCCAGACTGTTGTCTAAAGGTGCAGTTCTCCTACTTCATCCCCCTCCACCCTGCAACCCCCTTGCCTGGTTTCACTTGCCTGTGATGGATGAAGCTCACATCCTTGGAGGCATCCACAGTGATGATGGTGTAAGTGTACAACATTTCTCCTTCTCCTGGTGGCTTCCAGCAATCAAAAATCCCAGCCATAGTGAGCAATCTCCATCCTCTCCATTCTTCGTCTCCCTCCGTCTCCTTGTCCTGCAGTAGAGAAGTCCTATTGTCCTGGTCAGTGCTGGCCTATGGAGAGCCAAAGCAGCACAGATTTGCCAGTGCTGTGGCAGGTCAGTGACTCAGGTCTGAGTCATCAGAACTGATCTGAGGCTCTCCAAGAGTCTTTCTACTGATTTGAGGGAACTCCAGGAGAGGTATCAGGACCCTCATCTTCCTACAGGCAAGCCAGTAGTCTCCTCCCCATCTGAACATCCTAGCCACTGGCTCAGCCAAATAAAAGAGGTAGTGAAACTCCCAGCCCAGTCTCCTCTGAGCCACACTGCCCACCCATGCAAATATCCAGCATGTGGGGAGCAGTGACCTTGACAGCAGGGATGCTGCGTCACCTTTTACAGCCTGGAGACCGCTGCAATGGGAACCTCCTGCCACAGAGGGATGACAGAGTGCCAAGCCCAGTGCAGAACACAGCCCTACTGGGAAAGAGACTCCCAGAGAGGGGCAGAGTAGGAGGGAAGTAGGCTTTTCCCCAAGAAGCTGGTGGGAGCAGGGGCCCAGAGCTGGGTAGAAGTGTTCAGACACAGCAAGGAACTCCATACCATGGCTTCCTTGCTCTGGGGGAAGTAAATGAAATATGGTTGCTTCCCCCCACTCTGCTGCTGCCACTCGTAGAAGCCATCTGCCAGGACCACGCAGCGCTTGCCCTTCAGGAGAGCACCCTGGGGAGAGACAGCACAAGTGAGCAGTGAACAGCAGCCTCAGGCAGCCTGCAATGGCAGAAGAGCTCCTGCAATCACCCAGCCCTCTCGCTCCCTCCCAGGACTTTCCTAAATTGCCCCTGGGATGCACAAATGCCTAGTGCTATGCTGAGCTTTATGAGTAACTTTCAGTTCTTCCTTTTTAGTGAAATCCCCAGCTTTGCAGTACAGGGACTTGCCCCCCGTGCAACAGCAAGTGGCAACCAGTAATTGTTCAGCACGTTTCATCCCTGGTTTTGCTAACTACAAGATTTGTTCAAGCAGGACACAAGATTGGCAGCAGCTCACCTTGTAGGAGGACTTGCTCAGCATGGTATCACTGCGGCAATTGGAGGTGTTAAACTGCAGTTTGGAGGGGCTGTCCTGTTTGAACCAGGAGGGCACCAAGCCCCAGCGCATGTCCATAAGGACCCGCTCAGAGGAGTCAGCATCCTTTCAAATGAACAGAGAAACACCTCAGGTCAGAGCAACATCACAGAAACCACAAGCATCCCCACAGCTTGAGAGAGGTGTTTTGGGAAGTCCTGTGGAAGCGGCCTTGCCCCCTAAAAGAGCGGATCTGGTCAGCATCTCTGCCAAGAGACAAGCTGGAGCTCACTGCCCCTCCCTCACAAGCCATGCAGAAATGGCCACAAATTATAACCTTTTGCATATTCTTAACAGCCTTTATGTAAGAATTAATCTTCAGCAGAAAGGACATGAATATTTTGCAGGAATAAAGAACTGTCTCCATGAGCCTCACCCATCTCTCTGGAAGAATTAACACAGCTTCTTTTTAGTGGAAATGGCTGGAGACACAAACTCGTAAGCTCTCGAGTAAACAGCCATGTCAGGCTGGTGTCAAAGTCCTCAAAACCTCCCCTGGTGACACAGAACATCCCAAAGGAGCAAAAGACTCACTTTCATTTTAATAATGTGGTTGCTGTTGATCTGGTGCACTTTCTCTGCTTGTGTTTTGCATATTACCTGCCTTTGGACAACGGAAGCAATTTGTGGCTTTTGATTCTCCCCAGCTTGCTCTCACTTTCTGCCCACAGCTGCCAGCCCTGGCAGCACCTGCTGGGCCGTTTGCTCCCAAAGGACTGCAGTAGACAGACACATACATACACTTACTATAGGTGTGTGTATGCAGGGACGTGTATGTGTGTGGTTTTGTGAAGTTTTTCAGAGCCTCTCTCAGGGCGGGAGTGACAAAAAGGGACACCCTACACTGCACCAGCATCCCAACAACTTGAACAGTGATGGACAAGTAAGCAAGTGTCTGCCTGTGACCTGTACCACACTCCCTGCCCCATACTCCTCTGCTCCATCAGGTCCATTGCCTACTCTTGGGGGGATGTAGGACCCCTAAAGCAGGAAAGGAGAGCATGAGGGATGCCTGATGGCATTGCCCACGGCACTCTTGAGTGGTCCCACCTGATCACCTGTGCCAGTAACGGCTGCGAAGTGCAGCTGCCCCACCAGCTGGGGAGGGAGAGCAGAATGGGTCCAAATCGGGGTGTTCCGATTGAGCACACCCCGTTTCACCTCCCTGAATGCCAAAGAGCATCATCAGTTGGGCGGGCATTCTTTCTGTGTGAAACCAAACGAGCAGCACCAACAGCCATAGAGGCTGCCCAGATTGTCCAGGGGAGGTCGCGTGAGGCTTAAATTATGTGGGACAACAGTCACCACAGGTGTACAGTTAGTGCCCTGCTCCGGAGCTGAGATTTTTTTTTTCTCTCTCTCTACTCTCTCCTACTACCAATGTGACTTAGGCCACGCCGCAGAGTTATGAAATAATTAACAAAAAAACCCCAACCCCCCCCACCCCCAAAAAAACCCCCAAAAAACAAAAAAAACACCAAAAAACCCCAAACAAATCCAATTAAAACCAGCAGCGCAATTACAGGCATTTGCGAAAAAACTTTTCCAAGGTTAAGCACTTTAAGCACTTATACACATTTTTGCAGAAAACATAAACACTGTGGTGAAAGCAGGGTACGGATTCCCTTCCTCCTGCGTAACATGTAAATACAAGAAGCAACCTTTTAGCTATTAAAAATTCAATACCTGTCACGTACAGCAAAGCGAAACGAAACAAACCACGGCCGTTCAGAGCGAGTCCCTCACCCCGCGGGGAGGCACGGCCTCCTTCCCTCCGTTCCCATTTCCCTCCTCCGAGTCGCAAGATGCCCAGCACCCGCCCCCCGCCGCAAATGGGAGCCGGGATGGGGCTCTGCCGCCCGCGTGGCCGGTCCGCGGAGCGAGGGAGGAGGTACCTGGTGGAGGTGGCGGCGAGAGAGCAGCACGGGGCCGCTGGACTGCGGGCTCTTGTTGTAGGAGGGCTGGTACCGCTCCCGCCGCACCCACTCGGGCTGCCGGTGCTGGCCCCGGCGGTCGCGGTAGGCGCAGGCCCGGCGGAGGTTGTCGGCGGCCAGGGAGCAGGCGGTGCGCCCGCACATCGCGCCGGCTCTGCGGGGCACTGGGCGCCGCGCTCGGCTCCCACCCGCTCGCGGGGAGGGGCTGCGGCCGGGGGCAGGGCCGGCCTGCACCGCGGAAACGCTGGTCCCGCCTCCGACACAGCCAGGAAGAGCCACAACACTGTTTTATTGGAACATAATTGGAACAGCGGGAGGACAGGGAGTGGCGGCTACGACGCTCCGGTTCGGGGACAGAGCATGGCATAGCCAGAGATTAAAAATATGATCATTTTACAGACAAAGGCCCAAGTACAGCTGTACTGCAGAAAACACAAAAGCTGCTGTATTGACCGTGATCCTTATTCTGCTGCCAGTGGGGGCTCGGAGTCGGACAATCCTGGACCGGGGGGCTTATCCGACGGAGGCCATGATCACATCCACAGGGAGCTCTTCTGTGCTGCGGGCCGTGACCTGCATAGTCACCGTGTCAGTGAGAACAAGACGTGAGCGCACCAGGAGGTCATGGCCACCCCGGAACACACCTGGAGAGGCGAGGGGGAGGAAGGGTGAGCATGCTGCAGGCTGCTTTCTCCTGCAAGTCTGTTCGGCACAGGCAGGTTGCCAACTGGCAGTCTGGCAAATCCTAGTACTGAGCCAGGAGAGACCCTAAAGCAGCTCAGTTCCCATTCACAAAGGCATACCTAGGACTCTAGCTACTGTAAAACCCATGAAACCAAAGTGTAAAATAAATTCCAGGTGAGAAGATATCCAGGCATGTCTAAGAGCTCCAGTACTCATCTGGAGGTAAGACTGCTGTCTTTCCCACACCTGCTCGCTCCAAAGCAGAATGCCACAGATCACAAAGACAGCAAATTCCACCCTGAGCCTGGGGCTGATCCCAACATCACCTCCACCACAGCACCCTCCCTGATCCCAAGATCAGTTGCTCAGAGACAGAAATCATGACAGGAGCAAACCTCAAAATAACAACCCAGAGTGCAGTGAGCTCCATCAGAAACTCCTGCCCTGATTTTGAACAGGCAGCTCTGTGCAACCTCCCAGAGCTGCTCCTCAAGCAGAACCTCACCCCACAGCTCACCTGCCAGGTACAGTGTGTGAGAATTCTTGTTATCTGGCACTTTGTCTGACCGCTCACAGGGCTGCATCCCTAGGAACTTCACAATATTGTTCACTGCCTCTGTTAGAAAAAATAAATAAAATGGGTTCTGCGTCACAGATATCATAACAGGGGCACATAAAGAGCATCTAAAAGTGACTCAAGCTCTCCCTACATGATAGAGTTCATGTTCCTTGTCCTGAGGAACACACCCTACTGGTCAGAATTGTGGTTTTGGGGGCTACAAGGACTGCAAAGACAACACACAAAAACCCCCACCACTATGGGAGAATTCTGTTATCTGATGTAACAAATGTGCAACAGAAAGAAGAGGGGGAATGAGTCAGATAGGGGCAGAAGGAGAATGCAGCTGGCTGCACTTACTGCACAGCCCTGTCAGTCTGCTTAATTCTCTGGACTTGAAAAGGAAGGAAATGTCTTGCAGGAGACAGAGGTCTTGAGAAGAAATATGAAAAGGCCTCAGGGATAGTATTTCAAACCCCGAGGGACTGTTCAAGGGAGCACAGATATGGCTACAGGACAAGGACACTCTGTAAGGCATCAAAAGAACTGAGTTTTCATAGTTTTATTTGTGAGTAAAATAGAAGGACTCTTTAATACATGATGGAAAAGAAGAGGGTTTACCCCACCAGCCTGCTCACCAACCTCGTCTTCTGCTGTTTTAATTTTTTCTTACTAGTCTCAAAAAGAATGGTGGGAATTCATAACTAAACTATGGTCTGTCTGCTTGGAAGGGTTAAGTACAAAAACAAAGCAAGATACTGTTTTGCCTCCACAATCCAGCCTGGTCTCCACTGGTCACAAAACACTTATTTAGTTTTTTTGAAATCTGAACTAACTTATTATCACAGTAACTGCAGCTCCCTATTCAACAGCTGTAGTGTAAAGCTTGTCAAGGGTTTTGCCCCATTAGCCTTTCTGTGACAAATTTAAAAGTGAGCCAGACTGGGCCTCTGGATTCTGCCTGCTAGAGGGAAAATAAGACCTCTGCTGTGTTCACACATCCTTTCTTACCTTCAAGGGTTTTAACAGCAGATAAAGTAAAGGTTTCTTCCTTTTCAAACACATCACCCACTTCATCCCAGGCTGCTCCAAAGTTTGGCTTCAGAACTCGCTGGATGTGATCAGCCACTGTGACTTCCAGGTCTTCAAGCTGGTGGTAGAAGAGGTTCAAGTGAAACATGTTTGTTCTTAACCCTGTTATCCACAGACTGAACTTTAGTCTGGATTCCCTGGGATCAGGTGAATGCAGGAGACTGCCTCCACTTCCACTTCTGGTTTGCTACTGAGCAACTCCTAGGCCTGAAAAAGGCACAGTGATGCCATTTCCAGGTTTACAAACCAGGTTCCTGCTCTGGTTACAACCCTTGGCCTGACAGAGATGAAAGTACTGGACAAATGGCCAAAACAGAGGGAAAAACAAAGGTTAGAAATAGCTGCTTGAGCATTTGCTTTCCTGAAATGCACGTAAGCTTCTGTTTTGCCTTTCTGGCTTATCATTTTGTAGGCTAGTAAAGTGAGACACTCTTAGACATGTGCGATCACCTAACACTGGCACCGGGGTAGCTGAGCAGCTGCTGTGACTGCACCTGTGCAAGGCAGAACCAGGCTTGTCCCTCCAGAGTGTGTAATGAAGGGCAAGCAGTGACCTGCAGGACACCAGCCTGTATTAATTCCAACAATTGCTGCAGAAAAGAATCTCTTCCTGATTCTAGTTGAAACACATGGAAGAGTTTAAGTATCATTCAATTGCCCTGATGACTGGTAGGAAGCTGAAAGAAGCGTTAGCATTGTATGTTCCATTGTGAAAAACTCTCTCCACTCCTGGGAAGACAGTGATTCACTGCACAGCAGTGCTCTAATCAGATTCACAGCAGTGACAGGCAACACACAGAAAACAGTCTCTGGAGCTAACGGGTCAAGCTGAGGCTGTGAACAACATCTCTTCCTCTCCAAGGAAGAGAGGTGCTTCTGCAGCACCACTGCTTTCAACAGTGTCCATGCTGGGGAGGGAAGAGCTCCACCTTCCCCAGAATAAGAAGAAGGATGGCAACTCTCCTGTGCCAGGCAAGCCTCTAGACAATTAACTGTGCCACCACAGGAGCAACTTGTGGAAAACAAAAGATGCCCAATAGCAGTCTGTCTCCACAACCCTGAGTGTGCCATTGCTGGAGCTCATAGGGCACAGTCAGCCAAACCTGGAGGATGCACCATGGCCTCCCAAAACATACATATCCTGCACAATCAGGTGTACATCTACAGTGTAACAGGAGAATACTCCCAATGAGACAAAGCAAGCTCTGCAAACTCCCATCTGCATCAGGGACAGCAAGAGCTCCTTCTACATGATGCTGCCCACCTCAGCATTGGTGATCATATCATTGCTTGCAGGGATCTGAGCTCAGATCACAAAACCCCACAAAATGACAGCAGTTTCCATGATCAGGTACATGCCCAACTTCTTACCACATACTCATCCTCATAACCCTCGTCATCCGTCTCACCCGTGTTGGGATCACAGTCCTTAACAGTGAACTTCATCATGCAGCTGAATGTGCAGGCCACTGGAGACAAGAATGCAAAGGCAACGCTCACATTACCACCATATCCACACTCCCCTGAGACAGAACGGGGCTGGGAGGTTTGGGGCAGCCAGATTCTCCCCATCATGGTCAGCAGCACAGGCTTAGCCACTGACCTAGAGAGAGCTCTCCAACAGTTTCAATCTCTCAAGGACAAGCTATTTATTCATAATATTAAGCAAACAGTGAGAAAAACAGGCTTATGATGGTTGTACAAGACCATAATCCTCAGATCAAGTGCTATTACTAATGAACCTCACATTGTGTTGGGAATAGTAACTAAATGTGTCCCACCAGTACCTTGTGAAGAGGCAAGATCCACATACAGGGATCACTTCATGCACCTCTGAAATGAAAGCCCTTTGCACTGCAATACTGCAGCTCATTAATACCACTCAGTTGGGAGAGGAAGTGATGACTCATTCCTAAAAGATGGGTACTGCTGAGTGAACAGCAGCAACATGACAAGAGGGCAGTTCCAGTGCACAAACCAGGGAGACCAAAGCATAGGTATAGCCTGATTCATGTTCTGGATAGCAGCAAACAGGGAGGGGGATGTTCAGTTCAAACAGACATCCCATAAAATCTAGCAGTTTGTCTGAAATACCCCTTTGCTACTCAGAGTATCTGGGCACTCTCAGCGCTTTACAAGCATCAGCCTCCCCATGTCTAACACAAAGAAAGGCTGAAGGACATGCCAGGATGCACAAAAGACAACTCATCTGCCAGCTTGGCAGTACTACAGCACAAGAGAACCAGTAGAGGAGAAGGAAGGCTTGACAACCCGCAAAACAGCAAAGGCAAGTCATGCTCAGTATCACTCAGGGCTGCACCCACACACAGGCTATAAATAATCTCGCTGGGATGTAAGGTAGAATGTGTGGGGATAAGCAATACAGGAAAAAAGAGTGCAGACTCTTTACCTGCTGTCAGATCCTCTTCAGACAGTGTCACCAGCGTGTAGCAGGTACCCGGCTGGTTGTACACCAGGGTTTTGGCAGGTATGTAGCCAATGACCTCATACCCCTCTGTTGGCTCCATCTGCACAGTGACATTCTCCAGGATCTGATCGTTCAGAGTGTTCATGCAGTCAAACTAAACAGGAAGGAGGAAAACAGCAACAGTAGGAAGCTGCTCACCACTCAATGAAGAGCAAACTTAGCTTAGACACAGTGGGAGCCTGGTGTCAGCCTGTGAACCCCAGCTCTCTGTGTTTCCGTGGCACCTCACTATCAGCTGGCTCATTACAGAGCAACTTGACTAAAGAGTGCTCATTTAAATGCTTTAGGGGAGAAACTAAAACCCTGCTGGGGGGTCCAGTGCTCCAGCAAACTTTTTTTTTTTTAAAGAAGCAAGACTCAAAATGAACCAGCACACACCAATTCAAGGTCTGGCCTCTGCAATTCAGACAGGATCACAAATTCAGTGGGGGCAGGGATGTGTCAGATTTTGTCTCTCAGTTCCACCAGTTAGTATGGAACTTTTCCCTCCAATTTCCAGTCACTCCTGGGTTAATTCTTTGCTCTATGGAAATGCAAGTACTGTGTTGCCTACATCATCCCACTTGAAGCTACAAGGACACAGTACCTTCACAGCAGATGGAAAGATGATCCTTTGCATGGCTCGAACAAAGTACAGCTTGAGCAAGTTTCAGCAGGCTTGATGTTTTCAGCAAGTCTAAACTTGCTGATTAGACTTCATTCAAGCTGAAATGCCAAATCTCTTAAGCTCATACAATTGCATCAGGTGGATGGAAAACAGACAAAGGTCAACCTCGGTGAGGGCTGTGTAAGCAGTTCTGAGCTTTGAGAAAGGAGCTGGCTAAAGACAAAACACTGCTGCTCACAAGCTAGCAAAGGACTCGCTGTGCCTTGGACTCCCTGAAGCCCAGGCAAGGGGACTGGCACATCAATCCTAACATTTCACATGTAGTAGCAGGGTGGTACAGTCAAATGTAGGATGTACAAAAGAAAGCACCTGTACTATGGGCTGAAACAAAACATAGCAGATGAAGAGCTGTTGTGGTATGTTTTTATTCCCAATGGTTTATTCCGTTCCCCCCGTATTGTTAATTCATTCCTAAATTGTATCCTCCCACCTAGTTGTCTATCTTGTCCTAGTCCTGCCCCGTGATCCAGATTGTTCCCTGTCCCTCCTCCTACTGGGTTGTCAATCTCATCTTGTGCCCCCTGCCTTAGAAATCTCCTTACTGGAAGCCCCATTGGTGTATGTGTACTGTTTCCGTCCCCTGTGCATCCTCATTGGTTTAAGTATTGTAAATCCTGCCTTGTGATCAGCCCCACTCCTTTCCCTATTGGTTAAACATTTGTACCCGCCTCTAAATCCTCCCCTGTATAAAAGTCCCTGCACACGAGGGTTCAGGGTCTTTCCTCCCTGGACCCTCCTTGGTAGTAAGTGACCTTGGACTCATACGGAAGATCTCTCCCTCATTCTTGTCTTTGCCTTCAGCGCTTCAGCACACCACTATGCCGTAGAGAGCAAGCCCTGCTCTACTGCTGCTTGGATCACTTTGCATCTGGGAGCAGCCACTCGGCAAGCTGTCAGGAGCTAGCGGGCTATTCCGGCACCGCATCACTCTTCTGTACTGGATCCCTTTCTTGGGTACCCTTTTCAGCTTCTCAGATGCAGTAAGCTTCACTCTTTCATGCCCAAACCATGTGCTTGGGGACTGAAGAAAGAACACAGATCCCCTTGCCAACTTCTCAGTGAGAACAGCCCCACCTAGTGCTTGTTGGATTTGACTGTACTTGTAAGCATTGCTCAGACACATTCCACACCACCTTTATTAATTTTCTTTGGGGTTCTGCTACTATGGATAAGAAACTAAGGACTACTCATTACAGTGTCGTGCTTTGAACACAGACCGTGTGTGCTGCATCTCTGGAAATGTTCAAGGCCAGGTTGGATAGAGTTCTGAGAAACCTGGTCTAGTGAAAGGTGTCCCTGTCGATGGCAGGGGGGTTGAAACTAGATTATCTTTAAAGTCACTTTCAACTCAGGCCATTCTATGATTTTATGATATCCCTGAGACATGTCTTCACAACTAAGCTTTTAGCCAGTCAGGAGCTTATATTCTAAGAGTCTTCAGCACCACATCCCACAGCTACCCACCTGGAACACCATGTGGTTGACAAAGGTATGCTTGGTGCAGCGAACCACATACTCTGTCTCCAGCTCTGTCAGGGCCACAGGCTCTGGGGATGACTTGAAGAGTGGGCCCAGCTCCCGAAACTCTGGGATGGCCCCCAGCTGCTCTGAAATAGAGGACACAAGTTACTGCTTCCTCAAGACACAAGGAGGTGTTAGCAGTTTTGAACCCCTTGTTTCAGCTGCCAGAAGCTGCTACAGCAAGGAAATATCCATCAAATACTCATAAACATTCCCTAGAGACTTTTAAAATGAAAAGGAGTCATCTTTTGCTCACATCTGCTGCAAGACAGAAAAAAGAGGACTGCAGGCACCCCCACCCTCCAGGAGTAAACAGTTGACCTTAAGTTGGAAGCCCATGTCACTCCCTGCAAGGTGAGAAGCCAGAGGGGTTAAGGCAGGCTCAGCAAGAGGTGGCTACAGAGTTCTCACACACAGACTGAGGAGAGGCCTTGCATCAATTTACCCTGGAATATTTCTTGCCGTGTTGCTGCCATTTTCTCTGGCTGTTTCACTACAGCAACAGGGGCATTTTCTGCAAATTAAAAGGAAAACAATCAAACACAAAAACAAACCCAAAAGATTTGAAGGCAAAGAGTAAGAAACTACTGTATCAGAAAACAGATCAATGTCTGGAGAAGGATTTGATCAATGTCTGGAGAAGGAAAGCAAGGGAGTCACAGACACATTTGATATAGACTAGATACCCGTATTTGGCTTCCTAAGCAGCTTCAGAACTGCAGCACCTCCAGTGAGGATTGCCAACTACTACTATTATTAGCAGTTGGACTAAACTGAAACATTAATGTGGGAGCAACCAGATTTGCAGGCCTTGCTCTTTCCAGGAGATGCAATACCACAAAATTCATATAGGATAGAGCTCAGCAATTCCCAGCAAGCCCAATGCAGGGAATCACTAGCATTCAGGGGACCTGAATCCTCACCTGCTCTTTGCTCGATGATAGGAGCTGTTGCCAAAGGAACAGATTTCAAGTCAAAGGGTTTCTCAGAGGGCTCCAGGGTGTACTGATGCAGAGCCCTCTCCAGGCCAGGGATGGACACCGTCAACCCTGTGGACAGAATGGACAGGTCACTGAAACCACAACAATGCCAGGTCTTTAGTTTAACTCTTGTTAAACCAGGAAAGAGGCGCAGACTTGTTTTAAGGCCTTCCTGCAGTACCATTCAGGATGTAGCCAGCATTGAGGGCCTTCTGCTTCTGCTCCAGAACATTCAGGTAGAAGGTGGCTCTGTCTCTCACTTCATTGTCATCATCCATCACACACCTGAGAGGAAAGTGGAAAACTTTCTTCAGAATTCAAATGACTAAGACACATCACAGGGACAGAAAAAAACATGCCATAGGGGAGATCCAGCAATCTCCTAGTAATTGTATTAGAAAAGCAGTAATCTGCCACACATGGCTTCTGTCCACTTTGTGATGCTGAATGCAGAGGTGATCCTATCACAGGATCACGGGTACCCTCTGCACCTTCTCAGACCTACAGGTAGGAGAGACTAGACAAGCTCTCAAGCAAACAGGGTTTTTCACCCAGGATATTGAAAAACTCTGAGGCACAACTGACCTTCTCAGTAACACCAAGATACTGGGTAACATCTCCTCATTCTGAGCTCCAAATTTGGCCAGGGCACTTACAGCACCTGCAGCAAAAGTCATGAAAACAGAATTAGAAAGCAAAGGAATCAGCTGAAGTCTCCTCCATTTCTAGGCGCTACACTAGTAAACGGTGCACACTAGTAAAACTGTGACTAGGAAGAAGCAGAGGTGAAGTGCCTGCAAACCTTTGTCTAGTTTCAGAACCAGTGCATATTCCTCCCCACTTCTCAGCCACAGGCTGCCTCTTCCATCAATACTACTGCAGGATCTTTGCTGTATAAAACTATTTGCTCAGGCCTAGAGCAAATCACAGCTCTCAAAAGCAGAGGCAGTCATACACTATGGTTCCCTGAAGATCTGTCCAAGGGCAGAGAGCTTTCTGTTATTTACCTGCCCGGACTTCTTCATGCTCCAGAACAACCCTGTTGTAGATGAAGCGAATATATTTGGACGGGTTGTTGGTTTTGGGCCCTTCCTGCCCCAAGAGGTGGAGGATACGAGTGGCCAGCACAGTGAACTCGCAGTCCTCAATGAATTCGCAAAGGTGAGACAGGCCTGTCTCTTTGCTCTCTGAGTTCTCCTCAATAATGCTGATGATGCAGTCCACAATGGCTCTCTTGTACTCAAAGCCGCCCTGAGGAGCAAAAGGCAACTGCTCAGCCAGAAATCTCAAAGTGTTTTAGAGACTGAGCTAGCCAGACAGGAGAAACATTCCTTTGAAAGGTCACTCACACTCAACACTTTTTAATGTATGTTTGAAAGGAAGAGGGCAGTAATGCCTGCCCTAACTTTTGACCCTCTTTACACCCAGAGGGCCAGCTAATATTCAAGTTCTCTTGACAGCTCCCTTCAGAATGGCTGCACTGGAGAAAAAACGCGAAGTCCTAACCCATAAGTAAAAGGATTCATCTGGCTGAAGGGTTTTTATCTCCATTAAAATCCTCTGCTGCCAGAATTAGTGCTTAGAAACAGCCATATGGGAGGAGAAAAAACCCAACCCTCTCCCCTTTAGCACTAGACATCTAAGGATGAATCACAAGAGAAATGTATGAAGGGTCATATCTGCCACAGCAGGACACAGCAAATTACCATCCCCATTAGTGTGGGATGATAGGCAATCAATAACTCCCCAGGTAAGCCACAACCTGACATGCCAGTAATGCTTGGTTATCTTCAGACAACCAAGGACATTATTTACTAATGTCCTCAATACACACCAGGGGATTAAACTCCACACTACCCTCTGCCAATTACATGCACAGTGCTGGACATTTGGATCTTTCTGGAGCTACTTCAGATTAAAAAAAGCTTCAAAACAGAATGGTTTGAAAGTACAAAACCACATTCAAAATTATACCATCAACGCACAGAAAATCTGAGAAAGGAGAATGGTCCATTTTTCACAGGAACAAAGTGAGATGCTTTGTTTTGTTGCCAAGTGAGAGGCTGTAATTGGCAGGAAGTGATGTCAGAGCAAGCAGTGGTGCCAGTTGTGCTGCAGGCATGTTTGCTCATTTAAAAACAGCTTCAGCAGACCTCTGAAATACTGTCTTTATGCAATTTTTGTCTGACTGAATGCAGATAATGGTTATAGGTACTCATGACCCCTACACTGCCACAGCACAGACACCAAAATAAAAATGGTTCCGTGTCATCAATAAATAGCTTGTGATTGAGTCTTTGTGTACAAGATAAAACTTCTTGGAATTTGCTGTCAAAGTATAAAAGAAAGCTAGTTCAAATGCAAAACACACATGGACTGCCAACAGATCTGCTGTTGCTTGCATTTGCTTTGAGAGTTAATAAACCCCCAGAAAAAAAAAATCACAGACTGGAAACCACATTAAAAATATGCCTGACAGTATGCTTATAACTTCTGTGCACTGCTGGGCATTTCTGCAGTTAGACTGCAAGCCTTTTAGAGAGAGGCTTTCACTGCACAGCCTTATCAGTAAAGGCTTGACACTCATAGAGAGAGTACTGTTCATGTACACAAGCAAGGCAGACATAGTTGCCTGCAAACTTACCTCCTCCCGAAGCATAGTGAAGAGGAAGTTCATGAGGACAGCATGTTTGCGAGGGTACTTCTGACACAGAGCATTGATGGCCTGCACTACCACCACCTGCAGGAAAAGGGAGCAAGTAAAAAACAATTCTGTTTCAGCATGCAGGAAAAAATAGCTCAATTTTATCAATTTTGTGCGGGCCTCCCTCGCCTGGAAATCATGTTTTTGTCTTTATTAACAGATGCAGTTGCAGGAGGTACAGTCCTAAGAATTGGAGGAGATAGATCTTTATGTACTGGCCAGCCCCTAAAGAAAGCCCACACCCACTGGAAAGAAGAACGAGATTTTATTCTCGAAGGCATGTCCCCAGAAGAGAGCATGTGACTGGAGACATAAGACTGAGGCAGACAGCCTCAAATACTTTCTCCTCCCTCCAAACATTCTGCTGCTTCTGGAAGCAGCTCCATGCAGGTTTAGAGCACACATACAAACATGGACAAAGACCATAAGGTTTCTTCAGGATTCTGGGTTGTCCCTCCTCCTCTCACTTCCTTACTTTGAACTCATCTGAGATTTCTGACATGAAAGAGGAGATCTGCTTCATGAGCCGGTCAATGCTGCTCTCACTGCCAGTTTTCAGCAGCGTGGTGATGGCCAGGGTGGCTATGCTGCGGTTGGAGTCTGTCACAAGGTTCTCCAGGTCCAGGTTACAGGCAGTCACAGCAGACGGGTGCTTCATGGCCACCTGCAGCAGTGAAGGAACAATGAAAATCCCTTAAAAGAAGCAAAAGGCCCAGCTGGCAAAACCCAGCAAAACTCGCTCCTTCCCACAGAAATAAGTGATATAGACTGCACATGCGGGATATCTCAAACAGCTAATTTGGAGTTAAGGCAACAAGCTCTTGTTTCCTGCAGAATTGCACCCCTTGTTGGAAGAGAAGCAGTAGTAATAAACAATCTTTTATTATTTTTAACTCTCTGATTTTCCTCTATATAGTAAGAAAAGAAAGCTATGAACTCCCAACAAAAATTCAGCTAGACTAGCTGTGCGAAACAGCTCCGTGGGCAGAAGCACAACAGTTACCAGACACTGCCATTCTCTCTTTTTCTTTCACAGAGTTTATATAAGGAGAAGGGAAAAGCTGGAGCAAAGACTACCACAGAAGCAGGCAAGAGGCATCATCAAAGTTTGATCCTTGTTTTACAAGGAGCTTCCTCACCATGAGAAGCTCAGAACGGAAAGCAGTAACACTACGACCAGTGACATTCTAAGAGACCAGTGAAAATTATCAGGTTTTTTTCCTTTTGTAGAGTGCTCTTTGAGGCTTTATTCCAGAGAGAAAGTAGTGAAATGTAAGGCTGTAGCACAAGACAGAGGTTATTCACACAAAATCATCACATAATCTGACTGGCTTCTTCTTCTGAAGTGTGCACCTCCCTGCACGAGACACTATTGGAGCTCCCAAGACTCCTACCTTGTTGAGGGTACGGACGGCTGCATATCTTAGTGCTGCTTTTGGGGAGCTGCAAAACAGCTGCAGAACTGCAAAGTGGGAAAGTCAACAAAGGCAGATGTTTAGGTGCTCTATTATTGAGAAGCATTTCATATCTAAAGCAAGAACTTCAGTGAAGAGACAGCTGCAAACATAACTAGAAAAATGCTTAAGAAGCAACTGTACCTTTATGAGATTCCTCCCTTCTTCTTGTCCCCTTTGCCTTTGTGACATCCCCGCTGACTACTAATGCTTACCTACCTCCCTCTTCTTCCACAGTGCTGCTATCCTCTGCTCCTTGTGAAAGCCAAATTCATCACCTTGTCATCTTTCCTATTAAGTTAATTTGAACTGCTGTTCTCCATTTTATGCAAACTTGGCTCCTTTCCAGGAACTGACCCATGAAGTAACCCCCACTTGTACACACCAGGAAACACCTTTACAAGAACAAAGCTATTCACACACACCACAGGCTCTCAGCAGCATAAAGCTACAAAGGATAGAGCAGCATAACAAGCCTGAAACTATACAAGGCCCTTGTTTCTTGGGGCAATCAGCAGATGTCACCACTGGAGGCTCATAATTCCCTTACCACGGCCATGAGCACCACACTTACCTGAGACAGCTGGAGCCAGCTCCTTGGCAGTGCAGTTGGGCAGGTTAACAATGGCAGATGCAGCTTCGTACACCACCATCTCATGCTTGTTTCTTAGGCAGCTCTCAATGAAATCAAACAGAGGGCTATCACGGCTAAGGGACAAACCCCCCCCCCCAAGACTGAATTAAAGCAAAGGTACTAACAGAAATTAAGAATTCAGTAGCAGAAATGGCCAGGTCCCACAGTCCATGGAAAGGTAAAAGCAACCATAAACCCACTTTGTACCCAGATTTTGCAGTGGTAATTATACTGTACTTCCAGCATGCTTGAAAGTCAGGCTCCCTTCTGAGAAGACACCCTCTGCCTTACAGGCTAAAGGAAATTTCCCTCAATTCTCACACAGTAAGAAATTACTGTACACACCACAACTCTTACCCACCAGGAAGCCGCATTGCATATATGCTGGATAAACAATTACAGAAGACAGAGGAAATAAAGTAGAACAAACAACAGCTATGCCAAACAGTCCAGAAAAACAAGATAGTATTTAATGTGTAAGCAAGACTCACAGAAGTCATCTCAAAACAACATCCTATATTTTTCTCTGCTTTTATCCAACAGTAAGAGGGTAGAAACTGCATACTGCTCTTCAAAGAGAGAAACAATGAGATGGCAAGTGAGCCTGCAAGAGGAGATGGAAGCAAGAACAGGAAATTCTTTTAGCAGGGCAAAGGAGCCTGCTCACCTGCCAGCCTCCTCCTCCAGCAGCTTGCTCGCTATTCGGATCATCATGCAGTAGGCAAATGGGGACTTGAGGCCGTGGCGTGTGAACTTGCTGAGCATCTTGTTGACTGCCAGGCGGTCATTCTTCCGCACATGGTACAGCAGGCCCAGAGCATGATACTGTGCAGAGGAAGAGAACATCACAAACCCACGGTGGGTTCTTTTCCCTTTTGTTGCCCAGAGGTGCCTGGCTGAGCTCCAGCAATTTGCTCCATGCCCAGCTGCTGCTGGCTATTCCCCTGGTGGAGGTGGGTGTCCTACCTGCACCATGATATTGTCACTGGAAGCTGCCTCCTGAGCCTCATTCACCCATCGCTTTACTACATCATAACTGGTCTTCAGCAAGTGCTGGAAGGAGATGAAGCCATGAGATAAGGACGGAGGAAGCTTTGGGAATTTCAGCTTATATTAAGAAGCAATGACCCTTCCCCATGAGTGTGCTGGAAGCAGCAACTTATAGAAGAACAAGGGATCAGCATGCAGAGACCTGGCCATGACAGCTGCAGCCTCAGATGGTTGATGATCTCTAGCAAAGTCAGCACCAGTCCCTCAGTTTACAAAGACAGGAACAGTAACAAAATCCTGAAACTCCCAAGATGTCCAGTCCTACCACAGATGACTGCTTCCCTGCTTGCCTGTCCCTCAGGCCCATGCTGCAGGGTGTACATACCAAAGAAGACACGAGAGCAGAGCTGGACACACTTGGCACTTTGTCAACAATCGCCTGCTTCATATAGCGCTCAATGGCCTGCAACATGGTACTCTGCAAGGAGAGAGAAACAACAGCTGATATGGGAAAGCTGTTTGGAGTGTGAAAGGGGATGCAAAGGCATGAAAAGCAGAGTGGAAAGTGGGATCGGGTAAAGTAGGAAAAAGTGAAGGGCACAGAGCTGCCCCATGGGAAAAGCAGCACTTACATCAGTGATCTGACAGAGTGCTCTCACAGCAGGGCCTCGATAATTGTCCTCCTTCCCAGTCATGTCTTTGGTTAAGCTGGGAAAACGGGAAGCTCTCAATATGGCACTCCTGAGCCAGCAGCTCTCAAGTGCACACAGAGCAGCAGGCAGCCAGCATCACGGCTGAATGCCAAGCATGCAGCTGCAGGTCTCAGGCAAATCCCACTAGGGTGGGAAGGCAGGAGGAGAAGATCAGTACTCAGGTCCTGAGCCCATCAACAAGTTGCTTGGGCTCCTGTTCACCCAGTGAGGCTGCAACACGTACATATACCCCTGAGGCATTTGTCCTTCCCTACTGAACACTCATTCCTGCCCTTTTCCCAGGGTCCTGGTCGGTGTGAGACCACCTGTGAAGAGTTGGGAGCTCACCATATCGCAGCACTTGAGACTGGCCTCTGCCTCAGCCCTTTACAAACCTTGTACTGTTAGGCTCCTGACTCCCCAACAGGGCATTTCACTGGGATGATCAGCAATTCCAGAATGACTCACTGAGGGAACTTTGATCCCTGGTGAAGTCGTATTCTATGCTGCTACAGGAGAAGTAAATCCTTGTCTACCTGTTGAAAGCCTTGAGATTTATGCCAGAATGCTTCAAAACACTTCAGACAGGAGTTAATGAAAAAGCCTTTGCAAAAGGGGAAAAAACAGCAGTGCTACATATTATGTAAGCGAGAGATACACCAAACATACATGGGCATGGGATATGGGGACACAGCACATTGTGCATACATCACTATGAGTTCAGTGTCTGTGTTTTAATGGCCTTCTATAAAGGAAACCTTCTTCCTCACCAAGGGCATTCCCTGTCATCACCCTGCTTAGGGCCTACAATTACCTTCCAGAAGCTGGACAGACACTACTGAAGGGCATGTCAGTATTGCAGCAAGAAAAGCGAAGTAACTGACCTGCTAGTAACAATGATCACATCTTCTGCAATAGAAGACATCTCTTTGATAGTGAGGTAACACATCCTGCGAAGAGTTGGCTGGCAAGGAAATAAGCAAGAATAACATCAGCTGAGATGATCCCACATAGGAAGGGATCTGTTTTCCCTGCTTACATAATTTTATCTTGAAGATCACAAAAACCTGGTACCTTCAGAGTGTCTCCCTGAGTGTAAAACATGTACAAAATCCATATTGATTAACAAAACACCTCTTCCTCTTCTAAATCCCTCAGTCTTAGGGTGAGGCCATAGAGATAACAGATTTAGCTGGATCTACAGTTTCATCTTCCACTTGTCATTCACATGTACAAGGAGAAAGCCTTGAAACTATTTGCTGGTTTGCTGGTTGAAAGCCTTGTGTTGCTTCAAAAGCAAGAAAGCAAACAATTTATATTCCTGAGTCTGGATTTCTACACTGGTCTCATGATTTTAATGCCTTGCAGTTTGGGGGACAACTAATGACAGTGCTACTGCTGTGGGTAGGCACTAACTCCCAGCCTCTTCCAAACACACAATTGTTGACTCAGCAGGATAATTTAATGCTGGGCACAAAGCACAGTACAATCCACCTGCCTACCACGATCTCATGAAATGGCAATTTAGAGAGAGGAATCTCTGCCTCAAGAGCAGTGCATACTTCAGTTAAGGTGCTACAAGATCTGGGAAGGGCTAGGAAGCTGATCACCATTTCTATACTTTCACCCTACTCTTCCCATTTCAGATCAGGTAGCTTCAGACAGGGCAGAAGAGCTGATTGTATAAAAATTCGTATCTCAAGGGACAACTTGTCCCACCAGGTGAATACAGAAAACAAAGGGCAGACTTACATCATTGGACTGAAACAGCTTGGTCATAGCAAAGAAGGATTCGGTAGCTTCCATGACACCAAGGTGCTCCCCCTAGTCATTCGGAAAGAAGAAAGGAAATCCCAATTATCACAACCAGCTTTGGGCCTGATGCACATGTCTGTATAGATGTGTATTTTCTCTCTCTTACCTGGTTTATGAGATACAGGATCTTGGTGAGGATATGAGCACATTTTCTTGGGTTTATGGGAGTCTCATTAAACACTCGAGCCTTGAAACAAAGCACAGACAAGGACTGACACTGACACCTCCTTGCAAACATTCTCCTGCCTGTCCCAACAACACATTGTAAGTGAGGTATTAAGTCATTAAGATACTTAATGACTTTGGATCAGATTTCCCTTTAATTTTTGTTAAACATGGACCCCTTTAAACAGCTGGTTTTGTAGTCTGGGATTATAAATCCAAGAGCAATAAAGATTTAAAGGCTAAATTCTCATCACACTTTCACCCACACAGGTCTGCATTCTGTGCTAGCTAAAACACCACTCTTCCGACAAACAAACTTGAGCTCGCTGAGGCTACAGTCATCAACACCACTCCCAACCTCACAAGCAAATAGAGAATGCTGAAAAAGCAGGGGCTGGGGATTGAGATGTTCACCCATTCCTGAAAAGAATGGAATTTCTTCAGAGAAAATTCATAAAACTATTTAAGAACCACTCAGACCCCTCTCATTAATTCTGTCATCCACAAGAGATTTGGGGTCTCCAAGGCAAATTTCCCAATCTCACTGGTTTGGGGTGAGCTTTCCCAGATAATTTTATTCCTGTTATTACTTTTTATAGTTCACAGTCCTTAATTTGTTACAGAGAGCATTTCAACCTTCTCCCTTCATCCGTCCAATAATAAAATAAGAACTTTTCTTTCAGAGCATTTCTTTCAGCCCATTTCTTTCAGAGCAAGCAGGACTGTAAGAAACCCTAATTTCCTTGCTGAAGTTCTCCAGTGACCTACTCAAGAGAGGGAGAGACTCTATCCAGTGGGGTACATTGGATAGAGGAGATGGTCTGAGGATTTACCTCTTGCAAGACTGCACTCTTCTCCAGGTGCTGGAATGGGTTGGAACTCCCACCTGCAAAACAAAGAGAGTAAAAGTCTCTCCAAGGATAGTGCCATAGGAAAGCAACTTTTTAACTATGCCCATAATTTAAAAACAGTTTGCGCATTTTTGAGTGATTTTTTTCATGAACACCAAGCAGTCTGAGAATCCTCTTTGAAGTAATATTAATTGGATGTTTTCATGGCAGTCAGGGAAGGCAGAGAAGACAGGACATTCTTCAATTTGCCTTCCCCTCCACACGTAACTGACTGTGAGCTGAGGTAGACTGATTAGCTGTCAAATAACTGTGCTCCACTGTATCCTCAAAGTCCTATTTCCACCCCTGGGCTGGGAGCTTGCTGGCAGTTAGAGCATCAGTAGGACAGGCCTAGGAACAAAAGCTGAGACAGAAAGAGGTATGGTTTGCCAGACTGGTGAGTCAGAAGTGTTTTATCCCTCCAATATAAACCAATCAAGAATCCACCAGTAAAGTATTTTTGGCTCTACTGCTAATTAAGAGAACAAGACAGCAGACTAGATAGGCTGGACACAAAGTAACTTTCATTATTCCACTTAACAAAGTAAATTATACTAAATAATTAAAACCCCCAGTAATTAAGGATTAAATAATCAGAGGGAAAAGCACTCTCATTCTGTATGGTCTCTATTAGATTGCCTCCCAAACATTTGTGAACTGCAGCTTTTCAAAAGCTAGCTATCTATCTATCTATCTATCTATCTATCTATCTATCTATCTATCTACCTATCTATCTATCCCTGCTAGATAAGCAGGTTTAAATTAGAACCTGCGTTCAGCCTAGCCCTAGGACAAAATGCAGCCTTTTCCAGGGTTGTTACAGTGTTTGTTCCAAAGTCCACTAGAGAGAACATCTCCGGGGACAAAATCTGTCCTGACCCAAGCTTGAAGCATCCTAGGCTGGTGTCAGAAGCCCTTTCTGGAGTAAGCATACATACAAAAGCAAACACATCTGCACTCTGACTCCTTCCTAGTTCGTAAAATGCCCTCCTCTGGCTCAGGAGAAGCTTGCAAAGGCAGCAGGTGGCTGAACAAAACACTTATATGAGGTCGAAGAGGCAAAACAAAACAAGTGGAAAGAGCAAAAATGTCTCTAATATGAGGATGAACAAGTTCTAGTATAAGTACGGAAATGTATTCCAAAAAATCTGCCCAGCAGCCCAGTATTTCCATGGTCCAGCATGTTAAATAAGCCAAAAACAACACAGCATTATCTCTTTATCTTTCGTAGCAGGATCTTGAAATACATTGTACATGGGGTCACAGTCTTTACAGCACCCTGCATCAGTTTTCTTCCATAGAAAGGGAGAAAGATGCAGGCAGGGCATCTTTCATACAGAAGTTGTGTGTTCATAAAGTTCCTAATATTGCATAACTAACTACAACTAATTCTGATTTGTAGAGAAACACAATTTTGTGGCCAAAATAACAGGTCAAAGGGAGTTGGAGCAGGTCATCCAAGGCCAGCTAAACCATTCATGGAGGGCAAAGACACAGACGCCAATTAACTGGATACTTGCATCTCCTGCCAGCCCCAGCCATAAGTAATGTCCGTACCTTGATGGGTGTGGTAGGTACAGATGAACAACAGCCCCCAAAATTAAAGCAAAGAGCAATTCCCCTCTAACAGCTGCTTCACTAAATTCTCTGCTAATCAAGATGTCACTGGAGGCCTTGGAAAAGGGAAACAAGGGCAAAGAATTTAATGCACATTAACATAAAAAGCAAGAAGAGTCACACAGAACAATCACCAAGATGTAAGCTAAACCAATTTGCTTCAGGACACACTGATTTGTTATGCAGACCAAGCTGTGTAGAAAGCTTCATAGGAAGATACCACAAAGTTAAACCATGAAGGAAACACTACCTTATGATGCATTGCTTCCATCTGAGTTACAAACTACATAAAATATGAACCTCTTCCTTACTAACCAGCCTAATGTTTTGAAAAGTCAGGCGATCACTTCATGTTTCCTTGGTGCTCTCAGGTTTTCTAATCCTTTGAAAGTAACAGTGATTATGAGGCCAGAAACTATGAATTGGATTCTACCTGGCTATAGCACCTGGTTGGAGAGCTGGGCAACTGTGAGCTGGGCTAATATAGTCAATACTTAGTCTCAGTCTCTGCACCTGGTGATGTGGCAGGTAACCTCGGTGTGCTGTGCTGATGCAACCAGTTTAGCCTCTGGCTGCAGCTGTGGGAAGGAGGCAGCAGACTGCTCTAGTGCTCCTGTAGAGCTTCTATAGTGCTTCCATAGTGCTTCTGTAGTGCTTCCCACTGCGTACTATGCGCAACAGCAAGCCCCCGCTGCCAAGCTGGGACTGATCCTCCCCTCCCAGCTCCCTTGGGGGTACCCTCACAGATCCCCTCATTTCCACAGGAGGGGTCTCCTCCCTCACAGCTCTCCCTGTAGCCACGAAGGGGTCCCCCCTCTCACCAATCCCCTCGGTACCCACAGAGGGGTCTCTTCCTTCACAGCGCCCCCGGCCTCCCCTCACCCGACTCCTCGTCCTTCTTGTCGAACTTCTTCAGCATGGTGCTACCGAGTGGCCCGTCGCTGCAGCCCTCCCGTCCCGTGGCAGTCCCAGTCTAGATCTCGGTTCCGGTCCTGGTCTCGATCTTGGTCTTGGTCCCGGTCCCGGTCCCGGNGGACCTCGAGGCGACATTGGAACACTGCTCGGTATACTGGGGCTGGGGAGAGCACAGGGTCTGTGGCAGGAGGCACTGGTACCAGGGGAAACAGTGGTGATACAGGGTGGCACTGGGATCCCTGACCTGGGCAGGGGAAGGGCACTGGGGAGATAGGGGGACTCTAGGGGCAGAGGGGGCTGAAGTGCGGGGCACACTGGGACTCGGGGAGGACAGATGAGACACTGGGGCAGGACACGGAGAGGAGGAGATCCTGGCAGGCTCAGCGTCCCAGGAACAATTGGGGGTAGAAGGGGAGAAACCCCTTCTTGGGGATTGACAGTTGTCACTCAGGCTCCCTGCCTTGGGGTGTCCCACTTGGATCCATGAGCACTGGCAGGTCTTCCTGTCCCCCACTGCTACTGGCACCCTGTCTCTACCCTGGACCACAAACTCCAGACTCAGCCCCACAGCACATACCCACTGGGTGCAGGGGGTATCTCAAGGAGCCCAGCACTGCATCGGGCATCACCTGAGCCTCAGGTCAGGCAGGGACCTTTTACCCACCTTCCCACCTCACCCCAACCCACCATGTGCTGGCACATCCCTTCCTGAAATCTGTTCCTCTCACGGAATGTGGGGTCACCCCAGTTGCTTCTGCCCTGTTCCCAAAGCCAGTGCCCACAGTGAAAGGGCTCACTCACCCTGCAGTAGGTACTCTTCGAAGAGCATGGCTGTGTCCCCCACCAGCTCCAGTGGCCCAACTGCAGGCCTCCCCGGCCTCTGCCTCACTTGCACCACCCTGTACTTTGCACGGGGCGGCCGCACTCGGCTCTGCACTGCTCTTATCTCCCAGCTGTGCTGAAAGCGGCAGCTCCAGAGGCACAACATGATTTCCCTGTTAGCCCAGAGCTGCTGTGGGCTCCCTGGGCCAGGGGCTAGTTCTGCTGTTGGTGCAAGGTCTGACCCCCCTCATTTGGAATTTAATGACCTCCTGTGCTGGCCCTGGCCATGCACGTGGCCTCACAGCATCTCTGGGGAAAGGGAACACAAAATGGGAGTGTAAAGGGGTGCAGCACAAGTTGTATTTGATGCCACATTTTATTGCGTGCACTCACTCAAAACTCCAGCTTTGAGGCTTGGCCAAGCTTTGTGAAGGATTTTGTGTGCTTCAGTCACTCAGAGAGAAGAAGCACCCAGGAAAAGCTGCCTGGCTAGATGCAGCCGCTTTGGAGACATCTTGGTGGTAGATGAGCAGGGAGCAAAGCCAAGCATAGAAATCCCTGTAGTGCCTGGGGCTGGGACCAGCTGTGTTCAAGCACTGGCCAAGGTAAACACAGCTATATCTTCTCCAGTGGTGCTGAGGTGATAGTTATTAAACCAAATCCTCTCACGGCTTCTGCTTGTGCCATAAGTGCTGGGATGGGAGGGATGAGGTGCCATGTCCACAGTTCCCTGCAGACACACCGATGCTGCTCCACAGCTTCCCTTTGCCTGTGCCCCAGGCAGCCTTGCTGCCCTCTCCCTGTTCTATCCCAGCCAGGACAGTTTATCTCCTGTGCCCGATGCGGGTCATCAGCTTGGCATTGGCAGCTGCCTTGGCCTGCAGTTCCTTCTCTCTGGCCAGGTTGAGTAGAATTTTCAGTAAGTGAGTGTGGACATCGAATGACAGGGACACCTTCCTCCCCTTTTTTCTGGGAGCAGCTCTCTTGGTGGCTGGGCTCATCAGCCAGGGCAGTGCTTGTTTTTCTGATCCCTCTAGCAATAGTAGGATGGCTTAGTAGGATCTCTCCGGATGAGACCCTGCCCCAGAACCTCCTCATTTTGGAGAGGCCTGGCAGCATCTTGTTATTGCTGGTGGTTTCCTGCCTCATTGGCTTCCCTGCATCCACAGCTCGGGGGGCTGCTGGGAGCCACTCACAGCTAGGTCCCCTCCAGGCTCTTGTTGGTGCCCCAAGGACCACCAGAAAGGTGAGCAGCATCCTGCCTTGCAGCGTGGCTGGGAGTGCCTGCGGGGAGCACATGGCTGTCGCTGAGCATCACCCCATCACCCTGTCATAGTCCCACAGCCCCCCCAGACAGGACACATCTGCACCAGGGTGTCACCCACAGAACCCCTCCACTCCCTGCACCAGTTGGTGGGGCTTCACTTTCCTTTCAGGAACCCTTCATTATTCCACCCTGGTTTTAACCCTCTTGAACAGGGTGGGGAATTTGGGGAAGCTGAAGGGGACATGGGAAGCACATCACCTGGGCATCCTTGTCCTTTCACACAGCCCCTGGCCAGATTCTAGCTGTGCCCTCAGTTTCACACCCTTCAGCCCTTTTTCACCCAGGGAAGGAGACAATCCTGCTCAGGAGGGTGGCTGCCAGGGTACTGTGGCTGCTCCCCAACCCATTCCTGCCCTTTGGCCAGGGAAATGCCCAGGTTTCAGGGCTGGGTGGGCTGTGGGGCTTTCTTCCTCCCACACCTTCCCTGGCAGATGCTATTCTCCACTGTGTTGCTGGGCTCTTTGGGGCAAAAGCCACCCACCAAGGAGGGACACAAGATGCTTGGACTAAAATACACAGAATATTGATTGCAGTGGGGTGACAAGGGCAGGAGAGTGGACACATGTCCTGAGTTGTATCAAGCCTCAGCAACTTTCTCCACCCCATTCCTCACCACAGGAAGGGCCCCAGGAATTGCAGGATGCTGTGCTACAGGGTGGAGGCCAGAGCAGGTGCAGGGAGACTGCTGCAGAGATCCTGCTATATAGCTGCCTCTCCCCAAAATCAGTCACCCAGCAGGGTATCTCTGAGGTGAAATCCTTTGGAAAGTACCAGAGTAGGCAGCCAGGGGCAGTTAACTTGCTGCAAAGTGAGGAATGAAAAGCATCTAACCCTCTGCAAATTAATTCCCAGCTAAAAGCCCCTGAAAAGCACCACTGAGGGCACAGCCTCACCATTTGCAGCAGCTCCTACTCTCCTCGATGTTCAGGCAGTGCTCCCAGGGTGCAGGGACCACAAGCCGGGGATTTGCTCTGCTCCCTGCCAAGCCCTGGCTCTTATCCTGTCCCAGCTCCACCTCTGACCTGCAGAGGGAGTGATGGTGACGGGGAGAAGGTGGCAGGCGGTGGCGTGTGGAAATGTTTTTAATACTTTTTGCCTTATAGCAGATGAAGTCATCCTGGGATGTGGTGGGTGTGTGCCCCCTTGCAACTCCACCAGCTGCATTTGGAGGGGATTCTGGCAACCTGGGGCAGTTCAGTTGTAATTGTAAATGTTTTACTTGCAAGGCGTTTTTTCTCTATCTAAGTAGGCCTCCCTGCTCCTGTCAAGCTTGGTAATTACTTAAGGAAGGGAGAGAACATATTGCTGCCAGCCAGGGCTCATGGGGCAGCCCTGTGGGCATTGAGACTCACAAGGCCCCCAGACAGCTCCTGGTACCTGTTTGGCACTGTGTCCTGACAGACTCCCTGGCCACACAGAGGACATATCTAGAGACATGTCACCTCCCTGCTGTGCCAAACCCATGCGCTGCTTTGGCCACTGGTTTGCAGGACACCAGGGGCTTGCAGCTCACCTTAATGCATTCCAACTGGGACACCACTGGTTTGCAGGCATCTGTACCAGTTCAGCCTGGCCCAGCCCCTCTGCCAGCTGCCCAAAGTGGGTAGCAGCCTGTAGACATTGCTGTGAGGTGAGCCCCATATACAAGGGTTTTGCTCCAAAGTTCCCCCCTTAGCGACTGGGGGATCATCCCAAGGCTCTTAGGCTGGGTGGGCACCTGCACAAGGTGAGTTGCAGGTGCTCAGCCCCATGGGCTGGCCAGGGCCAGAAGTCAGAGTGCAGACCACTGGGGGTCTGCCCACCCCTGTGGTCTGAACCATGGGTGACTGAGTCACCAGGGGACTGTGTCCCTGCCTCCCCAGGATGGCAGGGAATGGAAATAATGCCAGCTCTGTTCCTCCTCCCAGGAACTCACACTCAGTAGCCAAAATCAGCTGGCAGTACTGATTCACACAGTACATCAATGCAGTACCACAGACTCACGTGCTGACATGTCAGGGCCTGGACAGGGGTCATGGCCTGGCTTGCATCAGCTGGGCAAGTGCTGAGCACAGGACTGGGGCACTACTCTCCCTGGAAGGGGTGAGGAACACCAGACAGCACTGCCAGCAGTGGGCAGCTGGAAAGGGCAGCCCAGCTTGGGTGGGCAGGGGGCATGCCTGAGTCAAGAGCTGTCCCCAGACTCCACAGACATTTCCAGCAATGTGCCAAGAAGTGTGACATCTCCCTGTGAGCACAGCTTTAATACACATCCCCCCCCCCCACCCCTGCATTGGTACACATATACCTTTCCTGTATATAGATATACATAGAGAAGAGCAATACGTGTGGGGGCCACAAAGCTCACCCAGTTCTTGCACCCTGGGGCTCTGGAGCAGTGAAGGGCATGTCCCTTCTCAGCCCTGGGGATGGGTGCAAGCAGGGGCTGCGACCCTGGCAGCCAACATCACTTTCACAAAGCCTTTGAAAATAACCGTGGGTGAGCAGGAACCTGTTCTAACATAGCACCATCCTCAGGGTTTCCCTGGCAGGCCTAGGGGTGCAGGTAAGATCCCCTGGATTAAAGACACGTGCTGCTGACAGGTGTGTGAGCTGAAGGGTAGCACATGGCAAGAGCCTCCAGTACCCCCACAGGTCATTGCTAAACCATCGCAGCCACAAAAGGGGAACCAGGCCCTAGTTGAGGTTAAGGTGAATTTTATTCAGATGGAGCTCATTGCAGGGTGGGGGTGAGGGATGTTGTGCAGGGAGGCACTGCCTGGCACAAGGATGCAGGCAGCTCTTCCAGCAGAGAGGGAGTTTGGGGGTCTGTGTGGGGCAGGAAAGGGTACAAGGGTATTATGGGAGGGGAGGGAGCCCAGCTATGCCAAGTCCAAGCTCTGCTTCCAGAGAGAGGGAACAGGGCTAAGAACCATTCTGTTGGCAACAAATAATTTGAAAATCAAATTGAGAACAGCCCAGTGAGAAAGGGGGTTCAGAGCTAAGGTGGGAGACAGTTTCCCATGTGATATAAATTTCACCTTAATGACAATAAATTGATATGAAATGAAAAACCCATGAGCAGCAAAAAGACAGGTTAGAAATAGCACCAGGTTCTTGCTGGGGCTGGTGAGTACCTGGCCGCTGCCACCATGGGCAGCCCAGCCCCAGCCAGAGCAGCAGCTGGGCCCCACTTCCAGGCAGCCCTGCCTGCCGAGACACTGCCTGCACCTACATCTTTGGCTGCCCTCCCACCTTGCTGCCAGCACTACCACGGGAATCTGCGGAAAGAAGCAAGGCGCTGTCAGAGCTGAGGTAGGGGACCAGTGCTGTCCCCCCAGCTCTGCATTGCTGAGCCCATGGCACAAGGTTTAGATGCTGCTGGACCTGCTAATGCCGGTAGCTGTGCCAAGTTCTGCCTACCTGCCCCTGGGCGCTGCCCACAGTGCAGCTCACACTCCTCCTTGCTGTTGAAGCGGTTGAGGTTGCCCTGGCAGCCGCTGTAGACAAAGGGCCGGCACTCGGTGACTCTTTGGTTGTAGTACCACTGCAAGGTGTAGCGCTGGCAGTCCCCCTCGTCCAGCGGCAGCCCGCAGGGCTCAACTGTGGGGCAAACACTGCTGGTGGGGGCAGGCAGGGGCTGGCAACACGCCAGCAGTGGAGGCTGCCAGACCCACTTGGCAGAGGAGGGGAAACCCCAGAAGGGGAAGGCTGGGCATGGGAAGGGTTTGGCTGGAGAAGCCACCTCTGTGCTCTGCCCAAGTGCTGGAACTGAGGGCAGAAGACACCATTCTGGGCAAGCTGTGTCCTGGGACAGTTCCCAGCAAAGAGCTGGAAGGTAGGTGACGTGGGGACATGATGGCCACAGCACCTCTTGAAAGGGTTATAGTGAGGGGCATAGAGCACAAGGTCTGCATGGTATGGGCAGCACAGTGATAGAGAAGTGCAACCCTCCCAAGTACCAGTGAGGAGGGCAGGAGATCGCAAATCCCCCCCAGACAGATGGCACAGGGACCCACTGCCCAGCTGGATGTGAAGACACCACCCCAGCAAAACCTGGGGCAGCTCCATGGTTTCCCCCAGTAGCTTAGTTCTCAGTGCCAAATGAGTGCAGGGAAGCTCACCATCCACTGTGGGCTGCTCCAAGCTGTCCATCTCTGGGACCTCATCGTAGTCCTCCTCCTCTCCATCCATGGTGTCATACCCAAGGTCATCACTGTCAAGCATGATCTGCCTGTCCTGCCCTGGGAGACAGCACCATGCATGAGCAGTCCTCATTACACACATGGAGCACAGAAAAAGAGGGGGCAAGGACTAAAAGCACAGGGATGACACACCCTCCTCCTTCTCAGTGTGTGACAACTTCAGCACAGGGACTATGTGAGCGCTGCCAGCAGGGAACGGCTGAGTGGAGAAGGGCCCTGTTGAGGGGACACAGGCATCAGGGAAGAGGCAAAGGAGTCTGGGGTGCTTTGCCCTTATTTCCTGAGGGAAAACCACCCCTTTTTGGGCCAGTCCAGCACTGCCCCAACCCTGTTGCAGCCTGACAGGGATGGTGGACCTGGAAATACCCCCTCCTCTCTCTGCACCATAAACCAGGGCTGCCATGGGGGCTTCTAGAGTAGGAACAGGCAGGGGAATCCCAGAGAGACGGCACCCACTTGAAGTCCAGCAGGATAGGGATAGAGGAGCACACAGGGAGGCACACATGCCCATGTCACCAGATCCCATAGGTCCTCCAGACTCTCCATCACCTGTTTGGTCATGCTCTCTCTCCTGGCGGACGATTCTTCCTACTCCCTGGGCAGAGTGGAATCTGCTCCTGGCCTGAGCCCCCCAGCCTCCTTGGAGAGAAAGCACCCACCTCATCCCAGCCCACCCCTTGCCCCCGTTCCTCCAATCCCACTTCTCCAGCCTACCCTTCCCTCCAGCACTGCTGACCCCTACAAGATCCCTGCCCCAGTTCTGATACTCAAGAATAGATGGGGTGCAGTTCCTGTGATTCCTACAGCTGGGCACACCCTGGCAGCACCCAGACCCCATTGGCACCATCCTGAGCCAGCTGCCCCTGAGGATCCCTGTTGCACCATCACTTCTGCCACATACCATCCCTTCTCTCTGTGCAGGGTCCTACACTGATGCTGACCCTGACCCTGACTGAAGGGGTCATGGAGGGTGCCAGCCACCTCCAGCTCCCCAAAACCAGTGGCACACCTGGGTGCCAGGGCCCCAAAACCAGTGGCACACCTGGGTGCCAGGGCCCCAAAACCAGTGGCACACTTGGGTGCCAGGGCCCCTTTGGTGCCACATGTGTGGGGCAGGAGGATAGGAAAGAAGAGCTGCAACCTGAATGCTCACGTGAATCCTGGTGCTGTGGAAAGTGGCCACCACAGGCTGTGGGAGAGACAGGGTAGGGGTCAGGGGCAGTGGGTCCAGACCCCCAGCCCCAGGGCAGCAGTGGGGGATGCTCACCACAGTGCTGGCTCATCTCCTGCCTGACAAAGCCACGGATCTCCTCCTCCTACCAGGCACATGGAAGGGACAAAGGTAGTAATGGGGGATGGTGCACTTAAAGAGGAGGAAAAACCCTTTCCCAGGGTCTAGCAGAGCCCAGAGGTGAGGGCAGCCTCTATATCAGTGGCAGTGGGATGGATCCAGCACGCCTTCCCAGCCCAGTGACCTGAGTGCCATGAGCCTATGTAGGCTCCCTTCTGACTCCTTACCGTCATGCCTGGCTCCCCCTTCTCCCCACGAAGCCCATGGGTGCCAGGACTGCCCTGGGGACAGCAGAAAGGAGGTGGGAAGCTAGCCCTGGCTGGAGCTCATCCAGGTAGGGCCAGGCACCTGCACGCTTACCTGTTCTCCTCTCTCACCAGGGATGCCGGGCACGCCACGTGCACCTGGTACTGACTGTCCAGGGGGGCCTCTCTCCCCCTGCAAAGGACACGTGCTCAGGATCTGGCTGCTGGGTGCCTGGAGTCTCTCTGCTCTCCCCAGCACCATGGATGTGCTGCTTTCCCTATGTCTGCAACTCAGGGATGCCAGTGCAGGTGGGGATGGGGACGGGTCCAGCTCAACTCAAGGACAAGCAAGGTTTCAGACTCCTCCCCTCAGACTCCATCCCCTGGGCAGGGGGACACAAGGAAGGAACCCAAAGCCAAGCGAGCTTTGAGCCATCACGACTCCAGATGCCATCCACCCCTCACCCACTAAGGGGACTGGGCCCTCTCATCCTCACAGCCCCAGATGGGGACCAGTCACCTGTGGTGAGAACTTACCTTCTGGCCCTGCATGCCCTCAGGACCTCGTGGGCCAACACTCCCTGAGGGCCCAGGGGGGCCAGGGGCACCGTCACTGCCCCGGGGACCAGGGCCACCCATAACACCCGGGGCACCCTGGAGGAGAGCAGAAGATGAGGCCAGGGGTGTCAGAGCCCTCCACTTCAGAGCAGATGCCATGGACATGCTCTGACCCCACAGCTGGGCAACCCCCAAAGAACCAGCACTGGTGTCTTCTTACGAAAAGCAGGGAATTGTTGTCATTCATTGTTTAGTGACATAATTTAGAGCAGTGCTGAATGACTCTTCTGGGAGCATCAAGCTCTGATACACTTCCAACCAAGACTGTATTCTGGTACAAGCAATGTGATGCAATGCATCCCATCCCTTTACAGCCTGCTCACCCGGTCTCCTTTCTCCCCCTGGTCTCCTTTGGCTCCCTGCTGCCCATCAAATCCTCGGTCACCCTGGAAAGAAGAAGGAACAGGCAGCAGGGGACAGACAGTGGGGGGCAGGCAGTGAGAGGATGAAGTGTCAGCACAGCTTTTCTCAGCACTGCTCTAACCTACCTTGGGTCCCATGAGCCCTTCCTTTCCAGGAATGCCTGGTGGTCCTGACAGACCCAGATCTCCCTAGGGGACAGAGCAGATGTCCATCAGCCACCAGCCATGCATTCCTGTCCCACCCTGGTGTCAGTGTGGTCCTTACTGGCTCGCCTTTCCTCCCTGACAGTCCCGAGCGCCCCGGGATCCCTGGCTCTCCCTACAGCAGGCAGGAGAGAGACAGGGTAGTCAGTCCTTCACCCCTCAATGCTCACCCCAGAGCCACAGGTAGAGGAGGGGACCCCATGACCCTGTCATGGGGTCAAGGTCTGGCCTCAGCCATTTCCCCGCTCCCGCTGGCTGATGGAGGGGATCCAAAGGGCCACAGCCTCCAGGCAACATCCAGGCTCCTGCAGCACCCTACAGGCACTCACTCACCTTCTCACCCTTGTCCCCACTGAGGCCACAGGCACCTTTCATGCCCCGGTCACCCTGCAAGGATGGGAAGTCAGAGCCATACCAAGCCAGCACTAGTCCTGGCCAGAAGAGCACTGGCAGCCAGAGAAGCCAACCCACCTTGAGGCCACGCATGCCCAGGGGTCCCATGTCCCCCTTCTCTCCCTGGGCCCCGGGGATCCCATCACGGCCAGGCTGACCCTGTGAGAGAGCACACAGTGTGACAAGGCTCTGCTCCTGCCCTGCGGGGGGTGGCAGAGGCACAAAGACACAACTACTCACCGGCTCACCAGGCTCTCCTGGCACTCCAACCTCTCCCTGGGGAAGGCAAAGGCATCGGTCAGGGCAGGTGAGGGGGATGATCCCCCAGCAGAGGGGCTGACCAGCTTCATACCTTCTGCCCACTAGGGCCACGTGCCCCAGGGAAGCCCATGGAGCCCTTCTCTCCTTGTTCACCCCTTGTGCCCTGCAAACAGAAACCCAGATCAGCACAGGGCTGGAGGGAGAGCTCCAGCCACTGCATGGCCACAGCACAGCCATTGTCACCTCTGAGGCCAGGTCTGGCAGCTCCCCTTGCACCATGTCCCTAGTGCCTACTAGCACCAGCACATAGGGCACAGGGATGCTGCCATGCCCTGTTTCCTTTGCCTCTGTCCATTGCCCTGTCAACAGCCCTCCATGATCTCCAACCCAGCCCCCTGGCAGCCAGCCCCCCCAGATCCCAGCAGCTCCTAGCCCTGCACAAATTCTCCTCAGCCCTGTACCTTCTCTCCGAGCATGCCTTGCTCCCCCTTGTCCCCCTTGTGCCCTTCTGTGCCCTTCAGGCCACGCTCTCCCTGCAAAGGAAGAAACACAGGGAGGGGTCAGGGAATGAGGAGCTCAGACACACATCAAGGTGAGAAGGACAGACTCCCATGGGGTAGGAACGTGGGGGTCTGTAGGGTGGCTGAAGGAGAGGCGACAATATGCTCTGCAAGGGAGGGTCTCTCAGCAGGAAAAAGCTCCTCCAGCTCTTCCCAGAGGGACAGGAAGGATGGGGAGAGGGAGGACAGAGATAGCTCTTACCGGCTCCCCCTTGCTGCCCCGCACTCCAGGTGGCCCTTCCACCACCACAGTATCACCCTGTACACCCAAAACAGAGAGAGAGGTGGAGGTGAGAAGTGGGGCCAGGGCTGCTGCCAGCCTTCCCATTGCCCCCTACCCCAAGGACTCACCTTGTCTCCTTTGGGTCCTGGGGCCCCAAGGTCTCCCTGTGAGGAAGGTCAGATGCTGCAAAGATGCACAGCAGGGAGCAGGCAGCACCTCCTTGGGCACCCCAATACCTGGAGGTGCATCATTCTCCCCCACAGTTCCTCAGCCCACAAAGTCCCTTACCTTGTCCCCACGCTCCCCACGGTTCCCAGGCAAGCCCTGTCGGGGAGAAGAGAGGTACGGTCAGGAAGGGGCCTGGATCAGGGTGCAGCTGAGGAAGGGGGACACTTACTGCTGGCCCACGATCCCCTTCTGGCCCTGGGCGCCCATCTTCACCCTGCAAGAAGGGAGGGATGTGAGAAGGGTGTTTAGTTTGGGGGCACCTCAGCATCACTCCACCCCAGGGACTCTTCTGGACCAGACCAGGCACTGTGAGCCTTCCTGTCCCTGGCTGTGAGGACATGGTGGGGACTGTAGTAATACCTACCCGTGGTCCCGGGTCACCACGTTCACCTCTGGCTCCTGGCAACCCCACCCCCAGAGCACCCTGCCAGAGGAAGGCAAGAACTCATCCCCATCCTCACTGCCCACAGCTCCTCCCAGTCCTGCCAGGTACCCTCCCCCCCCACTCCCCATACCAGGGGTCACCCCACAGTCCCCACCACCTCTCTGGCTGCCTGGCACACAGAAGGCTTCCATGTGCCACCATCCAGAGTGGACTCAGCATCCTCAGGGGTGAGGTGACTGCAGGGACACTCCACAAGAGAAGCAGCCTCCCACCTCTCACACTATAGGGCTGTCCCTAGTCCTACCTTGTCACCCTTTAGGCCAGGGGCCCCTTGTATGCCCTAAAAGAAAGGAGAAAGGTGAGCAAGCCACGGGAGGAAAGCAATGCCAGACACCCTGCAAAACATCGCTGAGAGTCCCAGTGCAGTATTGGACACTCCAGCATCGCCCTGCCCCAGGGGCCAGGGAGGTGTCAGCTGGGTCCCTGTCAGCCTGTCTGAGGCAGCGGAGAAGCCAGGGCAGAACTTAAACCCCAAGGAATGCTGTGACACCATACTCACAGCCGGCCCTGGGGGCCCCACAGGTCCTGGTGGTCCAGCGGTGCCATCCCTGCCTGGAAAGCCGATCAAACCCTGGCAGAGAAAAAACAGGGAATCCCCAGGGGCTGTGGCTGGGAAGCAGTGGAGTTTGCAGGGACCTCACTGACACTGCACAAGGGTCCATGGTTGCCAGGACCAGTAATGTTACGTTCTGGTTGTAGTCTTTACCCTCTCTCCTGGGGGACCTGGAGGGCCAGGCTGTCCATTGTCCCCTCTCAGGCCTGGCTGTCCTGGCATCCCAGCAATGCCTGCTAAGCCTGGGGGTCCTGGTAATCCTGGCAAGCCGGTGTCACCCTGAAGTAGGGAAGTAAAAGATGAGTCCCACAAAAACAGCTCCTCAGGAGTGTGCTTTTCCCTCAGGCAGCCAAGCTAGACCATCATTGGGGCATTAGGAACATGATCAGAGCCAGAGTGACATGGAGACAGGGGTTACCTTCAAACCTGGAGGCCCGTCCTGTCCTGGTGGTCCCTGTGCACCGACACCCAGTGATCCCTGCAAGGTGGCAGAGAACATGTGGCACATCACCTGGCTGGTGGGCACAGGGGTGCCAGGGCCACCATGCCACCCAGAGCGTCCCCCAGGGTGGGGGATCCCCCTGGGGGCAGGGGACACATACCTTCTCCCCTTTGGCTCCAGAGGATCCCTTGGCTCCCTGTGAAGACACCAAACCCCCAGGAAAACATGGGCAGTAGGGGGCAGGGGCACAGATCCCAGCCCCTGTCAGCATCCACTGTCCCCAGTATCCACCCACCACCCCCATATTCCTCCTACTCACATCTTCCCCAGGATCTCCTGGCTCTCCAAACCTTCCTGGCTCTCCCTGGCAGGGAAAAACAAGGAAAAAGCAGATGTGTGTGATTATGAACTGGGGGAGCAGCTGCTGCTGAATCCCCACACTGTGGCCAAGCAGCAAGGGAGCTGGGGACCACACAACCTCCTCCCAACCGACCCCCAGGGCAGCGCTTACCTTCTCACCCTTGGGGCCTGGCAAGCCTCGGTCACCCTTGGAGCCCTGTCAGCACAGCAGTGTTAGGGGAGAGGGCAGCCACAGGGCTGGCTTGCCCCCCAGAAGGCAAGGGTGGTGGGAGAGGATGAGGTTAACGGTAGGGAAAGGTTAATGAGGGGAGATGAGGGTAATGGGAGTGTTAAGGTTTATGGGCGTGACTCACGGGCTCTCCAAGCAGCACACCCTCCCCCAGCGCCGGCTCCCCCTGCAGGGAACACACAGGTGCTCAGATGTGTTCACTACGGATGCCAGTGTCCAGCAGACCCTTGCCCACCCCAGCCCTCACACCCTGGCTCCTTACCTTCTCTCCCTTGGCTCCAGGGGGGCCAGTGATGGCCTGGGTCAGAGGACAGAGTGGGCAGGTGAGCAGGGCTGCACAGGGATGGCTCCCCGTCATCCTGGCCAGGAACACTGGACAAGGCAGCTCTGCACTCACCTGCCCTGGTGCTCCAGCATCCCCTGGCTCTCCCTTGGGACCAGCAGGCCCCGAAGGTCCCGGTAAGCCCTGGCACAAGTGGCACAGCCCTGAGCCTTAGCTGCAAACAACCCAGACTGAGCTGAGTGGGGGTCTCCCTGGAATGGGGCAGGGTGAGCATCAACGTACCATCTTCCCAGGCACTCCTGCCTCGCCGTCCTTCCCTGGCACACCATCCCTGCCTGGCACACCTGGCTTCCCACTCTCCCCCTGCAGGCAGTAAGAGTGGGGGTGGGACGTGGGGGTCCTAGAGCCCCCCAGACAGCCCCAAGCACCCACACTGATGGCAGCCAGATGTGGGGGGCAACACACTCACCACTTGTCCCGGCAGCCCAGGGACACCTGGTGGGCCCTACAGTGGAGACATCAGCAGAAATTAAGTAGCATCCCAGGCACTACAAACAGCCAAGGGACCGGCTTAGGGTGTTGCAAATACCTACCCCTGGGCCGGGGGGGCCAAGGGGTCCTGGCAGGCCCATGTTGCCCTGGGGGCCAGGCAAGCCCTGCAATGGAAACAGCAACATTAGAGAGTGGATGGCACAGCCAGGACCTCGGCTGCCCTGATAGGAAAGTGTGTTGGGGTGGGACTGGCTGATTTTGGGGAGGCTGGATGGTTTTGGGCAGCCAGGTGGGTACTGGCAGGGAGGGTAAGAGCACTCACACGGATGCTGGAGCCAGGTTCCCCTGGATCACCCTGTGAAAAACACGCTGCATCAGCCCGACCACCCCACCAACCAGCTACTTTGGTCACAGGCAGATCTTCATACCTGGATCCAGGAGGTTGTCCAGGCCAAATGTCCCACCCTCCAGCCCAAAACTCCCTGAAATGTGGTCCTCCCTCCAGTCCTCAAATCTGGCAATGCACCATTTCCCTCTGTCAGGCTGGACATGGCAATGCTGATGCAGATGCCAATGCCACTGCCTTACCTTAGCACCAGCTGGGCCCTGGGTCCCTGGTGGGCCAGTGCTACCCTGCAGGGGACAAAGGGACATTATTGGTGTGGTGCTTGCTGGTGGCACAGGACAGGGAGGGGGCAGCAGGACCACTCAGTCCCAGCACTGCCACCCCACCTCTGCTCCCTGGGGGAATGCACACCCTGGTTGACATTGCTCTTGCATGACGGTCCCCTGCACATGGTGCAAGGTGGCCCCTTACCGGAGGTCCTGGGGGTCCTGGGTCTCCCTGATTGCCCTGAAGGGAGGAAGAAATGGGATCACTGCAGAAGTGGGTTTTCCCCAGTGGAAGCAGGGAGTGTTCCCAGGGAGAGCAGACCCAGACAGTGCCAGTGGCACCAAGTAAGACAAGCCTGGACAGGTCCTGCTAAGATGCGAGGGCAGAAGGACCCAGCCCCAGCAGGGTGACCCCCATGGTTTCACCAAGTATTCACAGCCAAGAGCCCCCAGCTGTGTGCTGAGGTGGTGGGGCAGAAGGACACGGGGGACACACAGACACCTACCGGGCGTCCCAGCACACCAGGAAAGCCTGGCAAGCCCTGCAAAGAACCACATCAGTTAGTGGACAAACGGAAACCCACCACCTCCACACAGCCCTGCCTGCCGCCCAGGGATGTTCCCCATTCCCAGTGTGCGGTACCGAGCCAGGTAGGTAGGCAGGCACTTAGGAGGTGTAGGAAGAGGGAGAGAACCTCTACAGCCCTGCAGGCCCTGCATGGGATTTGCGGGTAGAAGGAGGTGAATGAGGTATAAACGCTTCTGCTGGTGCTGGTATTGGCTGGCGTGAGACCACAGGACCTCCCCCAATCCCAGCCTGCATCTCTCCACAATGTCCCTACTCACCGGTTTCCCCTCAGGGCCTGCCAGCCCTCTCTCACCCGGGAGACCCTGGAGCAAAGGATAGAGACAGGAATGGGGTCAGTGCCAGGCAGAGTCCAGGGTCAGCGTCAGGCAGGGGAACAGTGCGGTACTCACCGGGGCACCATCCCTGCCCTTCTCGCCGGGCTCCCCTCGGTCACCCCTCAAGCCACCTTCACCCTGCAGTAGTGACAGGCAGAGGGTCACAGGACAGGCATGGACCTTCCCATGACCTCCCAGGGTCTGCTGACACCCAAAGAGGGGTCTGCCCAGCAGTGCCCTCACCCAGGGCTTTGCTCCCTTTTGACATTGGAGACTTATAACCTCAGACCTTATCTCCTTTGGGTCCCCGCTCACCCTCAGCTCCTGGCTCACCCTGTGTTGGGAAGAAGATAGATGCCATCAGCCCTTGCTGCCCTTCTGTCCCACCACCATCCTCACCCCCAGCTTGTAATGTTTCCCCAGCTTGGTTGTCTTGGCTGCCCTTCTCCTTTCAGACCAGCCACACACCTTCGATCCTTTGGGTCCAATGGGGCCGCGTTCGCCTGGGAGGCCCATCAGGCTGCCCTCCACCACATCCACCTGTGGGCAGAGCACAGGCAGGGGCAGCACCCAGGGGACCTCGGGAAGGACCCCTTAAGGGCAAAGCCCTCCCTGGGCCCCTGTGCCAAGGCACTGGATGTGCCCAGAGGGACCATGTGGCACCTTGACAATGGTCCCCAGCAGCAGCCATCACCTACCTTGGGCCCAGGCGGCCCTGGGGGTCCAGGCAAACCATCCCTTCCCTGAGAAGAGTAGAAAAATAGGTTGAATGTCAAAGGGCATGGGAGAGCAGAGCCTTCCTGCTATGGCCACTCCTGGCCTCCACAGGGCATCTTCCTGCCCCAGAGAGAGCCCTGCATCCCCTCAAGAGAGGCACAACACAAGAGGGGATGGAGGGCACCACGTCCCTATCCCAGCTCACCTGCTCACCTCGGTCACCCTTCTCACCTCGGTCACCCTGTGAAAACACCATGGTGGCTGTCACAGGGCTATCCCCAGGCCCCTAGGCCAGGTCCCCCAGACTTCACCTCACACCTCCACACACACTCACCTTCTCGCCGGACCTCCCGGATTCCCCCAGCTCCCCAGCCCGGCCTGGCATCCCAGGAATGCCTGGCTTGCCAGGCTCCCCTGGCTGCCCAGGCGGGCCCTCGGGACCCCGCTCACCCATGGCCCGGCCCATGGGGCCCTGGGGGCCGGGGGTACCTGGGTCCCCCTTGTCACCTTTGGGTCCTCGCTCGCCAGGGAAGCCTAAGGAGCCCTGCAAAATATAAGCTGCACTGCCAGAGCCAGTCCTGAGGGGGCTGTGAGCCCTCCCTGAGCACCTCAGGGCTGAGCCAGCTGCATGAACCCCCAGCCAGTCCAGAAATCAGAAATGGGGCAGAGTGTTGGGGTTGGCATCAAGCCTGGCTCCACTCACCTCACGGCCTGGGGCCCCCCTTTCTCCTGGATCCCCCCGACTGCCCTTCTGGCCCCGCAGCCGCTCAGACATCAGCAGAAACGAGTCTGAGCTCCCATCATAGGCACCTGTGAGCTCCTTAAGGGATGAGACCTGGGAGGGAGGAGAGATCCACCAGTCAGGACATAAGTGGAACCGAACTGTGGCAGCACCCCACAGTCCTGCTAACCCATCCTAAATTGCTTGGATCTCCCACCACCTCCCCTGCCCTCTTCCTGCTGCAATGTGGCAGGAAAAAGCCCCAGCCTGACAGTCAGGAAATGCATACCTTGATGCCGAGCGCTTCCAGGCTACGTTCAATATTCTGCAATAAAAAGACATTAAAAATAAAGTAGATTTCCATTCCCACCATAGAGGCTGTGGATGGTTCTCTGTCCCCCAGGGCTGATGCAGCTGTCCTAGCACAGCAAGTCAGGGTAGGGACTCACCACTGTAGTCCCAGGGTCTCCACGTGCTCCAGGGTTGCCAGGTCGCCCCTAGGTTTACAGGAAAGGAGGGAATGAGAAGATGTACAGAGGTGCAGCAAGAGGGGTGAGCAGTGCTCACCCTTAGTAGCTTTCAGAGTTAGCACTTTGGTGCTGCCTGGGCAGGGGCTTGTGGCTGCGATTGAGATGCTTGCAGTTTGTCAGGCTCAGTGCTGGGTACTCACCGGCTCCCCTTGCAGTCCAGGCTCCCCTGGGTCCCCCTGAAACACAGCAAATGGATCAAGGGGAGCAGTCAGGCTGCCCAGCACCAACTGCAGCACTAGGATCCAGCCCTGTAATCTTGGGGGTGGGGACTCCTGCCAGGCACTTATTCTCTCTGCTATGTGGTCCCCGCCAGACCTTTGCCTTGGGGGACTGGGGGGCAGGAGCACACTTACCTTTGGTCCAGCCATCCCACGGAGGCCTGGGGAGCCCTAAAAGACATGGAGGTGACACAATAGCACCCAGCACCCATGGATAAAGGGCAGTGCCCTGAGGGAGCCATGGATGGGGGTGCTGCCTGCCTCAGAGCAGTCTGGACTCCAGGGTCTGGTGCTGAGTGGCACCATGGGGTCGAGAACTACACACCTGGCCGGGGGGGCCAACCTGCCCTGGGACACCAGGAAGCCCAGGGGGGCCGAGGGGGCCTGGCACACCTCTGTCTCCCTGCTCGCCCTTGGCACCACTGCGGCCCTGCCGAGAGAGCAGTATCACTCCCAGAACCTGGGACCCAGGTCTGTCCCTGATGGGGCATGAACCCAGCACCCCCTATCACACACTTCTCTTTGGGGAGTACTCACCTCTCTCCCAGGTAGTCCTGTATCACCTTTGTCTCCCTAGCCAGGAGAGAAAGGTGTTGGAGGGATGCTGAGCCATCTGCATGCCCCAAAATGGTGCTCCTGGTCCAGGCAGGGTGGAGCCACTGGACTTGTGGGGATCACATGGGGACTGTGCAGAGACTACACAGGAACCACATGGATCATCTCCTTACCTTTCTCCCATTCTCTCCTGGTGTCCCATCTTCTCCCTGGGAACAAAGGCTGCCTGTCAGTGCCCCACTCAACCATCTCAGCATGGATACAAACCAGAAGATGGCTCAGAGCATGGGGGTTCTTTGCCACATCCTCCCCTTGCCTTATGTTGTACAGGGATCACTATCCCTCAGCATCCTGGGAGAGCCCCAAAGTCAAGCCCTGTTTCCCCCTACTCACATTCTTGCCATTCAGGCCAGGTTTGCCATCCTCACCAGGTTTGCCCTGGGAGGAAAAAAAAAGGCAGTGAGGGAGCCCCCCCAGCTCTCCACCAGTGAGGGGTGCTTGGGCCCCACTGGAGCCTCAAGGTGCATTGAAGGGGGAGCTGGGCACAGGACAAGCCCTGCCAGATGGGTCCAGCTGGGATCCACAGAAGGCATGGGACAGGATGTGTCCCTAGGATGCAGGATGGCTGGTACTTACAGGCACACCAGGTAGTCCCAGGGGACCCACGGGGCCAGGTGGTCCCTGTTCCCCACGCAGCCCAGGAAGCCCCTGTAGGGAAAGGAGATGATGGGAGCACAAGGCAGCAGGGCACCCATCTGCCACAGCCAGCCCTGGGAGCAGGGAGTGTGACTGGCAGTGGCACTCTGCTGGGGACAGGGGAGGGTCTTGCTGCACTGCCCTGGATCAAGAAGCATGGGACAGGACACTGGTCCCTTGCAAGTCTCATGGCACCAGCAGGAACACAACCTAAGCCCGCCCTCTCCAGAGGTACTTACATCCCGGCCAGGATCTCCCTGCTTTCCCAGGTCCCCCTGCAGACAAGGAGGAGGTGAGGACAGGGACATTCCCATTCTACCAAAGGCCCTCCCTCCAGAGCATCCTCAGCCTGGGGCAACCAGGAGGACAGCTCCTCCCACACCATCATTCCTCTATCCCACAGCTCCCACCTGTGGCACCCAGACACAGACATTCCCCCCACTTTAGACCACACTCACCCGCAGCCCAGCAGGCCCTGTGGGCCCAGGTTTGCCTTCCAGCCCATTGCGGCCATCCAGCCCTGGTGGGCCACGGTCCCCCTGTAAGAGAGAAGGGCAGGACAGTTGGAGCTTTGGGGTGGGATGGGAGTGCTGTGGGGCATCCCTCAGCCCCCAATCCCCTCACCTTCTCTCCTGGCAGGCCTCGGTCCCCAGGGTCACCCTACGGAGCCGGAAGAGAAATGAGCATCATCTCCCATTAACAGGAGCTGCACAGGGCATGGGTCCCCCATTCAGACCCCCATGGGAAAGGGGACACTTACCCGTGTGCCAGGGGGGCCACGGGGGCCCTCCACACCCTGCAAGAAAGAGACATGCTCAACAGTGGGGCATGGGGGAAAGGAGGGGATCCTGGGTGTTCAGCAGGCAGTCCCTGTACACCAGGACCCCCAGCTCTCCTGCAGAACATCACCCATCGTGCTGTGTCAGTGACTCCCACACCAGGGACCCTGCACCTACCCTCTCTCCAGGCACTCCAGGTGAGCCAGCATCACCCCGGGCACCCTTCGCACCATTCTTGCCTGGGTCCCCAGGGTCCCCCTGCCAAGGAAGGGCACTGTGGTCAGAGGGTACTGTGCTGGACCAAGCCTGCACCAGAGTACACAGTGCTGGTGCTGTGTGGTTTAGGGGTGGGATGAGAGGAAAGGACTCAAAATAAGAGGCATAGGCTGAAAAAGAGGTGGCTGGGCTCAATGCAGCTCCCACTGGGGGAGCAGGCACCAGAATGTGATTGCAGAAGAAAGGCACCACGCAGCACTGCTGAGCCAGGAGCCAGCTCGGCCACAGTTGGGGACCACAATGCCACCCAGCACACAGCACAACCTGCGGCCAAAACTGTCCTGAGCATAAGCTGGGTTGTAAAAGCAGAATGATCAGAGTGTTGGGTGCTGCCACGGGACCCCTGTGGGGCTGGGGAGCCAAGAGCACTCTAGTTCCTTTGGAAACCTCAGCCCTACAGGGCCTCCTCCCATCATGAGGCATGAGTGTCAGCCCATGTGCTCCCAAGTTCCATATGCCTCTCAGTTGTGGTGCACATCAACTGCGCGTGGCAGAGGCTGTTTCGGGCAGGGAAGGCTTGATGAACCATGATCCCAGGCAGAACCCAGAGGACAGCACCTCTGTCCCATGTATCCCACCACCAGCAACCCAAGGATTCATTCATTACCTTCTCACCCTTGCTCCCCACTCCTCCAAGCCCACCATCAACCTGTGGGGCAGAGAGGAACTGTTGGAGCCCATGGGACTGGACACCAGCCCATGGGCAGGAAGAAGAGGGAGGCAGAACTTACAGTTTGTCCTGGGGGTCCAGGAGGCCCCTGAAAGAAGGGCAAGGGAAGCAGATTAAGGGGAGCTGGCGCAGCCCTAGGGAGGGCATTGCTGGCTTGGGGGTGAGAGGCCACATGAGGCCCTGCCATCACTCACCGGGTCCCCACGGTCACCCTTGCTCCCTGGTGCTCCAGGGTTGCCCTGCAGAAAAGAGGGATGGAGTCAGAGAGGGAGAGAATGGGGGGCCTGTGAGTTGTGGGTCCTGTGGGATGGGGGATACCCCTGGGGTAAGGGTGGGTGTGGGGCAATGAGATGTGAGGGGTGGTGGGTGTCCATGGAGCAGTGGGTACATACAAGGGGGTACTCACATTCCTGCCTTCAGGTCCTGGGTCCCCCAAGTCACCCTTCTCTCCGGGGGGGCCACGGTAGCCAGGAAGGCCCTGGGTGGAGGGCAAAGGGATGATGTGCATTAGCAGGAGCCACCCCAAGGCCATGGGTCTCTCTCCTGCCCCAGGTGCCCAGCAGCCCTGCACTTACCCGGGGACCCCTGTCTCCAGGTTTGCCAGGAAGACCTGCTTCACCCTGTGGGGAAAGCGGAGGTGAGTGGGGGGCAATAGGAACAGAGGCAGTGGGAAAGGGGGCAGTGGTCTTGGGGACCCTCACTTACTGGGGTGCCTTCGTCACCTTTCTGTCCTCGCTCTCCCTGTGGCACAAATCAGTGGGCACCAGCCAGGAGAGAAAACTACAAGTCACCAGCATCCCCTTGCTCCCTGCCAGCCCTCCCTTTCCTCAGGGCCACAGTGCCCCATAGCCCCTTGTCCCACAGTACCTCCTTGCCTCGCATCCCGATCTGCCCAGGAGCGCCTGCTCGGCCTGGCTCTCCCTTCTCCCCTGGCTCTCCTGGGTCACCCTAGGCAAGAGAAGGGGCAACAGTCAGGGCAGAGTCTGGGCAGCTGGGAAGAGAAGGGGCACAGCCTGCAGGAACAGCCCCTCTAGAGCTGCACAGACAGACAGATGGACAGACATGAATGGAAGGGCAGTGACATTACCTTTGGGCCACTCCTGCCTGTGAGGCCAACAATACCCTAGTTGTAGGAGAGGAAGAGCATGTGTCACAGGGAACCTCAGTGATCCCTTGACAGGGGAGGGACCAGGCCCACGAACTAGTGCCCCCAGGGTGCACCCAGACTCACCCGATCGCCCTGCTCGCCTTTGGGGCCAGCTGGCCCTGGGATGCTCAGGCCAGGGGGACCCTAGACATGAAAGGACATAGCATGGAGCAACAGTACAGGCACTATGAGTCTGGGGAGGGCTGTGCCATGTGCCCTGTGCTATCCTCAAAGCAGTACTCACACGGGCACCTTTATCTCCTGTGTCACCCTTGGGGCCAGGAGGTCCTTCTGGTCCTGGGAAACCTCTGTCACCCTGGAGCAGACAAAATCAGCACCCCAAACCACCCATTTTTTCCCCACTGCAGCTGTGGACAGCCAGGTCTGGGACCAGGATGAGCCCAATTGTGCAACCCCCCTCCCCAGCCCACAGCCATGCCCAGAGGGTGGAGGGCACAGCTGGGCCAGGGTTACCTTCTCTCCAATACCAGCCACACTGGGAGCCTGGAGGGGAAGCAGAGGAGACCATGTTGGGCATTGCCCATGGTTCCCTGTCTTGGGGCTGGGGCAGGCAGAGGTGGACCTGCTGGACAGCATCACTTACTGGCTTGCCAGGTGGTCCTGGATCGCCCTACAGAGAGACAGGTGTCATTGCCAGTCCTTTCCCCAACAGACCCCTGCCACCCCACTGTGACCCCACTTTGCCCTCACCTTCTCCCCCCGGGGGCCAGCTGGTCCTGGAGCTCCCTGTGACAAGATTAGAGACCTCAGGGGGTTAGCTGTGCCTGGGAACAGGCACCCAGGGCATGGCAGCTCCTGGCTCCACAGCACCACACCTGCTACCTTGACTCACCTCTCTGCCTGATGGCCCTGGGTGCCCTGGGGCTCCCATCTCACCCTGCAGGAGAGGAGAAAGAGGAAGATGTGTGGGCATCCTGCCACCCCTGCCAGGGTGGCTGCTCCAGGGCAGAGTAGGCATCACTCCACCATGCCAATTGCCCCAGCACACCTACCTTTTCACCCTCTGGGCCCGGCACACCACGGTCTCCCTGCAGAGCAAAAAGAAGAGGGTTTCAGGGAGCCTTTTTCCCTCTTCATCACACTGCCCCCACCCCACACACTGCTCCAGAGTTCTTCACAATTCAGTCCTGAATCCCATCCAAGACCACAGGATTGTGACAGCAATCCCCATACACAGCCACCACCAGGTCTCAGGGACACCAGGACCGGCCAATGCTGATCTGCTTTGGCACCATCTCACCTTCTCGCCCATCTCTCCCAGCTCGCCTGGTGCCCCACGATCTCCCTGGTATGAGAGAAACACAGGGTCAGGGGCAGCAGTACCTCTAGGGGACATCCTGGATCCTGGCACAGAACCCAGAACCCTTTTCTCCCTGCCAAAGGCATGGTAAGAGTGTCCCTTCAGTCCCTGCACCTCTCACCTTCCTGCCCTGTTCCCCTGGTGGTCCCCGAGGACCCTGCAGAGGAGAATGGAGATGTTGTCACCTTTGGTGTGACAAGGCAAATGCCCAGGCTGTCCAAATCAGGAGCCCTCAAGTGTGCCCTTGGGGCCTGGCTCTTGACATGGCCAGCTCCTGCCTGCCTTACCTTCTCTCAGGAAACTCACCCTGTCTCCTGGGTCCCCAGGGCGGCCAGGTGACCCTGGGAAACCTTCTATGCCATCACCCTAGGGATTTGGAAAGGCAATAGCCATGCTCATGAAATGGGGATGCCCATTAGATGGGAATCCCTGCTGGAGAGTGGTGTGAGGTCCAGCCCCAGTGGGGAGCATCCCTGCCACCTTCTTACCTTCTCTCCCTTCAGGCCAGGGGGCCCAGCAGGTCCCCGAGGCCCGGGGTCCCCAGGCAGGCCCTGCAAGCGAGAAAATCTCAGCCCCTGGTGATGCAACTCAGCCCTGGGCACACATAGCCACTGCAGCCCTCATCCCCTCTGCCAACCCTGTTGGCCGAGGGGCTCAACTCACTGGAGGTCCAGGATCCCCTCGAGGTACTGCCCCATCTACGAATCCAGGGGGGCCCTGCAGAGAGAAGGGTCAGCTCCTCTGTGGTTGCCCTGTGGGCTCAGTCCTCCCCAGCACCCTGAGGGGCTGCAGTGCCCTTGGACACCCAAGGGACATCCAGTAGGGCAGAAGAGTCAGGGAAATGCACAGCCACTCACCCTTTCCCCTCGGTCACCCTTTTCTCCCTGCAAGAGCAAAAAAAGCAAATAAGGGCAGTTCTGGGGTGTTCCCATGTCCCCCTTGAATAGAAGAAGAACATGCTGGGTAGAGCCCGTCATCAGTGGCATTAGGGTATGTGTATGCCATGTGCCTCTCTCCATGCTGCCCAGTGCCAGCAACAGCTCAGGCATGTGCATATGTGTGCAGGCACAGCTGGTGGAGAGCACAGCCCATGAGCAGGGCCAGGAGGAGTCCACAGAGGAGCAGCTCCAAGCAGCTGGCTGTTCCCCTGTCCATCTACCCACACATTCCCCAGCCATTCCCATGCAGCATAGAGGGATGTACCTTCACAAACTCTCCAGGAGGTCCTGGTAGCCCCATGGGTCCGAGTGGACCAGGTGAGCCTGGATCACCAAGGGGCCCCCGTGGGCCAGGGATCCCAGGTGAACCAGGGTTGCCCTGAAGGACAGAGGTGCTCCATCAGCTGAGGCTGTGGCGTGGGCTGGGAGTGCTGGCAGAGACCCTTTCACATCCATATTCCCACACCTACCGGTACACCAGGCTCCCCTTTCTGGCCTGGTAGTCCCTGTTCTCCATCTGTGATCACCCTGGGCTCTCCCTGCATGAGGAGGGGGAGGAAAAATCAGTGACTGCACGTGCCCTGTTGTGGCCACAGTGCCATAAGGCCAGGAGTCTGGCAGGGACATTGGGAGACCCTGGGCCAGGAGATGCCAGGCACCAAGATGAGCCCACCAGAGTCCCCAGTGCTCCCCAGGGACACCTGTGGGACAGCCTGTCCATCACCTACCGGTTCACCTTTCTGCCCCTTTGGGCCAGTAAGTCCCATGGGCCCCCGTGTCCCCTGGGAAGGAAAGATGAGAATGAGAGGGGTGTTGGGTGTGAGAAGGGTTGGGGAGGGCTGGGGCCATACTCACAGGATCCCCTCGAGGACCAGGGATGCCCTAGAAAACAACAGCTCGGGAGGTGAACATGTCCCTCCCAGCCAGGGGAGTGAGGATGGGATGAGATGGAATGGGGTGGCATGGCATGGCATCTCCAGCCAAAGCAAGGATAGACAGTACACTTTGCCTGGGATTCACACACAGGAGACAGCAATGACCCTGCCAGCTGCTGAGACTCCCCCAGCACAGGGAACAGGGAAGCAGAGGCTAGCTCAAGGAGCAGGCAAGGCAAAGGGAAGAGCCCATTTTGCAGCAGTAAAGCCAAGGGACACCCTTACTCACTGGCTGCCCAGGTGATCCAGGATTCCCAGGGCGTCCAGGGCTTCCTGGTATCCCAATGGCTCCAGGAAATCCCTGCAGGACAGAGGAGCATCATGCCAGCATCTGGTGTACCCCAGTACTGCCAGACTCCTTCAGTGCTCCAGGCAGTGCGGGTCCCAGCACTGGGAGCACAGGGCAGCCCCAAGACAGAGTTGGGTTTCAGGGTGCCTTTCCCCTGTGTGCTGAGCTGGGGTGTGAGGGTGCAGTGTGGGGCTGGACTGGGGTTCTTCAGTGGGATTTCCTCTTCAGCATAGGTGTGGAGACCGAAGGGACAGGGAAATGAGAAGCCCCATGGAGCCAGGTCACTGTGTCCAGGGATCCCGGGGTGTCTAGTTGAGGGGCCAGAGGTACTCACCCTGTCCCCCTTCTTGCTTGGACTCTTGGCACTCTCTCCTGGTGGACCCTGTGGCCCTGGCGGTCCTGGAGGGCCAGGAAGCCCATGGCGACCCTGGAGACACAGTGGAGAGGACAGCCTGGGTGGCAGGTGGTGGTCAAGAGGTGTTGCCTGTCTACCCCTCTAGCAAGGGCTGGACATGTCCTTGCCCCACACCCACCCGCTGTGAAAGGACAAGGGAACATGAGGACCATGACACTGCCCTCTCCAGGAAGCTGCCCCTCTTATGCCCCCCTCCATCAGTTTATTACCGGCTGACCAGGGAGACCTGGTGGTCCCATACGTCCTTGCAGCCCCTGCAGAGACAAAGCCAATAGTGAGCATCCCCTGTGAGCTGATGTTAGCATGGTTTGGGAGATGCAAACCCCCCAGAGCCACCAGCTGGTGGCAGGGTGTCACCAAAGCACTCACTGCCTCACCGCGATCTCCCTTCTCGCCCTGCAAGGGGACAGAGGGAAGGGGTTAGGGGCTGGCACCTTGTACTTAACTCCCCACTGGGCTTCTGCAGCTAGGGGCCCCTGACCCATGCTGAGTGCCTGTGGCATGACACAGCACAGCATGGCAGGGCCTCGAGAAACTCACCTTGGGGCAGTGCACAGTGCAGGGCTTCGGCGCTGGCTGGCAAGAAAAGACAAGCCTGTGTGAATCCAGGGACAGGAGACCCCCTGGCTTACATGGGGCTGCTCCCCCTCCACACCCCTCGAAGTACTCTTACCGTGGTGGAGATGATGGTGCAGAGGTCATCAATTAGCTCTCCCTCCAGCTCTGCCAGGTTGCTGCCATGGTAGATGTACCGTGGGTCCTCACCGGTGACCATGTGCCGGAGCTGCTCCCGGTCTGCCCCCTCCGTGCCCACTGCCAGCACCTGTACCCCTGAGCCGAGAGCATCCTCAGCACCCCACAGAAGTCCCTGCACACCCTGATGAGACCCTATTCATCCTCACCCCCAGCCTTGACATCCCTGGCCACAGTGATGGCATCATCCCCAGAAGGGCTGTCAGCCACAACCACCAGCACTGCTGGTACTCCAGGACGGCGCCCTGCGCCAGGACTTAGCAAGTAGGTCCTGGCAAAAGTGATGGCTGCCCCTAAAGAAGGAGAAGGAAGAAGAGACAGTCAGCAGGATCCTGGAAACCACTGCCCCAGCTCCTAGTGCCGTCCCTCACCGATGGCATTGCCACTGGGCTCCTCATAGCGCATGGTGCGGATCTGTTCCAGCACAGTGGGCAGGTCACTGGAGCGGTTGAGGAGCAGCCAGGGTAGACTGCGGTAGCTGTATGTGGCCAGGGCCACCTGCAAGGGTGCAGGGGAGCAGTGGGCACCACGGCTCACTCATGCCCGCTCCCCTCCCTCCCCTCTCCTCCCCCCCCTTTTTGTGTCCCCAGCACTGTGGCAGCAGCCTACCTGCGTGCCCTCAGGGCCCAGGCGCCCCAGGGCGGACACGGTGTTGGAGAGGAGGGTGCGGACAGCGTCGGCACTAGAGGAGCTGTTGTGGGTGCCGTGTACTAGAAAGACCACGTCACCGAGGGCATCCCTGCAGACTGCAGGCCAGGAAGGGGTGAAGCCACCACCAGAGTGGAGACAAGCCCAGCCCACTCCTGCAGTGACCCCACAGTACCTGTGTGCTCACTGACAGATGTCTCAACACCTGGTGCGCTCCCCAGGAGTGGGCGGAGGGTGAAGGTGTAGCGCTGGCCCAGGCGCAGCCCAAAGACCTGCTGGGAGCTGGCAGTGCTGGGCAGTGTCTGCCCCTTCTCCCCACCAGCTGCCACCCAAGGGACAGTCAATCAGCAAGTTCCTGCGGGGATGCTGCCTGCCATTCTGGGGCCACCCACTCATCTCACCTGCGGGAGGGCTCCAGGAGAGGACATAGCCAGAGGCACCAGGGACAGGGGTCCAGGTGAGAGTCACCGAATCTCTCTGCACCTCTGTCACCCGCAGGCTGGTAATGTGGCTTGGGGCAGCTACAAGGGGGAGGAAAGGGTGTCCCAGCTTCATGGTGCAGCCCCCAACCCACGCCCTCCGCAGCCCAATGCTGGGACAGTCCAGTCCTTGGGTGCCCCTCTGGGCTCAAGCCATGTGTCAGGGGGCTTATGCTGCCTTGGCCCCCAGCAGTCTCTTACTGGTGATGGCAGTGATGGTGGTTGGCTCACTCTCTCGGCTGCCAGCCAGGCTGGTGATGCTGATATGGTAGCGCCGGCCTGGTTCCAGTCCCGACAGATCATAAGATCTGCTGAAGGTGGCTGGGAGCTGCTGGCTATGCTGGGGCCCTCCTGGCAAGGGGCAGAGAGGGGTGAGGGGTTGCAGATGGGGGGTGGCAGGGATGCCAGCCAGCTATGCTTACCTTCAGCCAAGCGCCAGAACAGACGGTACCCGGTGCTGCCAGCCACTGGCAGCCAGGTCAGGCGCAGGTGGTGCTCCGAGGCCTCGGTCACCTGGAAGCCACTGACAGGGTGTAGGGGGACTGCCTCCGCTGTGGAGCAGAGGGGCCAGCAGTTAGGGGCAGGAGTGCCCAATGCCACCCTGGGGTGATGTCCCCTACCCCAGCACTCACGGGTGGTCACAACAATGGAGACAGGATTGCCTTCTCGGTTGCCAATGAGTGCTGTCACCTTCACAGTGTAGGAGACGCCTCCCTCCAGGTTGGGGATGTCAAAGGAGTTGATGTGGCCAGGAACTCGCCAGCTATTCTCCAAACTCCCTGCCAATGACTATGGCATCAGGCTCCCCACCCTGCTGCCCTCACAGCCCACCCCCATCCCTATCCCACAGTACCATCCCTGCGGCTCCACACCACATGGTAGGCAGTGGCTCCCGGCACACCGACCCAGGTGACATGGGCAACATTGCTCCTGGATGCCTGCACCTCCAGCTGGGTCACCTTCCCCACCTGCTCTGGCTCTGTGACACCAAGAGGGCCACTGTCACCCAGGTTCACAGAAAATAGCACCAGACAGCATTGTCAGGCAGGGGTTACCTCACCTATCCGTCCCGTGGCAGTGACAGGGTTGCCCTCACGGCCATCCACAATGGCTGAGACACCAACAGTGTAGACAATGTTGGTGTGCAGCCCCTCGATGGTGAAGGTGGTGGGGTCAGCAGGGAGGAACCGGGATTTCTTCACACCTAAGAGATGGCTGGGATAGGAAGTGCTCCTGCACTGCCACCACAGCATCTCATGGTCCATACACTCACCATCACTGCCTTGCCACGTCAGCAGGTAGCCCCCAGCACCTGGTAGCCCTCGCCAGGTGACCTGCAGCTGGCTGGGACCGGCCTCCATCACCTGCAGCTGTGAAACGCTGCCCACCTCTGGATACTCTGCACCACCCCATAGCAATACAGTGTCACCTTGGGGAGTCCAAAAGGACCCAACAGCCAAGCTGCCACCTCAAGGGGTTGCAGGGGAATAGAGGACAGATGCAATCCAGAGTGGGAACATGCAGCATCGGAACTCCTGGCACCAAACCCTGATGTGGACTTACTGAGGCGGATGGTGAGTGTGGCAGCATTGCCCTCCTGACTGCCTGCTAGCGCCGAGACACGCACCAGGTAGGTGATGCCCTCCCGGAGGTCACCAAGCTCCAGCCCTGTCTGACTGCCTGGGATGCGCCTTGTCCTCTCTGTGCCATCTGCCAGGAGTAGGGCAGTGCCATGGTTCAGTGTCAGCTGGTCAGGATCCCCCAGGTGCTACCTATGCCCCTGCCCGGAGACTCACCCTGGTTGTTTCGCACCACCACTTTGTACTCAGTGGCACCAGGGACACCGGTCCATCTCAGCTGTACCCGCCTGCCCGATTCCTCAACGAGCTGCAGGTCTGACACAGCAGCCACGGGTGCCTCCACGCCTGTGAGGGGACATGTGAGGCACAGCTGGAGTGGCACAGCCTGGACAGCACGGCCCTCATACTCATCCTGGGCTGTGACCAGATAGCTGAGAGGTCTCATGGCCAAGGCAGCCCTCAGGCTGAGCAATACCCAGTATGACAGCCCTCCATGCCAAAGGCTTGGAAGAGTGGGGGACAACTCAGGGGACCCACAGCAGCAGTCACCTGTCTGAAAGGTGGTGATGGGGGTGGCTACCTCCCCACCATCATAGAGTGTATAGAGGGTGATGCGGTACTCGGTGCCTGGCTTCAGCCCCATCAGCTGGTAAGTATTGGTGCTGCTGGGGAGAGACACCATTCTGGGGGTCTCTGGTCCTGCAGGAAGGGAAGGATCACAACCAGCGGCTGGCATGGAGGGTCCACAGGGGCAACAGGCACCCTGAGCCCACCTGTGGCTCTCTTCCACTCCAGACGGTAGCCACGAGCATCACGGGCACTGGTCCAGAGCACCTGGATGGATGTGGGGCCCAGGATGTTGGTCTGCAGCATCTGGTCTGTACCTGCCTCTGCAAGAGGGACCCCATGGGCCAGGGTACCTTGTGCCACTCTGCTGCCAGCCATCCAGCCCATGTCTCTGGTCCTCGCACATAGCAAGGATAGGGGCTTTGAGGGCTGGTCCCTGCCTTCTCCCATGCAGAGCAGCAGGATAGCATCACCTGTACCCACCACCTACCTGTCCTCTGCTGCACAGTGGCTGTGGACCCCTCCAGCTGCCTGAAGAGTGGGGCCACTGTCACCACATAGTCTGTATTGGGCCGCAGACCCACTAATGCATGTGACATCTGCCCGGCATCCAGGTCCACTCTTTGCCTGTCCTGCCCTGTGGGAGCAGTGCAGCAGTCCCTTGGGGAGTTCAGGCAGCAGGTGCCACCAGCTCCCTCCTGTCCTTCGTCCCCCCCACCAGCAGAAGGGGCACAAGCTCTGGGAGAGGTACCTACCTGTGCTGGTTGCCCAGGAGAGCCGGTAGCCAGTAGCACCATCAACAGACTGCCAGGCCAGCAGCATGCTCTGTGCTGAGACGTTGTGGACAGTCAAATGCTGCACACCCCCCAGGTGCCCTGTGGAAGTGAGGTGACTGTCCATCTCTCACATGAGAGCACATGGGACAGAGGGCAGCAGGAAGCACCTTCACCTGCAAACCACTGTCTCCAGGAAGCCCCCTTGCCTCTGCTCACAGATGCTAACCACATTGAGGTCACTGAGTGCAGTCCACGCTCAGGTGGCTCCTTCAAAGCATCAAATTAATGCAAAATGGAGCTCAAATGTCTTCCTCTTAATGCCTTAAATACTTTTTAAGCCTGCCTTGGGCAGCTGAAGGAATTGGTTTGCCAAAATCTGATGCTTGCAAAAGTGTTGCCCTGGGGCCTCACCCCCACTCCTACCCAGAGATACTTTCCAACAGCCTCTGCCCTGGTGGAAACCACAGTTTCCTCCCACAGAGCACTGTACTCTGCATTTTTTCAGTCAATATTTTTTAAGTCATGGGAGGAAAGCTCTGGTGGAAACACTCCCAGAAGGCTGCAGAGGAAATTGGGAGCACTCAGTGTTGCATCCTGCCCTGGGAGCAAGTTCTGGGGCTCAGAGCATCACTTGCATCCCCATCTGACCCCCACAGGCAGCAGTGGGCCAGGCAGCCTCATCCCAATGGAGCACAGTGATTGGAGAAGGACATCCCTGTGCTGGGAATCCATTCCTAACCCTGGCTGGGCCCAGGGCTGGGCACAGTACTTACGTGTCCGAGCAGTGAGGGTGGCAGGGACAGTGGGCTGCTGTGGGTAGTGGGGCCGGAGCATCAGCACATACTCAGTGTCAGGCTGCAGGTTGCTGAGTGTGGCTGACCGTGCGCTGGCTGTCAAGCTCTTCTCCCTTTGAGGTTCTCCTGGAGGGGTGTGGGGGGGCACAGGGACATGGCACACACCAGGCCCAGCAGGGAAGGGGTGTCTGTGGGCCTGCACCCTTTGGATGGGCCTGCAGCCCTAAGGATGCCAGTCAGTACCAGGGGTGGGGAGCACTGGGAAGAGGCTGGGACGTGGGCCAGGGCAGGGGCACCCCCTGGAGCACCTGAGGCCAGGGTGGGGCTGCCAGGTGTGTGGCTCCAGCTCGATCCCTGGCTGGGACAGGGGTCTGCTGCCTGCCCCCTATATGCAGCAGCCATGGGGGCACACGCCAGGCTGCCAGCCATTGTGCACACCCAAGCACACACCCTGAGCCTTGCACATGAAGCCTCCAGGTGTAGGAATACACACACTGCATCCATGCCTCTGCACACACACACACCCCACACCCAGCACACACGTGCCAGTGAAGGTGGGCGGGTACACACCCATAGCATTCTGGGCATATATCCCTGCATTTAACTCTCATCCATACCTCCCTCTGCCCAGGAGACTGCACAAAGGCAGCACCGACCCTGGCCTCAGGTGCTCCAGGGGGTGCCCCTGCCCTGGCCCACGTCCCTCACCTTGCACAGCATAAATAAGGCTGTAGCCCTGGGGGGGCTCAGGGCCAGGCTGCCAGGCCAGCCTCAGAAAGGTTGGTCCTGTCTCTACCACGCGAAAATCCACTGTGGAGCCAGCACGGCTTTCTGGAGGCACACAGAAGCAGGGATGAGTCCCCATCCCCATGTGCTGTGGGCACCCAATGCCTGCACTCACCCCTGTCCCTATGGACATAGACACTCACGGGTTCTTGCTCGGCCAGACACTGACTTGCCAATGCTGTTGGTATACTGGGCGGTGACAGTGACCAGGTACTCTGTCCCAACATGGAGGCCCCGTAGCACAGTGCTTGTTTCCCCTGGCGCCACGCTCACCTGGGCAGGAATAATGTCACCCCCTCATCTTCACCAGGTCACACATAGAGGCACCAGAAACTCCCAGGAACTCTGAGCAGTCAGGTGGGGGCACTCACCTCCTGCCTCTCTGCCATGATGGGCTGCCCCAGCCCTGTCAGTGGCATGTACTGCACCCAGTAGCCAGTGATGGGACCACTGGCTGCTCTCCAGCGGATCCACAGATGGTTGAGGCCCCACTCTGGGATCTCTAGGTTGAAGGGGCCAGTGTGGCTTGGCTCATCTGTGGGGTAGCACAAGGGCTGTTGGCTCCACAGTGCATGAAGCAGAGGGGAGATCTTGCTGGGCCAGCACAGATGTGTGCCCAATGGGATGGGATAGCCAGGAGGTTATTTTGGGGGTGGTACGGATGCTAAGGATGCACTATTTGGCACCGAGCAATGTCAGCACCTGTGCCCCTCAGGGAGAAGGATGGCGACCCATACCCAGCAGCCGCAGGGTGCCCCCAACACTTGTGCACACCCTGCGTGTCATCAGTGGCACCAGCGTGTCCAGCAGCTTGAAATCACCAATGTAGAAGAAGAAGGCATCAGTAGGCATTGAAGCCACACGGATCAGCTCCTTGTGGTCAGCGTTCTTAATACCTAGGACAGAGGAAAAGATAATGGGTGAGGGAGGAACCTGAACCAAGCAGAAGACTCTTTCAGGTGGTGCAGAAGCCTCACTCACCCACGGCAAAGACCTTGATGCCCTGGCTCTTCAGCTTTGCTGCAGGCCCCTCGGCATCATCCTGGGACTTGCCATCCGTGATGAGAATGCAGATCTGCAGGGCCAGGAAAGAACTGTGGGATCCAGCATGGGGCCCATGGACCTGACACTTCTCCCCATGTTGCCACGGCCACTGCTCTGCATGTACCTGAGGGACCCCAGGCCGGCGCTGCGTGGGGCCAAAGAAGTTGTCAGCAATGTAGCGGAAGCCAGCACCTGTCCGCGTGTTGCCACCCTTGTAGCTCAGCTGCTGGATGGCCCTCCGGACACTTGTGCCATCAGTGTGCTGGGAGAATGGGAACTCCATCCTGGGGATTGCAGGGGGACACTGTCACTTCCCAGCCCTGCCACCCTGCACCCCACATACCCCCTCCCTTGGGCTCACCGTGGGTCATCACTGTACTGTGCCATGGCAAAACGCACTGCCTTCTCACCCACTGCCTGCACAAAGGGCCCCACCAGCTCGTACATGAAGGTGCGGACAGCACGGAAGTTGTTCCTTCCAATGCTGGATGAGCCATCCACCAGGAAGGCGATGTCAGCCTCCAGCACATCCTCACAGACTGCTGTGGAGCAGTAACAGCACTCAGAGCACAGACTGGCACTGTGGCACATTGGTACTCAAGCCGTCTTATTGTACTACCCACCGTGTGCACCAAGTACTCAGCACCCACCTTGGCTCCTCTTCTGTGCCATGGCAGCTGGAGGGCCCACTAGCGCCGGGAGCACAGCCAGGAGCAGGAGTTGGCTGCTCATCGTGGAAGTCTGCAGGATAGGATGCTGCCACCACAGTCTCATACCAGCCCCAAGCCTTAGGGACAGCAGTCCGGGAGGTTCCCAGCACCACCCGTGCCAGAACACCTGGCAGCGTTGAGAGGGCAGGATGCCAGTACCGTCCCAGGCACCCCACGGCACAGGGAAAGCCCCGCTTCGGGCCGGGGCAAGCAGGCAGTAGCTGGCCCGTGAACAGCCAACGAGGCTGTCCACGGTGCGGGGTATACGGGGAGCGCCTGGCCCGACTACAGGCCGGGTTCTGCCTTGGCCACCCCTTCCCCTGCCCCACGCCACAGAATCGGCAGCGGCGCACCCCGGCCGCTGCTGCACCTGGCCCCGCCGCCCGCAGGGGCTCCTCCCGCCCCAGGAAGGTGCTCTAGGGCAGCGGGGAGCCAGAGTGGGCAGCCCTGCCTGCCCGCCCCCCCNGCGAGCCCCGCCGCGGGAGGGTGGGCGAGTGCCCACAGGTGCCCGCGCGGAGGCTCGGTCCTGCCCGTCAGTGCTCCCCACCTGCGGCAGGACCCCCGCCAGAGCTCCGCGCTTACCCACCGCCCCCGCGGGGCCGTTCCGTCCCGCAGCGCTCCGAGCCGCTCCGTGCCGAGCGCAGGCAGTGCCGGCGCGCACCGGCCCCCGCCGCTCCCGCCCCTTTATGGAGGGCGGCCCGGAGAGCGGTCCGGGGGGGAGCGGAGCGGCGCGGCCCCCGCCCAGTCAGGCCTCCCAAAGGGCTTTTTCCACCCGCTCTCCTGAGAGGGAAGGAAGGAAAGAAAGCAGCTCCTCAGGCTCTTCCCGCTGGAGTACCAATCCGGGCTGCCCCGCGGCTGCACTACGCTCAGCGGCTTCGGGATGCGGATGAAGCAGGAGAGAGCTGGACACCCGGGATGGGTTGCTGCTGGATTTGCCTCTCCGTGAGGGACTGTGTGGGCTCCAGTAAGGCTCAAGGCAGTTTTACCTCCAGCATCTACATCTTCGAGGAAGGTGAGCAGCTCTGGCACCTCCCAGCCAGGAGCTGGCCACACTTTCACCCATTTCCATCCATCCCTCCATCCATCCATCCATCTCAGGGGAATGTGTCCTCAAGACCTGGGGCCTGGCCACAGGCAGAGCTGAATGGAGCTGCCACAGGGACTTCAGCCCCTGGCACCGTCTGGGTTAAAGCCTGGCTCTCTGACCACTAGCCCTGGGAAGGACACTGGTGGTGAAGGGCTGCTCCCCATGCCAGTGCAGCTCCCATGAGACTGCAGAACAGCCAGGCCTTGTCCAGGATCTTTCATGCACACACAGCTTGGGGGTACCCATCATGTAGGGCCCTAAAACCATGGTTCTAGCATGGGGACTGTGCTGGAGACAGCTGTGGGAACATCATCCTGCCCTGCTCAAACACCATCTCACAGCAGATTTGTGGCTGAGACCTACCCCAGAGTTGGATAAACTTGCTGGAAAGCCACCGGTGATATGGCTGCAGTTGCTGGGAGGAGGCAAGCAACTGGGAAAGGGAGAAGATGCCCAGCAAGGCAGGCAGGGACCTCGTGTTGCCCTGGTTTCGCTTCCTGCCCATCCTGTGACTGGTGGAACAGTCCCTTGAGGCTTCTCCTCAGCCCAGAGTGCACCTTTCACCCTGAGAGTGCTCCTCACCCTCAAGGCACCTATGGGACCACACTACTCCTTGGGGCACATCACACAGCACCTCATCCTTCCCACTGGTGCCTGTGCTCACCTGGGGTTGAACTTCGCTCAAGGAACCTGCCATACACCCCATGCCACCTATCCTCTATCTCCTTGGTCAGCCTGCATTCCTCTGTCCCCAGCACCCCACATACCTGTGCTCTCCTGGCCACTGGCCCAGGGGCTCCCCTCCAGCTCTTGGCAGGACAATGGACAGGTCCAGGAGCATCTTCTTGTGGGCAGCAAGGGGAGCAATAGTGGGGATTTCTAGGGCCCAGGGCCACCTCACAGCTGGGGGCCTGGGGAAGGTCCACTGGCCACTGAGCAAAGATGCTCCAGGGTCGGCTACAGGCAACTTTCCCAGGCACAAGCTGTTCCCAGGCAGGGGAGGAGCAGTGATGCCCTTGCTCTTCTTAAAGGCACAGCAAACAGTGCATCCCCACCTCTTCAGTTAGCCTTCCTCTCCTCAGACCCCAGTCCTGGCCCCCAAACCTGGCGGGCAGGTTCCAAAGTTCGCCGTGGCCACAGGTTTCCCCCTGCCTGCCCCGGCCCCCTGGGTCTGGCCGTGGGTCCAGTATCCTCAGGTCAGGACCATCCCTAAACCCTCCTCCCACCAGAGCCCGTTTAATGAAGACAGGGCGGCCTGTCCCAATTAGACAAGGGGCTTCGTTAAACAGGGAGCGGAGGGGCCTGCCAAGGGCTCTGTGGCTGGCCCTGGGCCCAGAGCTGGTGGAGGAGCCCCACGGCACGGTGCCGGTGACAGGGCACGGGCGGCTGGGGGTCACACTGGTGAACGGGGGCAGTGCTGGGGCGAGCATCGCCCAGCGGGCACCATAGGATGCAGTACCGGGGCAGCGACATTTCACAGCCATACCAGGGGCTCTGCCCACCACCTCGGCCCCAGGCCCGGGGCAGGCACAGGTTTGGGGTGGTCCCCAAACCCCAATCATGCACGGACAGCCCGGCAGCATCTTGACCATCTTGCCAGCAGTATTCCCCTTACATGTTCACGGAAGTGGAGCACGCAGGGGTGCTGGCTCCCCAAAGCCAGACTGTCTTCGTCTCCGTGGTGTTTCCCAGCTTCCCTCCGCATACCAGGACCAGAGAAGGAATCTGCGGCCCGCGGCGCGGGACGGTCCTGCCTCTGCAGATGGAAAGCACCAGGTGTGAGTGACTCACGGGCACCCCCGCGCTGCTGCACGCCAGTCCCTCGGGGAACATCCCGAAAGGCTGTAAACCCTTCTCAAAGCCTGGAAGTCTGGCAGCCCAGCCACTAGTCATTCCCACAGCCCAGACTTTGGGTTTCCCATCTCCCACCTGGCTCTGCCCCAGAGCATGCTGATTCCTCTACACTGATACAGATCAAAATTTGTAGGGCTGACCCTGACCCCAGCTCCTTGCCTGTGCATGCCAACCTGGTTCTCAAATGACACTCAGCAGCTGTCCAGATCATAAGACATTCCAGGACACCTCCACAGGGTCCCAACAATCCTCGTCTTTGTAGGGCACTGCCCAGGAAAGCACTAACCCTGAGCCTCACAGGGGTCATGCCACCCCCACAGAAGGGAGCCCCCTGGTTTGAGTGTGCACAGGAGCTGAGCTTCTCCCTGCCCATGTTTGCCAGGCATGAGGCCTCACTGCTGCCTTAGTGGGAAATGAGAAGAAAATATACAGCCCCAGGTGAGGTTTTGGCTCTCTGGGATGGGATGGGTCATACATCATGGTGAAATACAGAGCCTGCTGCACACATGGTGCTATGGGGCTTGGATATTGACCCCATCATCTGCCCACCCTCTCCACCCACTGCCTCAGGTGCTGACCTGATATGGGCTGGGATTCAGCACAACCCTTACAGGATTTTAGTTGTCTGGCCCTACTGTGGTCCTGCACCTCACTCCAGCACGACATAAGCAGTGTCGGATGGGGCAAGCCAGTGGGGATGCATGGGACAGCTCTGGAGCTGCTGGGAGGGAGAAGCCGTCTCTCCCAGCACTTTTACATAGGGGAGGGGAGCAGCAGGGGGCTGGTGCTGAGGCAGGTGAGGAGCAGAGGAGCTGGCCAGAGCCTGGACAGGGAACCTTGTCTGCCACAGGGGCCAGTTGGGACATACTCCAGGAATGTCTTGCAGCACCAGCCACTGCCAGCTCCATGATGTGGCACCCAGCCACCCAGCACAGCATCCCAGGCAAGGGGCCCATGATCCCTGGCCACTATCACCAGTTAGCTCAGGAAGAGCCCAAAGGGACAGGGCGACACTCAGTGCAGCCTTCGGGAACACTTGTGCCACCCCATGGGACAACCCAGCAACCCAAGAGACCACAACATAGACCAGGGTGGGAAATGGTCAGCCCTTACCACCTGCTGACCTACCCTGATGGGTTTGGGGTGGGAAGAAGCTATGCCAGCCCTCCAGGCTGTACTTCACAAGGGAAACAGACAGTAGCCTCCCAGCTCCTCTGTGCCAGAGGGGACAACTTAGAGCACCCTCCATCCTGCTGCTGACCAAGGCCACATCCCTATGGCAAAAGGAATCAAAGTATAACATCAGGATCAAGTCATGACCAACAAGCTGCCCTCTCTGCCCAGAAGCTCTTGGGATATCCAAAGTGAAGGGGGTACTCCTGGTTGCTGGGGACCTTAGCTGCTGTTGGAGGCAGCAGCAATCTGGTGACTGAAGGATGGTGGCAGCAAGTGGTCTCACTGTAGCCAAGATTAGGGTCAGGCTGAGCCTGCTGTTCCCCCACACCAGGACTCACCATGGGGTGGGTGCATGTCCTGGCTCTCCCACAACTGCTGTGGAGGGATGGAAAGCTTTTCCTGCCATTAAACTATTGTGTCTGGAGGCTGCTGCCAGCACAGCCACACATCAGCATCACATGAACCTGTGCTGGACTGTGGCCAGGCCCCACTGGCCATGCAAAATGGGCTCAGGAGGGAACAGTGACACCACGGGGATGTGACCCTTCCCTTGGCCAAGTAGTGCAGGAGAAGGCAGCCCCAGTCAGCATGACTGCAGAGGCCAGGCTGCTTCTCAGGGACAGCAAGTGAGAGGAGAGCCAGGCACCACCAAGGCTCTGCCAAGGGCTGGCAATGCTTTGCAAGGGGCATGGGGCCAGCATGCCAGAAAGGGAAGGTGACAAACGGGGATGATGGAAGCAGAATAAGGAGCCAGCAGCACTGAATGGAGCTCTAGAGTCCCTTGTTAAAAAGCTGCCCTCAGCTGCATCCTGTGACTGAGCTTTGGGTGATGCTGGGGATACCCAGAGAGGCTGCACAGTGGCTGGGGCTGGGTGTCAGGGACTCAGGGGGAGGCAGGGGGAAGGCATAAGCAGAATGCAGGCAGGGGCTGAAGTGCCCCATGCTGCAGGTGGCCACACACACAGCCTGGCTCTTCTGCAGGAAAACAGCTGCTCAGCTGAGGGATGAGTTGCTCCCCTTTGCTCCTGGTCCTGCAGTCCCCACTTGCAGCTGGGTCCAGGCTTGGTAAATTCAACCTGCCTTGCCCTTGAGAATGGGCATGTAGGAGATGGTAGAAATGCAAGGACCAAGTGCAGCAAAGCTCCCCCAGCTCCTCTGCATGGGGCCAGTGCTTCTTTTCCTCAAGGTGACAGTCCCATGAGGTGCTTATGCCAGCCAGCCCAGCACACGCAGCTATGGAAAGGAGACTCCTGCTTCTTTGTAGGGGCAGATAAAAATTCCCTGCCTTGGGGTTACGAAGATTGAGGTGCTCCCAGCCCAGTCCTGGCTGCAGGGTTTGCAGGCAGCAGCAGGCAGTGGCTGGCAGTGCCTGGGGCACAGCTGGGCTTGGGGTGCACGAAGGGAGACCCAGGGAACCATTGTAATGCAAGAGCATGGACTGGCAGAGTAGAGGGAGTGGTTTCCTCTCGGATGCCTGCAGGAAGGAGGAGATAAAGGGAAGCCGAGGGAGAGCTGCCAGCCCACATTGCACACACTCAGGGCATGTGCAGGCTGGGTCGAGGTGCACAGAGCGTGACTTGACATGTTGGGTGGCTGAGCCAGCCCGTGCCATCCTGCACCCAACCAGTGCTGCCCAGCCTGCCTGCCCAACCCTGTGCCTCTGTGGGGCTCCCCAGGGACCAGTATTGTCGGCAGCCCAGCGCATCGGGCCAGGTGAGAGATGCAGAGGCAAAAGGTGGCATTCCTGTGGCCGGCCCCTGGGAGAGCAGCTTGGGGCAAGGCCAGGTCACTGGTGCTTCCCTGCAGTGCTGGGGAAAGCAAGGAAATCATCTTACCTGCAAACACCAAGGTGCTACGCCTCTGGCTGCCTCAAGACCTCGCCAGCATCTCTCCAATACGGCGTGTGGCAGATGGGACAGCTCAGGCCCTGCTGGGTGTGGAGGGGGCTGTCACAGCAGGGGCTGCACCTGGCCTTGCAAGGTGCTCTGCCTCAAATTTGGCTTCCAGAGGCACCATGGCTTCAGGGGACTGGAGGGGCACACAGGAGCAGCCAAGCAGAGGTGTCTGCAGAAGGCCAGGACAGAGCCCAGACCTGTAGAGCCAGTGCACTTGCAGGAGCAATACAGCAGCCCTTTTGCATGTGGGGACAAGCTACCCATCAGATCCCAAACCCTGCACCACCTCCACTCCCTGTAAGAGTGGGACAAGCACCATGAAGCCATCCATGTCTGCCCCATCCCTCCCTCCCAACCCATGCTGGGAGAAGATGGTACAGAGGTAGATGGGCAAGGCAGCACCACCTTCCCTGCACACGGAATCTGTTCTGCTGCCTGATGTTGAGCTTTTCTGGGAATCAGCATTTGCCTAGCTTCCAGCACAGCATCCAAGGACACAAGGCCAGCTGCAGGCTAACCAACCATGGGAGCCCCTGTGGACCCTGGAGAACATGCAGAAGGCAGTGGCGTGGTATGGGGTGTTGGAGGGGAGTAGCGTGGTGACAGGGGCTCAGCAACTGCCAAGCAGGGGGGAGGAAAGGCAGAGAGGCAGTATGTAGGCCTAGGAAGCTGGAGCTGTTCCAGGGATGCTGCCAGCTGTGCTGCAAGAAGTTGCTCCTTGCAGGTGCTTTGCACAGCTTGATGGAGCTGGGTATATTTGTCCCTCCTTTCAAAGGCAACAACAGATGCCTCCCTAGCTGCAGGAGCTCAGGATAGCTGTATTCCCAGGGGAGGAATGTTGCCAAGAGCAATGCTCTGGCTATTACTCGTGAGTCCAAGAAGCCAGTCCTCAGGGGCCTCTATCCCAACCCCCAAGGATGTACATGCTGGACCACTGTCTTAGGACTCTGCTGCTGCACCACAGCTCACAGTGGACTGACACTGCCTTCCCAAGACATGGGTCACTAACGCCTAATGGTTCTCAGTCTCTCTTGTTGACAGCCCACAGGCACTGGTACCACTGGCCCTGGCAGAGCAGCAGGTCAGCTTGTGCACTTGTGCTCACAAGTGACAGCAAGAGACTCACACTCTGGATGGAGCTTCACAAGAAGGAATCTGTCCACCTCATCTCCCCAAATCCATATTTCTCACAGCCCCTGTGCCAGGGAAAGGCTATCCCTCTCCCACTCCTCTTTTGCATGATCCTGCTCTCACTTCCCCACTTCTGCATCTGGGATGCAGGCATGGCTGGGAGGACAGGGTGGTTGCTCAATGCTTCCTCTCTGCCTCTATTCAAGTGTTTCACAATCTGCACCAACCCACCTAAAAACTACCTGCAGCTCTATATAAATTTCTGGCAGGACTCATGAAAGAGCCCCTATCCCACTCGTTCTGGGGTTTGGCTGCTCCTTGCACAAGGGGAGCCTGGCAGAGAGGGGAGCATCATCCACAGCTGGAGGGCTGGTGGGAGATGTGCAACCCAACAAGGATCTGTAGGCAGGTGCTCTGCCAGGGAGGGGATGGCACAGCTCACACACGACCGTGGTACGGGCCTTGCCTGGGACAGGCAGGGGCTCAGGAATGGGTTCTTACCACTACAGAGTTTGGGCCATGCTGCAGCCTCTGGGTAAGGGGCTTTGGAAGGCCTTGGGCACTGATAAGGGCATGTGGATAGCACAAAGCTCTTTTACCCACACTTTCCCATACCAGGAGTATGTTGGCTTAAGAGTGTTGGATCCCCAGCAGCTGCAGGATACTGCCCTGAATGTTTCACACATGGCCGACGATCCATGAGAAAGGGGATTAAGGTCTGGTTATCAAGGTCTGTTAGGATGGTGAGGAAACTGCAGGGAGCCAGCACCCAGGGAATCAATGCTGCAGGAAGGGTCAGGCTCACCCCTACTCGTGGGGTATCAGCCAGGCTGCAGGAAAAACTGCTCCAGAGGGATTAATGCAGTTCACGAGACCAGACTTGTCTGTGCCTCTTCCCTGCAAGACTGTGCCATTGCTCCTTCAGCTCTTTGGCTGGGTGCCCAAATTCAGAAGGCAGGAATAAAAAAGATGAAGTATCCGCCCTGCCCTGTTGGGTGAATTGATGTCTGTCACCATGGGAACTCCTCCCTCCCTAGACCTCCCCAGGATGATTTCACATCTCCATCAAGCAGGAGGGTGCATCACCAGGATGGCATGGGGCGGGTACCCCACACAAAGACCCCACAGCTGTGGGGCATGATGCTGTGGAGCTCCAGGGGGAAGGCTGAGCAGCACAGCTGGGGGTCCCAATGGGAATGGGGGTATGATCTGCATCCACACAGTGCACCCCCGGAGCAGTGACAATTAGGGGCTCTCAAGAGCTCCAGGTCCTTGCAGAAACCACGTCACCACCCCTTGACACAGTACCCCAGAAAGCTGCAGCCCTGCACCCTGCACCTCTGCACCCCTCTGTGCTGCCACCAAGAAGGGAAGAGCACAGCATCCTGTCTCTGGCCCCTCACCACCTTCAGGACTCACCTTGAACCATGAGAACCTCATCCTCCATCCCCCTCAGCAGAGCTGGGGCAAGGTCACTTGTGAGTCATTGTTGCGCGTGCGAGGCAGAAACAGGAGATACTTGTGTTCCCATGTCATAGGAGCTCCTGCCAAGGGCTGCACATCTGGAACAGCAGTAAACAAAGCAGGAGAAGCCAGAGAGCAAGAGCAGACAGCAGCCAGGCGCAGTAGGGACCGCCAGCCTCACAGTTGCCAGTGGGGGGAAGGGGATGGAAAAAGCAGAACTGCCACGTGGACTTGGGATGCCCAAGACTCAAGCACACTCACCTTCCATCTTCTCCTGACAGCCTCTTGATACACTGGGGCATCCTTTGTGCCAGGGGAGTAGAGGCAGGAACTTGCCACAGACACATGCTGCTCCAGTTCCTAGAGCCACTCTTCACCAAGCTTCCTGTGAGAAACCCCAGGGCATGGGCAGTTATCCCTACCTAGAATTCCCACCCTCGATGTTTCATGGGTAGCATTGAGCCTGTTTCTTGATCACTACAAGCTTTGCTCAAGAGTGACATGACCTGAATCGGGGGCCATGGGTTTGGTACACAGGAATCTGTACAATGCTGAGCTCTACAATGCACTCCGAGAAACTCGTAGTGCACTCTCCTGAAGCTGAAATACACCCACTGCTAAATCTTGAAGCAACATCACTGTAGTTCCCCAGATTAAGCATTCAAATGAGGAAGGAAAAAATCCCCTCCAGAAGAGTCAACTCATTCTTCCCTAACGATAACAAATAAAAGAAAAGCAGTATGTTCCCTTTATAGCATTATCCAAGTGCTTACTCTGAATAAAAGTCACATGCAAAGCAGAAAGCTTTGCATAGCACTGGGGCTACTTTACTAAATGCTTTGCACACCTTAGTTGCTGCGTGCTGAGGACAGTGCATGGGGAGCAGCTTTATTTCTGTGCATTGCACCTGGTGTCAGTAACCACCTTGACACAGTACCCCAGAAAGCTGAATGCTCAATGTCACACTGCAGGTTCTTGGTGGAACCAGTAACAGCACTCAGATATTCAGGCTCCTGTTTCAGTATCTCAAGCCTTGCTCAAATCTTGCTTCAGGCATTTAATCCAGCTTCCTTCGCTGTCCTCATGCCGTCTCTGCCGTGCAGCTCTTGCACTGAAGCAGGATATGGAGCCTTAAATAACCCCAGATCGTGGCAGAGGCTCAGCAATGGAAGGTGGGACACTGAGCAGGAGCAGTGTCTCCAGGGCACCTGGCAGGTGATCCAGCACAGGTACTATTGACATCTCTTTGTACAGAAAAAAATTCCGTCTTGCTCTCACAGATCAGGGCTGGGACCTCCTCGGGCTGCCATCCCAGCAGCTCCATTTTCCATTCCTGGGCAGACTCTTCTCCACTCCTTACACTTCAAAGAGCTTTTCTGGGCATCCCCAGTGATGGTCTGAATGGGCAATGAAGCCAAACCTCAGCCTGGCAGTCCCACTAAAAACTTCACAGCCCCGAGGAAGGAAAATGTATAAGGGGAAAGGATGGGAAAGCAGAGACTTGCATGGAAAAGTGAGAACCATCCAACCTCTTTGGATGGTGTGTGGGGTAAAGCAGCTTTTAATGAGGGTGTTCAGGGCTCCAACTCACCCCTTCCAGGCACACCACTGCAGACAAAGACAGCTCCTCCGCCATGCCTCGTGCCTCACAGCAGCCCGGGATGGCTGTTGCTGGCAGTCAGGCCTGGATGGGCCTTTTGTCCACTGCTTTTCCATGCAATGAATACACTAAAGCTTCACACAAGGCATTTCCTTTTCCAAATAGGAAACAGGATTGCTGGATATGTGTCCAGATACCACTGTTCAACATTCCTCTCTCCTGGTGTACAAAGTCTCAGCAGTGCATAGAATGGCAAAGTGAAGAGCAGGAGTCCTGGTCAGGACTACCAAGCACCAGTTACCTCGCTCAGCCTGGCAATCCTGCAGCTCCACTGAGTGTCACTTCATCCCTTCAGGGAGAACCCATCCCTTTCCTGAGCAAACCACACTATACAGGGGCTGGATGGAGGAGAAAGTCCCTGGTCACAGCCATGTCAATGCCTCAGTCAATCCCTGTACCAGGGGTCTAAGCAGAGCAAGGCTCCAGCAACACAACACACCACAGAGCTGCACTGTTACCCTGTCTTCTAAACCCCACTCACCTATGGTTCCCACTGCCATTATTCACCAGCCTCGGGAGGACAGCAGGCCCAGAGGGCTGTGGGCTCTTCTCCCTAAAGCTCTCTGGCATCAAAGAGTGGCAGAGCTCCAAGCCTCTCATTTCTGTTAAAGATTTCCTGCACCTCCCTGCTTCCCCAGGACAGGCTTGGCTCAGCACCCATGATGAGTATCACCTGTACTTTCCAGGGTGGGTAATTAGTTCAGGTGAGGCAACTCTGACAATTGGCTGCTGTGGCCCCTCTCTTGGAAAGCACCCAAATCACAAACAAGCATCTCACATATCAAAAGGGCTGCCTGCTCCACAGGCAGATCCACCCTGTACATCTGCCAGGGCCCCTGCAGCCCTGCACTGGAGGTACCAGCAGCTCTCCCTGCAGAGACCAGGAAAACATGGAGCACTCAGTACAGGACTCTGGTGAGTGCTCCTCATTCTCACTGCCCATTTTACCTTCCTGGAATAGCTCTGTGTAGTGGAGACCAACCAGTGAAGTGCTGTGCAGGAAACTGCAGAACCTTGCACAGGGTACATACACCAATGCACAGTATCCTCCTTTCCAAATCCTCTCCTTTAGCAGCCAACAGATGAATGCCAAGGTGTCATGGAGTAAAAGCAATCACAATAGCCTGAAAAAGGGGACTTAATTTGGGGAGGGTAGGACTGTGCAGAAGGCAAGGGAGTAAAGGCCAATCCATATACCAGGCTAAATTTATCAGCACAGACTAATGGGATCCCAAGTAACCTTCCAAGTAGCAAAATAAAACACTTAAGCCATTGAAAACTAAACTGTTCCAAGAGCCCCACTGAACAATCCCACATTGTCCATGGAGCCAAGAAAGAGATTTATTAGGTCACCCAGGCCATCTCCAGTTACAGTGAACTTGGGATGCTTCTAGGGATGGTTCCAACTCCCTTCTCTGGCACTGGCCTTCACTGGGCAGTGGAAACTGGGAGGGGAGAGGCTGGCTAATGAGATTAGAGCTTCAGTTCCTCCAGTATCAAAGCATTTGGCTGCCAAATGCTCAATGACTGCACCAATTCCAGGTTACACTTCCCAAGCCCCTGATAAGGCTTAGAGCATGGGGGTCTTTGCCAAGCAGGAACACTCCTGACTCCTAAATGGGCTCCCCCTCCCCATCTTTTACATCCCCAGTTGTTGTTTGCCAAGGAAAAAAAATACTATGGCAAACTTCTCAATTCTTGGAGCTGGTGACACACTCATGTTTCTGGAGGCATGGACTGCCAAAGCACACAAACACAACAGGCACTACAAGGCAGAGTGCCACCACAACTGCAGCCTGAAAGTGCAAACAGCCTGGGCACAGCTCAGCCTTCTAAGACTGAGCTCAGACTCCTAACAGGCACCCAACAGTCCTCTGCATCCAGTGCCACTCACCATGGCTCCTAGTCCGGATCAGCCCAAATACTCAAGAGTTCTACACAGAAAAAGCATCTACAAAATCCATTTAAGGCTGCATAAGCCAGGCAGCCTAGCAGAGCTGCAGCCTTTGGTCAGCAGTTGGTCCTTGCTGAAATGCTGGGAGCAAGGCTCAGCACAGCCAGTTGTTTTTGCAAAAAAACAGAGCAACCTGCAAAGCTTCTGTTGCTGAGGTGTTTAAATATGTTCCTAGAATAAACTACTAGAGAAGAGCCTGAGGAATTAATTACTCAAGGAAAACAGACAATCCCAAAGAGATACCTCCAAAGAAGAAAACTTGTAGGAAATTCTAAGCAAGGATCTCTTTCCTTGTATTTCTCACCAACTGCGTAACACTTTGGAAAATCTAACAGGAGAGGAAAATATATAGCAATGGAAGACAAAGAAAGATTACAGTCTGATTGCAGTCACAAATCCAAGACAGAATCATTTACTGTTTCCATAAGGCTGGAGATATAAGTGAGCTTGTTTAGTTTTTCAGCACTCGGTGCACTTGTAACGAGCCAGAGCTTGTGACCATAGTTAAACCCAAATTGCATCAAGAGCATTTAACAGTTTCAAACTTGCCTAGTATACGCAATGGGTTCAGACACACTGACTCTCTGATTAAGAATTCAGATTCAGCACAAATGATTTAGTATACTGGATTAGTCTCAAGTGTAATGACTAACTGAGAAACTTCTACGCTATTTTTAAATCTCCCTTGTCAGGGCAGAACCTGGAAATTAAATGAGAACCTCAGAGACATTTATCCCAATGAGAAAAATCAAAGAGGAATACCTTGCAGCTTCCAAGGGTAGCTGTGACAGGGTAGTGCCACCTGGTGGGAAACTTTTCTCCATCCCCGTTGCTCAGCTTTCTGTTCCATGTTCCAACTTCCCAGAGGCAAGACAAGGGAGCAAAACCAGTTTAACACCAAAAAGACAGAAAGGGCTGGGTAGCTCTTCCAACTACTCAGACCTATAGGTTATCTTACGGGTATAGGCCAGTCAGAAGCTGCTCAGTTATTGCATAGTTGAATCTGACTGCAGGGGAGTTAGGGAAGAATCAGTAGACCGACAACACCACTACACAATAATCTCTGCTCCTTATTGAGCTGGTTTACAGATAACTAGGAATCTTAAGATGAAAGATAACATATCTCCATATAGAAACATATGGGTTATTATGACATAGCCTCTCTGGAAAGATGTTTGCCTATTTACAGCTCCAGCTCCTCATATTGTATCTCCCCAATTTGGCAAAATTAACAATGTCTACACACACCACCCAGGAAGACACAATTGACAACCAGCAGAACCAACTTCACATAGGATGTATTTATTTTTATACATTTAACAGAGAAGACAGCTGCTTTGAATGGACTCAGCTTGTCTGTAGTGCCCAAAACATTCAGTGCCAGAGGGAACCTGTCATAGTCCACAGCTTCTTTATTTCCAACCTCCAGGCAACATATCCTAGAGACGGATCCAGTACATGGCACTGCGGATGCGGTTGTAATCCAAGAGCTGTTCAATGGGACCTGAGTGAACAGGAGTAAAGTCACTTGGAGACACAGTTAAAAAACCCTGTACAGTTTCTCATGGTCTTTAAAACAGATGGTGGCAGAGCAACCTGTGCTTGCAATCCATAGCAGCTCTGCACAAAACCAGGCAACTACAGCTCAAACCTGCATCAGGAAAACTAGCAGATACCAGCTCCTGAGAGAATGAGATATTTTCTCACACGGCTCCACAAAGCTCACTGAGCTTCAATGCTCAGTACAGCTCCCCATACAGGTATCAAATACAGGGAGACACCAAGCCATTTCAACTTCCTGTTCAAACACTGTGCCTCTTTTCCAAGCTGCTCCACTTTCAAGGCCAGAGGAAACAGCTGCAAGGAGGACGGTAATTCTTAACACACAGAAAGGAGGCAGCAGAGCTGAGTTGCTTAGGCAGGTTTTCTGAGAGGAATTTGTCCTTGGCCAGACAGACATGCCAGAGCAGCACAGGTCCCTTCCCTTACACACACCACCCTGACTCCAGGGTAAGGACACCTGGCAGACATGCTGGGCCCACACCCCAGCTACAGGTCTCCAAGTCTTAGTCACAGCTCAACAGCAGGCAGAGGTGGGAGGACAGCCAGCAGCTCACTGGCACTGCGTCTCCATCACCTGCAAGTCTGATCTTGTGGCAAATGTGCCTTGGCACACCTCATGTGCAGAGACAGGAAGATACCACCAAAGAATCAGAGTGGCTTAAGGAGTCAGGGCAGACACATGAGGACTGCCTGCAACTCACTTCCACTCAGCTCTCAGCCCTACCTTGTTTTTTAAGTGTGTACTTATTGTCACCTACTACTCACCAACTGCTGCAATTGCTGGGCATTTGTCATAAATGTATTTGCTGCAGACATCTCTCACCATTCTTGCATCAACAGCCTAATAAAGATCAAACAAGCAATTCATGATTCTGCCAGCAGATGTACACTTCTTGAAGTTGCAAGATACTGTTGCCATTACATATCAAGATCATTAAAAGGTACAATCAGACCCTTGAGGCCATCTGCACCAACTGCCCAGCTCTGCCTGCAAGGATGGCTAACATCCCTACACAGTGCATGCTCCCGTGGGTAAGAAGACAAGGCCAAAATCAGAAGTCTTCTAGCGGATGGAGTGGCTGCAGAAATTACACAAACTAGGTGTGGGACACCACTAGGAAAACTGTCACAGAATTTCAGGTTGTGCTGCTTAACACAATTGTAGCCCTCCTTCCGGGATGGACTGACTCCAGTCACAGGGACAGGATACGCTGTATCTAAGCCAGAGATTCTGACACTAGTGTCAGCAGGATAACCACCTGGACTCCAGGCAGTCTGATTAAGGCACAAGTAAGCCATGTGTTACTGCAGCAGACAAAGGCCACACAATGCTGACACCAACCATGCTCAGGTATCCCAACCAAAACAAATGGATACCTACAGAAATCCTGGCATCCCACTCCTCCAGAGGTATGCAACGTCCGTAGTGCAAGAGATGGCTTCCAATATTCTCACACACTCGTGTGGTACCTGGATGTTGAAGATATTGCATGGTTGGTGCACCAAGACGCCTTCCAGAATTGCACAGCCTGATCATCAGCCAAAGCACAGAGTAGAAGCTCTAAACATTAAACCCTCTGCTAACGAAGTACAGTCCTAATTCCCACTCAATGCAGTTCCAGCAGGAGCTGCATGATACACAGATTGCTTTACTTGTCTCCAAAGTGTTACAGCCAAGGCAGACCACTCTGAGGGTCTCAATTCCTAGGTTACTGGGCAATATGTCACTCCTGGGAGCACAGCAGGCTGGAGTCACAGTTGCTTTGACAACATGGAAGGAGGAGTGTGGAGCAGGGAAAGGAAGTTTTGCCCAGTGCCTGCCAGCCGAACTGCAATCTCTAGCACAAGTCCTGTTCCCCAGGAGAACCCCAAGCAGAAACCCTCTGAAAGCTGCAGAGTGGTCAATCCATAAATGGGAACATACCATCCAGCTGAGCGACCATGGCACTTCGGAGATAGTTCTTGGCTCTTGTCACCTCTGACTCTGTGGTACTAGTGCACAAACGCATCCTGGAGAAGACATGGAAAGACCACAAAAGCTCTTAAAGACGTTTGTCTGCTCAGACAGAAAGTGAATTCCTCCCTTTCCCCAGCCTCCTCAAAAACAAGCCATTATCAATACTGCTTGTCTTGCAGGCTGACATTCATCCTTGACCTCCACAGAGCAGCTAAGAACTGGAGAGCACTGAACAGCAGGAGGCAAGAGCTCCAGCAAACAGGCAGGGGATTCAGCCAGCAGGATACACACTGAGTTACACTCAGAGGTTCAGTAGCCCTGGTGCTGGCTCTGGCTTGCCCAGCAGCACACACTGTGCTTTGCCCTATCGCAGAAGGAAGGCATGTCAACCATTCCTATGCATGGCAAGCTGCAATGGAAGCTGATGCTGAAAGAACAAGACAGCTCCACAGTCTGCTTAGACTCCAGCTGCTACATCCCTCCTGCCAATGGCCACATCTCTGGGGCAAGGGCTCACTCCATCTGCACCACACAGAATGGCTTGTAGCTCAGATATAGCCTTGAACCATTACTGGTTCATGGACACAATAAGATGGATAGCCAGAAGGCTCCCAAACACTGGCATGATTGCAGCAGCAGGTCATTCTTCAATCACAACACAAGAGCCTGAGCAGCAGGAACTTTGCCTGCTTTGCTCAGGCTTAACAAGACAATGGAGATAAGTCTCTCAGGCATCTAGGAAAACCTTGTCTGAGGAATGATCTCTCTTGTATATAAAAACCCCCAAAGCCTCAGTGCTACTACTTGAAAGCATGAACAAAAGACCTGAGGAGCTCTAAGGGATTAAAACAGCTCCTCAAAAGCCACATCCTTAGAGATTTACAGAAACCACTTACAGGATGACATAACCAGAATGTAAGTTACCAAGAAGTTCATAAAGAGACACAGCTCTCTGTAAACTCAATATGCTCCCCCAGCAGTGAAGTCTCCCACAAGAGGCTCAGATCTTGAACAGAAACTTGTACCAAAGTTGTACTTACCACTCTCTCTGAGCACAAAACATCATATCATCTATGGACAGAGGATCAGAAACAAAATGGAAACCAAAGAGGCCGGTGTCAGAGTAGGAGGTGTTGAATGGCTCGAAACTGTGGCACAGATTATGCTCAACAGCAAGCGCAGCCAGCCTGCTAGACTGATTCTGTAAATAAGGAGATGCTGTCAGCCATTTCACTTTCAGCTTCCTCACAGCTCAAATTCTTTCCCACTGAGCTGTTCTCACAAAGATCACAGACAAAACAGAGTGCAACACTTTGCTGAAGGAGAGCTTAATTTAGAGTCTTCATGTGGTCAACAGATGAGAATCACTGCTGGAAAAACCACAGACAATAGCCTATGAGTCCATCCAGCAGAACCATTTCTTTTCCCAGCTGCAGATGAAAAGCCGGTATGCACACCACCGCAGGAGTGGGAAAAGAATGGGAGGGACAAGGTCTGCCAGCAGGAGGGATTAGCACAGATACACAGGCCAGACAGATTTCAGATGATAATGGATGCACTAATAAGTTCCATTTGTTCCACAGTGGTAAGACAAGCTTGCATCATGAGACAGTATTCTGTCCTGCTTCTATCACTACCCTCACCGAGTGGTAAGTTGTAAGGGTGGGAATAAGCTGCTGAGAACTCACCAGCTACACCTCTTCCATAGAAGGTTCAGTTCATTTGCCAGCATTATCTCTCAAGAACTGTCCTGGAGTAGCCTGGATTACACTTCTATTCTACTTTCCAGGCTCCTAACCCCTTCACATCTGGAAGTTAACCACAACAGCCTCCCCTAAAGCACATGCACCTAGGGGTCTCCATAACACTTCACATGAAAAAGCTCCAGGCTCTCCCTGTTGCACTCCCAAGACTCTTACCTTCCCACCTCCAAAAGTGCGGTCATAGCGCCCTATGATAGCATTAGCCACATTGAGGACCACGTTGTCTGGATCAGCCCATCCTGGCCCCTCCACAGCAAGAGCAATATGGGCAAGAGGGAGAGCATCATCTCTGGCACGGATCTGGAAAATCATCAAGGAGTGGATGCATCAACACTGTCATCTGTCTGCAGCCTGCTGCAATGCCAGGCTGACAAACTGGGGCACTTGATGTTATTCCAGTGAAATGAAAAAATCCCAAGCAGAACTGAGCAAAAACCAGCTGTTCTGATGTGAGTTTTGCAGCAGATCATATGAGCAAGAGCCTCACACTCCTAATGGATTTGGGTCCCATCTAAAACCCAACACGTGGCAATAAGCCCCAAGAACAGAACATGGGAGCACTACCAAGATGGTTCATCATCAGCTTCTCTGAGATGCACAAACAGCTTTTCCACTGAGAAGTAAATGTAATTGGTTTCACATTCATTCCACAGATGGGCAACAGCTACTTGTTTTGATGGGGACAAAACTTTACCTCACTCCCTGTGAAGCGACAGCGTGCAAGGGCAGGGACAGAATCCCCCTTGTATGTAAAAGGTGCCCCAGTGAAGTGCTGCTTAGCTGCATCTACCAGTTCTCTGTGGGAAATACCTGGCAATGATAAAGAGAGAAATTTCTAGTCTTAAAGCAGACTAATTTACAAAATTATCTGATTTTACATTAGTGATGTGAGACAAGTCTGATCACACGCTTGAAAATACCGAGGCTTCCCAGGATTACAAACATCTGGAACTTACCTCCAGCAGCTGCCAGGACCATACGAGGCGCCTTGAAGTGAGTATCAATATATGAAGCCAGATCTGCTCGTGTCAGCCTCCTGGAAAGAACATAGAGACCAAGAACATCAGCATCTCCAACTCTGGAGGAATGAGAGGCTTAGAAGAAGCAAGTTCACAATGCAGAGACAGCAGTGACTGTCTTTGTTGTGGGGTAATAATGCTTTTTAGAAGCAAGACTGCACTGTGTACTGTGTTTGCCCTGTGCCCTAATTCTAGAACACAAAGAACGTTAACCAGCAGCCAAAATGGAGAGTTAAAGAGAGACTTCAATAAAACTGGACAGTACTGAACCCAGTCACTGAGCTAACACAAGGCCACTGCTTTAATGAGCACCTCTAGCTCTCTTAATTTTTCTAATGAACTGACAAGTATGGAAGAAAGTTCAACCTGTTTCTTCCAGCCTCAGGAAGGGCTTGCATGAGGTGGTTCTAAGGAATGTGTGCAGCATTAAACTTTCACCAGTGCCAATGGGGAAAACACAGTCAGAGCACAAGGAGAAGCCTATGGGCTTCAAACCACTTCCATGTACACACTGTGCAGCCATCACACCCAGGAAGCAGCAGTCATGCATCCAACGGACTGCACCCCTAGGCTGTGCAACACATCCAGCCTGTTGCTCACTTGATGTTCTCTGTGGTCCCTTCAGCAGTGTGGGCCAGTGCAGTCCCCTGGTAAGCAGTGGCATGAAGGTAATCAAAGGTGACATGTGTCAGGTTGCTGTCCATTTCCTTCAACTCTTGAAGGATGACGCCACGCTCCTTCTCAATCTGAGAATCCTCCAGCGCACAGTTCTGCACAAGGTCACTCAGAAGCTCTACAACTGCAACATAATTCCTATGTTAGTATCCCACTGCCTGACTGCTACCCAGTGCTGCTGAAAGGAGACACACATGCTGGGGGAGGGCATATGATATAACAGAGCTGATTGCTACCCATTCCCAAAGCATCTGGGAAGAACAAACAACACTGGTTTAGCAAGAAGTCTCCAAATCAGTTTGCCAGCAGAGTGCAGACAACATCTGCAGATGGTGAAGTATGTCAGAAGCAGGTACCCTTACATACTGAATCCTTACAAAGAGTTTATGATGCCTACAGCACAGCCCATGTCTACAGTAAGGCCTCTACTCAAAACACTGCATCTGCCCAAAACTGACCCAGAGAAGGCAGCATGTGGCAGTACAGAGCACAAGGAGTACCTGCAAGAGCTGCACTGAGGACTCCTCACACAGCAGCTGTCACTAAGCTCAACTGCTAGGCTACATAAAACAACCACAAACTAGTGAATCCCTCCCATCTTCCCTCTCGGCAATGCAGTGCAGCCTGACATAACTAGAACTCTTGGTTCAGGGACACATGAACAGCCTTGAAGCACCACATCACTGCACTGCTCTCTTCAACTACCAAACAGAACCTCCAATTTACTGCTCAGCTTCAACTTCAGTCCCTGGACTGTTGGTAAAAAAGATGCTTGGCAGTGAGAAACAGAAGCATATACACATACTTAACCTCCCAATCAGACTTTGCCACTGGCCATCCTACCTTTGGGCATGTCCTTGGACAAGGCTTTTATGTAGAAGGCAGTTTGCTCGCGGGAAGTGTACCCATTCAGGTGAGCACCCAGACTCTCCACTTCCTTCTCAAAGGCTGAGCCAGGACGCTTCTTTGTGCCCTAAAGGAAACCAGATAAACTCAATTATGAAATGAACAAACTTCCCTTTAAATCAGAATTAAAGCAATGAAAACAACAATAAAGATCTAAAGAGAAAAACCTGTCATGTGATTCACAAAAACCAAAGGCGAGTGCAAAAAGCAAGTGATTTAATACTTGGCTTATTTCCTCTACATAAAGGATGGCTGGAGTGTATTTTGAAAGATCAACACAAACTTTCAGGAAAGCTTGTGTTTGTTGAAACACAATAAAGCTGTCTGAAAAAATAAAGGCTGTCATCACCACTACCCAACAAAAACTCAGCAGGTAAGGAGACCACCTATGCTAAGGCAACAGTGTTTGAACAGCACATCCCTAGAAGCAAACCAAGAACAAGCCCAAACCAAAATTAAGCAGGTTTCTAGCTATCCAAGCAGTGATATACAAAAGAAGACAAACAGAAGCAGAAGACTATTTCTAATACAAGGCCCATCTCTTAAGGAGCTAGCCAGATGCTGTAGTTGCCTATGAAGGCACAGGCTGAACTTGAGTCAGCAAGTCCCATGCTTAGATGTCTTCTGCCCTGTTTAGCAGACACCTACATAATTTGAAAAGCAAGAATTGTAGCCTCTGAACTTTGTTGGACCAGTAAGAAAAGCAAAGAATAATAAATGGGTACATGAAATGTTGCTTTCAATTCTCAGTGCTAACCTGGGGAAACACGCTTCATAACACAGTACTCTATGTGTGTTACACTTGCTAATTACAACATTTTTTTTCTTTAAGAGGAAAAATCAGAAAATAGTAATTAAGAGTTATTTTTAATTCATGCACGCTTGGAAGTTGCTGCACATTCAACCAATGAGCACCACATGGGCTAGATACCTTTTTAGACTTATTTTTATACTGCGTGCAAAGACTCTAAGACGCAGATGAGATGATTTACACTCTCTTTCGACAGCCACAGCCTCCAAAAGAGATGACAATGTACAGACAGAATATTCAGGGCAACTCTCCGCAGACCTAGCACACATCCTTACCTTAAAGGCCATGTGTTCCATAAAGAAACCAGCCCCGTTGGTCTTCGCGTCTTCATAGCGGCTCCCAGCCTCAATCCACAAACCCACCTGTCAGCCAAACCAGCGAGTACCAACATTAGAGAAGAAAACAATCAGCATCTAGATAATACAAACATAACAACAAGAACAAGTCTGATCCACAAACATTACACTAGAAGAACCAAAAAAAGAACAAACTAGCAACTGTTTCCAGCACATATTTTGGCTTCTCTCTCAGCTTCACCAAACCTGGTTTTGCGAGAGTGATAGCTTTTACTAATCACTTACTTCTCATACAAAAACTGTAAGGCTGAACAAATTTGTAGAGCACTTGTCTAAAAACAATACAACACCAGTCTGGGCCTCCTGCTGCTATTAATCCCACCTGTTCACAAAGAGAAACAGTGGGGTCTGTCAAAAGCGCTGATTTAGAGAGGGGTCTGTCCGTTTTGGAAGACCAGCTACAGGCTAGGCAAGGCTGATTGTTTCAAATAAGCCCCTAACCTATGTTAAATTTACCGTGCAGGTTGGCTGATTGGACTCCTCTGAGGCTACACGGAGGCCGTTTTCCAGGGTGGTGACCTGGGTCTCAGGGATATTCTGGAGTGTCTGGGCATAGGTGGCAGCACCTCGCTTCCTCGTCAAAGTCAATAAAGCTGCCTGTAAAAATAAAGGCTGTCATTACTACTAACAGACCATTCCCCTCGGCAGGACCGGGAACTCAGAGTCTTGAAGCAAATGGGAAACCCCAGGGAAAAGCCGCACGAACCCGTCACATCCCAGTACCAGGGCGGAGAGCGGACAGCGAGGCCCGCATTGGGTGACAGTGACAGTCGCCGCTGCCCCCCGCCTGTCCGCCCCCGCTCCGGGGCCCGGGGGTTCCCATGGCCATGGCCACCGCCACCCGGCCCGCACCGCCCGCCGCGTCCCCATGACCTTCCCGGCCAGGGCACGGGTGGGGCCTAGCAGCCACTCCGCACTGCGGGCGGCCGCCCGTGGCCCGGCCGGGCTCCCTCCCCCGCGCTGCCCCCGCGGGGCGCGATGACTCACGGAAGAGCGCGAGCCCCACAGCCACCCGCGCCCAGCCGCGCTCCCCGCCCGGCACACTGAGCGCGCCGCCATCTTCTTCTTCCGCAGACTAAGCGACAGAGGGAGAGCAGCGCGCCTGCGCAGGGGCGGGGCCGCAGCGGCGCAGACAGCAGCCATAAGCGCGCGCAGACCGGGCGGTCAGGCGGCCGCGCCCCCTGGTGGCGGGGCGGTGCGGCGGTGGGGGCGCGTGTCGGGCAGGCCGGGATGGGGAAGTGTCGGAAACGGGGGTCCCGGGGGATGGGGGTGCAGGGAATGGGGAACCGATGATCTTAGAGGGACAGGTCCTGGGGAATGTGGGTCCCGCGGAATGAGCATTCCGGAAATAGGGATCCAAGAGAATAGATGTCCTGAAATGGGCATCCTGGGCATTCTCAGAGGGGGGAATGAGAGCACAGGAGAGTACAATCTTTTTTCGATTCTTAAGCAGCAGTGAAACCAGGCTAACAGGGCTAACTCCTTAAAAATAAAATTAACGCAAGTCCTCCAAGGGGTAATTCTTGCAAAAGACAAAGACTTCCTTTTGTGCTCAAAGGCCTAGAAAAGTTAAAGTATTTACCTTCGGAAAATCGACTCATTTACAAATATAACTGCAGGAGGTAGCCACCATTACTATAATTAACCTTTATATGTGTATAACTTTTAGTGGGCATCCATCCTTCTGATAAACATTGTGTTTCATAAGGAAAGAGGCATTGTCGAATGGCTTAAGTAAAAGAATATCTTAAATTCCCGCTGAACAGAATTAGGATCCAAAAGAGCAAGTATTTCAGGAAAGCCTGAGATACTGCCTTTGATGAGATCCCTTCTAAGAGGTTCAGTTAAGGGACTCAATGCTCCATCCAAATACTGGCAGAGTAGTCAGAGAAAAGCAATCTTTTTTTAATGGTCCTTTGGGAAGACAGGGCTTGCAGGGAATTTGCAGGTACTTTCTGATCTATTGCTTACATTCCGAGAAAGAGTATTAAATACTGAAACGGCCTATGGAAGGTGAAGTGATTGTTAAAGTGAAAGTCCAGTGTATGGTAGTCTAAGAAAGGAAACAATCAAAGCCCTTTAAATCCCAACACACAAGTTGTGAGTTGGCAGTGTATGCCACTTTTTACCAAACCACAGCAAAATGCAGATCACAAAAAGAGGCCATAAGGTCAGATACAGTATGAAGCAGTATGAAAGAGGAAAGCAGCTGAGAACATCAACCCTTGTAAGTAGTGTAAAAAATGTCAGTGTTCTTACTGACATTAGCAGAAATTTGCAATGAGTCTATGAAAATTACAAACTAGACAAAAGATAAGGAGACTGATGACTACTCTGGCATATAGCTTCCTAGGAGGGATTTTTAAAATGTAAAGATTGTATTATCCTTTAATTTGAAGGAAGGTATTAAAATGACAGTAAGGAAATTGCATCAAATACTAGAAAGACTTAGAGCAGCATACTTACAGAAATGCCACTGATACATTGAGAAAACTGACACCAATGAAGCAACATTATACTAAACCCCAGAAATGTCCACTGCTTCACTGTCTGGCATGTTTTTAATATGCACATAGCAGCTCTGCAACATTTCTATTGATCCCCTTCTTAGCAAACCACTAGTTTCTTCAGTGCCAAGATTTTAGGTAGATGATCTTAGAGATACAGATCTATGCCCTTCAAGGGAAACATATTGTGGAGAGAAAATCCTGTCTGAGATGTTCAGTCATTCCATTTTCTAGACAGACCAAATAAAAAGAAAAGTAAGCTATATGATTGTGTACTTGCTGTTACAAAATACCTGCTGGCATTGAAAATTGAACCAGCAGAAAATGAGCTTGAAGAGCTTATCAGTATAAATGAGACATGAAGCAGACAACCTTTTGAAGAGAATGATGGTGCGATAAATAAAAACAACACATTTCCAGGCTATCAAGATACTTAAAATGTCAGAAAAAGCTTGATAGCAGAGAGCTTGAAAGTTTAACTAATGGAGGGAGATTAAAAGAATCCCAAGAAAAACATGACCAAAAATTCTGAATGATACGAGCAACTGACTGTGTTTAAAACCTCAGGAAATCAGTGACTGGTGATTTAGATAGATGATTAAAGCAATTTGCAGGTAATTTGCATCTTCTACTCCTTTTTCACCTGTCAACATCACAGGGTGAATTGTGCCTATGGAGTCAACATTATTTAGACTATATTTTTAGCTTTTGGAGAGAAGTGCAGCAGCTGAAGTACCTATTACTGATGTGATACCCAGGAACACAGATTTGACACATTTCATTCAAGTCCAATTACAAATAGTATACTAAGAGGATAGAAGTCGTCTTTTTCATGATGCTCGTCTTGTTTTACAGCCTACACTGATCCTGGTGAAACTTTTAAATTAGCTTCTCCCTAAAAAGGGGGAAGTCAAATAAAATTTCCCTCCCTACTGGTGGAGGTTTAACATTTGGGTTGTTGAGCTTAAAAATGGAACTGGAATTAGCAGGAATTACTGTATTTTAAGTGTCCAGTTCTTTAAGATCATCTCAGTTTGATAAAAGCCTACATGCTATTGACTAAAGAATATTTTGTTTCCCCCAAGACCAGATGCATGCAATTTAATAAAACTTTCCGTAATAACTCCAGTAATACATAATAGTCATAGATAGCAGGAAGAATTATTTCTCCATTTAGGGAACAAACCTTCTCACCCTCTTTTGGAGTCAGCATAATCTGGTAGCTGAAGTAACAAACTTGAGAACATAAATCTCCCTACTAATGAGAAGTTGCTGACACAGGAACCACCTAAGCTCTGTAACTTTCTCCTTTACATTCACCAGTCAGGCTTAATAGACTAAAATTGACTGGGTCATTCAAAGACTAATGCTAACCTAGTCAGAGGTCTATGAAAAATCCAAAAATAATCTGAGTTGTTCTTAATGAGAAATGGAACCAGAACTACCAATATGGTTACATGCAACATATCTCTAAAACTTATTCCCTTCTATTTATACCTAATGTGTAGGCACCAGTAAGCAAGGAAAAGATGAAAGTTACTGATGTAAGCAAGGGAAGGATTATAAAGAACTAGTCTCATTAATAATCATATAGACAGTGTAAAAAATGCTGTATATAATTTGGTTTTATTGTAAATATATGTTTCTGTAATGAGGTAATAAATACACGCTGTACCTTTAAATCAAAAACTCCCCCAACTGTCTCAGAAGCCACATACCCCAACTCAAGCCTGAGGCCACCATCCAGGAATGCACCATCACTGTCTACACTCAAGGAAATGGAATTAACAAGAGAAAGAAGTGTGCACCTGGAGGAGATGGATGCTCAGCTCTGATGGATCCACCAAGGACCCAAAGCTTAATTACAGATATGCATCTTACCCATGCTATCTAGACAGTGAATCTCAATACCAGGTTCCTGTAAAACTAATCATGGACTGTTCCTTTCTCAGAAACCCATTCAGCTGACTGGCAGCCAAAAATCAGGACTGCATGAATATGTATTCTAAGCAGAGACAGCAAAACAGACTGAAGCCGCACACCATGTAGCGAGAAACACTGCATAAAAGTGGGATGCTCGGAACACATGGCTTGAACTGTGGGGGTTACTGTGCGGTAGAGGCTGTAGCTTAAGTTCACCCAGTGGCGACCCTGGGCTCGCACACTGGCCTCGATTGTGGCATTTCTCGATTGTTCTGCTCAAATCTTTCAATAAAAATTCTTTTATTGATAATTTGGCTGATCACTTTTATAACAGACAGTAACTCTATCATTAAAATGTAACCACTTTTAATATCTCCCCCTGAAAATTTAGTATTAAATGGCATTTATAAATATTCTTATAATATATATGAATTAATATATGCTGTAAAATATATATGCCTGAAAAAAAATCCAGATTTTTTTCATTTTTTGTGCATCTCAGTGAGACTCTTGTCCAACAGAGAGAACACATAAGAATTACATTTCCATTCTACGTTGTTGAGCGTTAAATTTATTTCTTTTTTACTTACAGAATTTCCCCCATAAGTTGCTAGAAAACTAACTACTGAGTACTTTTGGGTACTTGAGGGAAACAAGAGGCCAAAGGAGAGTGTAGGACCAAGCTACACCTTTTTTGGGGTCTCTGGGAGTTTCTCTCAGAGGGGGAGATAATGTGAGTTTGGGGGCAGGTAAAGGACAGGGGTGGGGGCGGCTTTTCTCTCTTGCTCTCGGCATCGGAGAGAGGACATTGAGGCTGCTGTCTGCTGTGGGAGGAGTTCACTCCACCACCAAGTTTGGTCCTGAGAAATTTACCATCATCTGCTCATGAGCCCAGCAGTTCTGAGCTCGTCTCCTCCTGCCCTGTTGGGCCGGCCCCATCCCACTGCTTCTTCGGCACTGCTTTGAGGCTTTTTCCTACGCTGTGGCCCTGCACTCCCCCTACTCTGCTGGGACATCCCTGCCATTCCAGCTATCACCGGTGGAGCTTCTGATCTCATCCACCAGCCCAGGATTTTCCATCGTTCCAGCTTGGTGTTCTTGGACTCCAACAGGGGCACCGAGATCAGACTGCCCCAGACTTTGTGAAGCAAAGCCCCTCGAGGTTCCTGGTTCTGTTAATTATTAATGCTGTAGTTGTTGTTGTTTGTTTGCCTTGTTATACATACTAGTAAAGAACTGTTATTCCTATCCCCATACCTCTGTCTGAAAGCCCCTTTAATTTTCTAAATTATAATAATTTGGAGGGAGGGGATTTGAATTCGTCATTCTGAGGGAAGCCCTGTGTCTTGGGTTGTGGAGCCAGGGGTGTGTATTCTATTTCATTCGTTAAAAGCAGTTGAAGATATGCTTGTTTGTTTGTTTGTTTTTCTTTATCTCTTGTAACTCAAGGGGGAAGAGGGCAACACGTCCCCGGACTATACCCTCCCCAGAGGGTGCATCCGCATTCCATCATCCTATCGTGAGATGTATCACATCCCCCTGGCAGTGGGGGGGGGGGCCCAGGCATTCCTACCTGCATAAAACTGAGACACAGGGACACGAAAGCAGCTAGCTTCACCCGATTTTCTGGGAGGAAGACTGGACCCCTTCTCACCCACTGGACCATTCTCACCATCACTGGACCCCTTTTACCATCACTGGACCCGTTTTCTACAGGATCATCTCTACTTCACCAGAACCGCATCTGCCACTCCAGGAGGACTCACTTTTGGGCTGCTTCCAACACCCTGACCAACAGAGTGTGAAGTTGTAGCCCTGACTCTGTCAGGGTTCTCCAAAATTGTTGTTTGATTGTTTGCTTGTTTGGTTGGGTGTTTTGTTTTCTACTACATTTGTATTGTTAATATTCTTAGTAAAGAACTGTTATTCCTATTCCCAAATCTTTGCCTGAAAGCCCTTGATTGCAAAATTATAATTTGGCGGGGGGTGAGGGGTTTACATTCCCCATTCTGAAGGAAACTCCAGCTTTCCCTGGCAGATACCTATCTTTCCAAACCAAGACACCCTGCCCCTCCCTAGCAGACACCTGTCTTTTCAAACCAAGACATGTGTCTATGCACTTTCTGGAATATTATGATTCTTGTCCAAAAGCAATGTAATGCAGGAATAAACAGAACTAAGTTGACTTAAAATTGTAGAATGGATATGGTCAGAAACATTTTGGGAAGGCATCTGTTTTCTGTCAACTGAAACTTTTTGCTGAAATCTATCTTTTCCTCATTTCCCTTTCCCTCTCATGCAAAAAAATCACCCCAAAACACAAACAAACATCCACAAAACAAACAAATAAAAACACACTCCAACCATCCCCCAGAACAAACAAACAAAAAACCCCACAACCAACCAAGCCTGAAGTCCTAAAATAACACTCTGGATCACAAGCATAAAAAAAGGACAAGTGTTCTCTAATTGGAACTTATTCAAAACAATACATCAGTTCAAGGACCTAAATTATGCAGAGGAGAAATTACTTTGTTTTTCTTCCCCTTTGATTTTTCATGCAAATCCTCTGACATGATTTTCTCTCTCTCTTTCTCCTGCCTATTTTATCTTCCTGTGTTTCTCCCAATCTCCAACTTTGTCTTTTTTCCTTACATGTAAGAAATTTCTCATCAGTTGTTTTCCCTCACTCATTACAAAAGAAACTAATACCAAAACAATTCATTTTTCTGTCAAACAGAATTCCTACTTTCTTACCAGTCCTTAGGAAATCTAGACTCATTTCCAGCTCTGCTGGAGACATCATTGTGACCTTGAGTAAATAATTTAATCTCCCTCCAACCCTCTTTCACACTGCCTATGAAAAGAGCACAAAAGTTCTTCAGTCTCCCTGAAGCATACTTCAGTTCTAGGCTTTGGGGGGCAAGAATTGGCATTTTCTACAAAGCTGTGCCATGCCTAATATAATACCCCTGCAATACATTTAGGGACATCCAGATACCAAGGTAATGCAAATAAGTGCAGATGATGCTCTGCAGTACAAACTAGTTTTCAGTTACTTGCTGATGGGCTCCATCACAACACTTACCAAATGTACAGTAATCACTTTCAATACCTGCTTACAAGCTTTTGGAACACAGGCAAAGTCATCTCAGATTAGCAACCTCATATTATAGCATCTGATGCAAATTGAGAAAAAGGTTATGCAGTTCAAATCCCGTTAAACTGCTTACAGATACACATCAGCCTCAATGCAATCTTGCAAGTACTGTTACTCTATCACCATCTTCAACACACCCCTTCTCAGGAGTGTATGATACCCTGGAGGAAAATTACATCATTAGAAATGAATAGCAGGACTTGAGAAAAAGCACTATCAGATGTGATACATGAAGAGATGAGGTTCACCAGCATAGACCGAGACTTAGTGAATCTGGGTGAATCTAAAGTTTATTCTGAAGCATCAGGATATATATCTTTATTTCTAAGAGATTTTTTTTTTTTTTTTGGTTACAGCTTACAGAAGTGATCACAGTCCTACAATAAATCTGTCCTCTTGACATTTTCCATTGTTCATTCCCAAGCCATGGTAAATGAGTGCAATGAGAGTGCATGAGGAGTATGCATCTATATTGATGTAGAAGCAGAAACTTGCTTGTTCAGTTCTGTCTCAGGTACGCTCTCTGTCAGAGACCTACAGCTGGTGCTGCTGACACTGTTGCTATCGTTCTCTGTTTAACTTTTCTTACACCAACACCTGTTAACCCCACAACAAGATTTATAATCAGATGTACAGCAAGTCTTCTGTACACTGAATTATAACGGTATGAGTTGTTAGGGTGGGATTTATTATCATTACAATTCGGGACAGCTCATATAACGATACGTGAAATTCCAATTTCTTTGGAGGGCATTATAGCAAAAGGTTTATTGAAAGACAGACTCTTTATACAGTGTTTTGGTACAATGAATATAATTGGTTATTTAGAACAACGCCTTCTTGTAAACATCTTTACCAGTAAACAACTTGGAAAACACCAGGTGTCAGGAAGAGGCTATCTACAATTATTGTTTTCAGTTCCTCCTTACGATTTCCCAGGCCAGAGTGAGATTGTTATGTACTTAGCCTTCTCACAGGCTTCAAGCCACTGCCTGGAGCCTAAAAATCTATGTTCTGACCACTGTCAGTCCCCACAATTTACAAGAGATGGTTATACATGACTTACATCTGACTGATGATAGCTTCCATTCAAAGTAAGGATCTTCACCTTTGTGTTTCATGCTATGCTGCAAATTGACTGGCTGAAGCATTTCCCTTTGACAGGAAAATTAATCCACAAACACCAGAGGTTTATGTCCAAATTGTCCAAAAAGGAATCAGAGGAGTCCTGTTACTTTATTTGAATAAAGGAAGAGTCCGTGGTGCATTCCCCTAGGGCCTCTCAAATTTTTAGAGGATGCAGCCTCCTTTTTTCCCTAATTTCCCACATTTCCCTCTCTCCCCATTGGTTGAGGTACTTGAGATGTACAGACTTCCCGAAATACCTAATACCTAAGATCCTCTTGTGTTGTCTGGGTTTTTTCTGTTCTCCTCTGTCTCTTTAAGAAGTTTTTCTAAAGTTCTGTTTCAGCCTTCTGTGTTTACCTTTTGCAATACAGTCTCATGATTTTACATAAACAACCTCTTTGTTATTGTAACTCTGTCCATGCTTACATTCTTCTCATAAGAAGGAGACTGTTGATGGACTGTTGAGTTGACCAGTGTGGTTGGAGTGGAAGATTTTCTTCCTCCAATCCATAGTCACTGTTAGAATTCTATAAATGTTGAAGTCTGTAAATGAACTGTCCCTTTTTTGCCTTAGACATCTCAGTGCATGAGTGTCATTCCTTTGTGTCGTGCTGCGACACCCTTGTAATATATACCCCCCACCTTTTTCTTTTCCTTGTGTCAAATCCTGGAATTCCTATGGAATTTATGATTCTTCCCATTGTTTCTTTCATCTCTCAGTATCTAACTTTATTTATTAGCAGATCCACAGTTCGTTTGTAAAGACAAATCTCTCTCATTCCATTCATCAATCAGTGGAATCCTTCCTGCTGTTTCTTTTAGCTCTCAGTATCTACTTTTATCTACCAGCAGACTCACAGTTTGTTTATAAAGAAAAATCCGTCATTCCTTTCACCTTTCCATTGTCCTCCCTAAAGATTCATATTTAAACCATTGATTCCAGAGCATATATACTCTGTCCGTATAATGCCCTGTTTGAGCACAACGTGAACTAAATATTTCAGAAAATAATTTAAAAGCAAAATTTGATGGAAAAAAATCCCCCCAAACACACACATAAAATAAAACCACAAACTAATCCGTCCAGGATCACTGAAGCTTGAAGACAAGGCAATTTCAAAAATCAGCTCATTTTCAAAGCCTGTGGAACCCTTGCCTACAGTTTCAGAAAAGGGTCAGTCTTGAAAGAGTTGCAAGGCCTTTTGAAATCTAACAGTTGCTATTGTAAATGAAGGACTGAGACTAGAAAGCCCTCAAACTGTAGCTTGGTCGCAAAAAAACGCTCTTCAGTGCAATTTATGTTCCTTCCTGAGAGGACATATCAAATCCCAGACTAGAATTACATACCACTGGGACAGTTAAAACAGAAGTCCAGAATAACACAAACACTGCTGTTCACATTCAGGACTAAATTAGACCCAGTAAAACAATAAATTTCCCATAACAAACTTTTCACTTCTGGTAATGAGGAATCATGTCTGCAATTTACACATGGATTGAACTTGGTGTCATGAGCATCTGAAACAGGCTCTGGGCTTTGTAATGCCACTCTAATGCATTGCCAGAAGTTAATAAGAACTCCAGAAAAGTGCAGGAAAAACTGCACCCAGTTTCCTTGAAGGATATATATCTCTGTACATTTGGAATCTTTTGTCAGAAAAGTGCATGGAGTTTTCTTGATAGCGCAGCAACTGCTTTTTTTCTTCTTCTTCATTTTAGTCTGTATTTTTAGAGAGTAGCAAACCTCAGAATTAGTGCACCATGAAACCACAGACCACTGCAACCAGAAAGCAAAGGTTACACCTTTCTCTGGAGATTTCCTTCTGTTAAGCTAAAGTTAAAGCAAGTCGGTAACATTTGCTTTGTGTTTTGTATATTCTTTTGCACAAAAAGACTCATCTTTTTCATTACCAAAAACATGCATGGAGGAGCATATTGGTTCCTATCATCAAATATTCCAGAACAAAGGCTAAGGAGAATGGTCAAAAAGACATTTCTGACAGCTCTCTTGAGTATTCATAATTCTGGGAGTGGGTGGCAGGAAATCCAGAACACTGGTGAACTCAAGTCTGTCCTTAATTCTGTCATGCTGACAAAGATTTCCCCTCTGGTTCTCCAATGCAAAGAAGAATTCCAAATGAATGCACTCTGAACACATGCCTGTTGATGTTCGCTTTGTCAATGTTTGTCAGTGCTCATTCCTCATATGGGGCACCAGCTGACGGTGGACTCTGGTGATGGACTCAAATGACTGATGCCGAAGATGGTGGCAGACATCAGCTTTTTATTATCCTTTACAGTAAACTTTAATTACTTTCCCCTGCAAATTCTCACAAGCAGCATCATGCAACACTGACTGCTTGACTCCTTCTCTCCTTCCTTTTTCTTACTTCTTCCTTTTTCTTCCTTCTTCTATGACCGGCCAACTAACTCCAACCAGTCAGCCCACTCTGTTATAACACACATCCTTACTGGACATAGCTAAGACCTATTAAGGGCAAGGCTGCTTCCACTCTTTGGTAATTAGTACAGCCGCAACTCATCAGGGTGAGGTTGCCTACAGCACCATCTCTACTCTCTTACAATCCATTCTCTCGGGGGCTCTCTGTTCCCCCGAGATCAGGGTGCTCTTCGCCCTTTGCCCTCGGGAAGCCCCGAGCCGCCCGCAGAAAAGACGAGGAGCCTTTAGATGTTCTTTTTCAAGGCTANTTGTCCAGGGTTTCCAGAGGAATACCCTGGACTCCAACACATTCTCCCACACATGCCCCTTTCTCTTTTAATTACAAAGTTGCAGCATCTCCAGAAAGACGCGTTAAAGTAAATTGACATTATGACATATTCACATATTTCACTTAGGACTGACAGTTAAACAAATGTTTAGGCAACATGTCACAGAACATATGCTTCTGATCTTGGTTCTCCCAAGTAGTCTGCCTAACCTTGCTTTATGATTGTTTCTTTCAGCAGGCCCTTACATTTACACTGTGTGAATTAATTGTTTCATGTTTATTTTCTGCATCATGTAGATTATCATAGAAGTCTTTTAAATAAATCAGATTCACCCTTCTTCAGAGCCAAGAGTCTTATCTCACTACTTAAATTTCTCCTCACATATGAAACTATTCTGTATGTTAAAACACTTTGGCTGCCATGTACTCTATATCCTCCTTCAGATGGACTGCCTGTGTTATTCAAAATGTAGACTCAAAGTGAAAGTTTACAGTTGTAGCTTTGGTTCGTGTTTGAGATGTTTTGTTTTTTTTGAAACTTTTTTTTTTTAGAGAGTTTTTTGTCAACAAGAGATTTTTTTCTAACTGTAACTTTTGTTTACATTCTTTTCTCTAGGAGGGACTTCTTCTTGATGTCCCTCTGGTTTGACCAATGTGATTGAAGAAGTTTGTCTTTCTTTTACCAAATGAGTTATTCTCTGTAGAATAGTATAAAAGGGAAGAAATTGCCAGAAATAAACAGAGTCAATTGTCAGCCTTCTGAAGTCGAAGTCTGTAAATAAACCTTTAGTCTTTAACAATGTCAACAGTGGCATAACAACCTTCCCAATTCATTCTGCATTCCTTTCTCATTAACACTCATTTCTTATTAACACTCCCTTTTTGTTTGTTTGTTTTGGTTTAGTTTTGCTTTTACCAGTATAGAACATCAACCTAAGGTTTTTCATAAACTAGTACTGTGTTTACCATCCTCTGCAGGGCCCTTTGCAGAAAAGATAGCAAACACGGTACAAGCATCTTTTGTATAATTTACATTAACTCCTGAACACATCTGTGAATTGACCTTCATTCATTCCCCAAATTCATAGAGCACACATCATCAAAATCTTCAGACCTATGCCTGTGGGATAAAAAATTAATAGCTGCATGATTTTATAAAGTAACATGCAAAAATAAGCTAGCAGCTATGCGTTCCCATCACCCAAACATTTTTGCTATTCATATACCAGTCCCAATATCCAGAGTTTAAAGGTACCGTCATATACAGACACCGACAATACTCATCTATTAAAACAGGGCAATTCCATCAATGACCAATATGATTCAAACTTCCCTCCCAAAATGTTACTTAGGCCGTCCTCAAGCTGGTCGATGGAAGCTCGACTCCATTTTTTGGACATCCTAGGGCTTCTCTGGTTACCTCTCGGTCTCTGCTTAAGAGTTAATTTTGTCTCACCTGGTCTGGATGTTATGGTCCATTCCTTGGGTTCTTCCACAGGGCCTTTAATTATGTTTGCATGAGTCCATCCCAGCTCTGCGGTTTGCACGGTGATTCAGTTGTGAGCAATACCTGAAAGGGACCCTCCTACCGAGGGGTTCAAAGTTGGTCTCTCCATGACTTGATCAGTACCCAATCTCCAGGGTTAACATTATGAATGCTGAAATCCAGGGTTATTCCAGCTGGTTCTGGGGTCCGCAGTTTCAGACCCAGGAGGCTTAGGGCCACCCCAAAAGGTATCTCATTAGAGACAGCTTCCTAGGGGGTCTGAGCGCTCCCTCAGCTGGCAGAGAGCGTCTCAGCAGGGGGGCAGAGCAGTGATTTTTCAGCTCTTGTGATTTCAGCTCAGTGAGTTCTCAGCTCCTGCCCTGCGAGGTTTGCTTCTCTTTTAGCTGGCCCAGGAAAGAGAGAGAAGGTCTCGTACGGTGATTCCACATGAAGTAGCTTTATTGCAAGGTACCAGCGAAGGGATCCAGGGACGAGTTATCCCAGAGACTAGGGGGACTCAGGGGGTTTTATGGGAAACCAGGGTGGGAGGGGAAAGGGTACAAAGCCAATCATTTACAACAGATCTACATAAAATCTCCTGGAGGCTTGTGGGTCCTTTTAATGGTCGAAGTAACAGAAAGCTTGCTTTCTTATCTTAGGGGTCTGCAGGGAGATTGTGCAATTCTTCTTATCTTCTCAGCAGGCCTCACTCCAGGGCAGAGCCACCAGGGCTCCGCCCACCCCCACACAGCGTAGTAGTTTGAGGGATCATCCCTTTATGCCTTAGCCCTTCTAAGGTCTTTGCTGTAGACGTAACATATTTTCTGGCACTGGCTTCCCTTCCTCATAGGTGGCAACTCCCTGGGCTGAGGTCAAAAAGGGTAGTCCAAACATCATTTCATAGGGTGAGACTCCTAAATCTGACTGGGGTTGGCTCTAATTCTTACCAGGTTGGGCTCTAATTCTTACCTCTAAAGGGAGGCATTTTATCCATGACATTTAGGTTTCAATCATCAGCTTAATCAGAGTTCTTTTAAGAGTTTGAGTCATCCTTTCAGCCCAGCCAGAACTCTGTGGATGCCATGAGTATGTAACTCCCCTCTTACCCTCAGAGCTTGAACAACTTGCTGTAATATTCTAGATGGGAAATGAGTTCCTTGGTCCAAACCAATTCTATTCATCACCCCATGATTGACTCCAGAAGGGTTTTACTTACAATACTGGCATTGGCTGTACTGAAAGTGGACACCGCCCAATGGATTAAGTGATCTATGATTACTAGCAAAGATTTCCAACGTTGTACCTGGGGAAGCACAGTAAAGTCTACCTGATGTTCTGGAAAGGTTGTACGGCTAGTTCCCGCCCTCTTCTGGGTGTTTTCCTCATGGCTTTCCTATTCACTGGTTGATGTATCACACATCGTTCAGTTACTTGCTTAGCTATTCCAAAAATCCCTATGCAGCCCCAGTCTCTTAGGAACTAATCAGTCAGTCCTTGTGTACCCCAAGGTGTTGTACCATGCATGCCTTCTAGCATTTTCCTAGCAAGTGGTTTATTTTACAACTGTCTCCCATCTAATAACTTCCCTTCATTATCTTTCTTTGCTCCCATTTGGAGGAGTTCTCTCTCTTCCATCTCACTAAACACTGGGACTTCCTGCATTTCTCCAATGGGTGTTAACACTACCATTAAATTTTCTGTCCCCGTGTCCTGGTTGAGGGCAAATTTGGGAGAAAACGTCCGAATAGGGTCCCTCTGGGAAGCAAACTCAGCCCCTCCACCCAACTGTTCTGGGAAAGAACTTCCTCAGAGAAAAATGGAAAAAATATTTCTTTAATAAACAAAGTGCCCACAAGCATAAAGAATGAAGAATATGAAATAATAAAACTTTTTGTTGCTCTGAAGTGAGATGGTAAATTTAGAAAGCTGTGGGTAGCTCAGCTCGCTCAGTCCCTCCAGAGGTCCAGGCCCTGGTGGGCCGCAGGTGTGAGCTCTTGGTGCTCCTCTGAGTTTTTCAGTCCAGAGCAGGTTTAAATAGTCCTATGAAAAAGGAAAATATAGCCCAGGAGTTTCTCTGCTTTAGCTCACTAAAACTAACTAAAAGCAAAGAGATCTCTGTCCCGCAGTTTGTCCGAGCCTCAGAAAAACACATTCCTGGAGAAAGAATGCAGAGGAGTCAGGCAGCTTTCTCAAAAACAAGAGGTGCTTCTCCTCCTCTCCTGCTTCACCCTCAGAACCAGTCTTAAAGGCACAGAACTCAATATATAGCACAAACAGAACAGACAATTGGGCATACAAGTATCATAAAGTCACNACAGACAATTGGGCATACAAGTATCATAAAGTCACCCTAAGACACCCCAATTCGGCCATATCCTTAGCTTCCAAATCTGCTAAATTGTTTCTCTGTGCCTCCAGGGTCACCCCATTTTGATGTCCCTTAACATATACCACTGCCACTTCTTCAGGTAATTGTAAGGTTTCCAATACCTCCAGATCAAGTTTTTCATGAACCAATCTCTTCCCATTTGAATTTAAAAATCCTCTGTCTTGCCAAATTCTTCCAAAGGTATGCACCACCCCAACGGCATACTTTGAATCTGTATATACCATTCCCCTTTTTTGTGTTAACATTTCTAGAGCTCACTTTAGGGCACATAACTCACATGCTTGGGCTGACCAGTTGGAAGATAACTTTCCCTTTTCTATGGGTACTAGACTTCCATCAATTATAGCACACCCTGACATTCAGTGAGTGCCCCTGGATTACCCTTCAAGATCCATCAATC
>VWYO01027959.1:0-46761 GCA_013400275.1 Rhadina sibilatrix
AAATCTCCCACCTGCTCCTAATAACTCCCCCTTCCTACCTAATCCTTTTTTTTGCCTGAAAGAAGAGATAGGCCTCACAGTGAGCCCTGAAGGTCAAGAATCTTGAATTCCACCGGAGCAGCAAGTTCCACAATTAAGAACTAATACAGGAATGTCAGAGTCCCCCGTGATTTCAGTGGTTGTAGTCGAGGTCCAACTCCATGCATGAAAGCCCTGCTTGTTAAAAATCAACACAGCAAACTCCCCCTACAAACAAACTGGAGGCCAACGCCTCTTACAGATGGCAGCATCGTATTCTGGAATATCGAGCTAATATTTATTTGTTGCTGCAGCATCAAGTCTGTGTGACAAGCATATGCCAAAGTGCCAAGAACCTCCAAAGACAGCACCTCTTCTGTTCTGCTTCCTCCCCAGCTAACAATTGGCATAAGGAATACAATATTGTTTCTGTAAGAGCTGAACAGTGAGAAGTGACCTGCATAGTCTTCGACAGACGGAAAATCACAAGCAGAAAATCCGTTTCTCACTCAAACGCATTTTTCACCACTTTTTTCCCCCCTTTGATACCATTATAATAAAATATTTTCTATTCTGAGGAGGTCTCCTGGATCCACACATCACAGGCAGGGGCTAAGTATTTTATTGGCACTTCCTCCTTTAGCAGCTACTCAATCCAATGAATCTGTCTGTTCTACCTGCTCTGCACCACTCCCAGTAAAATGTGATCAGTAGATAAATGGGAGAGCAAGAGGGAGGAAGCAGCATAGATGGTCTCAGTGCCAGCAGCTATCAGCCAGGCAGGTTTGTGTGCCATTAGGAGAAAGAAATACAAAGTGCTCTTTCTGTATGCTCTTCTTTGTATTAAAGCAAAAGCTCCAGGGAGTAACTTAAAATCAAAGGCTGACAGGGCACAGTGAATCTGAACAGTTACAAGACAGCTGGGGAAGGAGAGGCACGCAGGTGCAGAGTGGAAGGAGGAGAGGAAGGAGGAGATGTGGATACAGAAATAAAGTTGAGCAGTAAAAATCCACCTCACCCCTTCATCTTGTTCCAGCAGAAGCTGGCAAACGGCTAAGTTTAGTTATTTTAGAGTTACTCTAAACTCTGTTGACACGCAAAAGTGCTTTCAGCATGCCAGAGACATCGATGTTTCAGTTTTTTTAATTTTATAATTGTTCAAATGCATTTAATGAAGCCAACACAACCAAGCGTTTGGAACTCCCTGCTAATATACCAAAGTGCTGAGGCAATCTGAGTGGATCCACTTGCAAATAGTTCCTGCTTTATTTGCTTTCCGTGTTAAGAGTCCAGTGCCACAGAGGACTTGGCAAGCCTACAGTGTTCAGTGTTTATCATGAGGAGCTGGCTTTTTATTTCTTCCCAGGACACAATGTTGATACAGAGTGAATTCAGTACTGAAACAATGCCTCAGGATGACATTAACAGACACTGCTGTGGCATATGAAATCTTTCAATATTTATTCTGTTCATATTCCCAGCAGTAACAATGCAGTTAATAAATTCACCTGAAGTCTCCACTAGAATTTTTCATTTCCCATTCTAAGCTGTTTTAAAGTGCTCCTGTGCACTTCACTGTAGCTGCTCTCTTTTGTCACAAATATGATTTCATCTTAGGAGTGGAAGAGTCTGATCCCTGTAGATCCCAGAATTATCATATACTACATATTAATCAAAGTTTGTGAATCTACTTAAGATTATAAGATTAAAGTAACCTAAAAGTTTAAAGTATAAATATACATACATTTATTTTTAAAAAGAGCTGGAACATGTTGGCAGTCTTAGAATTCACACCATTTTCTTGTTGGGTCAATAGAAAAGGATTTTCTCGGCTGATATTTGAAACAGACTGCTGCTAAATCCTGTGCAAAGTCTGGAATGCATCTTGCCTACATGTGCTTACATTTTTTTATATCACCAAGATAGCTAATTACACAGCATCACTTACTTATTTATAACTGTATGACTTTGATGCTCTGATGCCTATGAGATTCCAAAATCAAGGACAGCCTCAACACAGGCACCTGCCTGTGGATGTAAGTACCTGAGCAGCAGGGAACTGGACCATCTCAGCTCATCTGAGGAGCTCATCTGACAGCAGAGGGACCAGCAGGTCCAGGGTGCTTCTCCCCTTCTCTTCTGCCCTTTTGGGAGCCTGACTGGAGATCTGCATCCAGCTCTGGGACATCCAACATAAGAGAGGTGTTGGAGTGAGTCCAGAGGAGGCCTCAAAGGTGCTCCAAGGGCTGGAGCACCTCTGCCATGGGCACAGGCTGGGGGAGCTGGGGGTGCTCAGCCTGCAGAAGAGAAGGCTCATGGCAGACCTGAAAATTCCTCCCTGTGCCTAAAGGAGCTACAAGAGAGCTGGAGAAGGACTTTAGACAAGGGCATGGAGTGATAGGACAAGGAGGAATGTCCTCAAAGTGCAAGAGGGTAGGTTTAGATTAGACATTAGGAAGAAATTCTTCTGTGTGAGGGTGGTGGGGACCTGGCACAGGTTGCCCAGTAAAGTTGTGGATGCCTCATCACTGGAAGTGTTCAAGGCCAGGTTGGATGGGGCTCTGAGCAATCTGGTCTAGGGGAAAGTGTCCCTGCTCATGGCAAAAGGTTTGGAATGAGAATTAAATTGGCCTTTAATGTACCTTCCAACCCAAACTATTCTGTGATTCTATGATGATTCAATGATTTCATGCACGGAATATGGCAGGTCTTGCTTTGCATCATACTCCAGGTTATGATAAAAATTAAAAGCTTAAACGAAAATCCTCTCCTGTTTTAATCATACCTCCACTTGTTTCTGTGGAGCAATGCTAATTGCTGAAGAACTGGACAAACTTTTAATTTCCTAACAAAAAATTCACTTAGGGTTTCACCACTGGGATCACTGAACGCTGCGTCAGCGTGTGGGCTGCATGTGAACAAAAGGGTTTTCTTTAATACAGGCTGAAAATGGAAACTATCATTAGCAATGATGTTCTGACTGTGAGGCATTTCTCAGTGACAACTTTTACAGAGAGAAGTGAAGAGATCTGGCCTAACAGTAAATTCAAGGTTTTGTTGTTTTTTTTTTTAAGCACAAGTCCCATAGAGAAATCCAATGACTTACTCAGTGTCCTACCTGCACCTCAAAGACATGTACCCACCAGAGGTGCTCACCTCATGTTTTCTCAGTGCAATATTTATCCTGAAAAAAGCACTTATGGACTCAAGCAAACATCTATGTAGTTATTTGTATTTGTGTAACATTTACAGGTAAATGTGTGTGGATTGCTTTGCCCTGACTAAACTAAAATCATCCTTTAAACCCAGCCAAATACAAGTTTCAGCATAAAATTTCACTGGGGTTTTAGGAACTGAGGAATACTACAGATTTAAATTACAACTTGGTAAAAGGTAATTATCCTTGAGGAGATGCTTCCTCTAAAAGCAGTTTCTATCTTCAAAAAAATTGTCATATTATAATCCCTAAAATATACGTATTTATAAATTTAAAAGGCTGTTTAGTTAGAACTTCACGTGCTCTGATTTTTAATTTACATTGTAAATGGATAAAAAAGGGATATGTTGTGAATTTAAGTCTGGACAAAAATTATGTAAACATGAAAGGGCAATTTGAAGAACTGTGTGAAAAATTTCTGGCAGTTCTTATTAATCACATATAATCATACTTCTTTTATTTGTTTTACATCGCTGTGAATTTGAATAGACTCAATATCCCATTTTTACAGACCCTTCACATTGCCAGGCAAAAGACAAAACGTTATCAAAAGTGGGTTCAAAACCACTGCAAGATCAGTGGATTTAACAGCCACCACAAAACAACTTACATTTAAACTCTTATTACACCAAACCTCGAAAAACTTAGGCCCTGCTTAGATTTATTGGAAATATACAGAATAATGCAAAAATATTCAAAAAACCTATACCCACACACATGTTTTTAAAAGAAGTTCTGTGGTAAAGACTTTTCTCTGTTCCTATTAAGATCTTTTTTTACAGGGGCACAGCAAAACTCCAGCTAATGAATGAAAATCCACTTTTTTTTTTTTTTTTTTCACTGGTTCCCCTATGATCAGTCCTGTACAGCTGGAATGTGTTTTCCCAGCCAGGACTTGACTTTCACATAAAAACATCAATTCTGCCATATTCTGGTCACACACTGATCCTTGGTCTTTTTACATCTTCTCTTTAACTAGGTGCACAAGCTATTGTTTTAATTGAAGAAACAGAACTGTTAGCTCCAGGTTGTTGTACTCGTTAACCTGTTTAATTAATACAGGTTTCTTTAGCAAATTTTCTGTATCTATCACCAGGAATGAAATGCGTTCAGACTTCGCATGTGACTTTCCACTCGCTTTCAATTCAATAAAAATAGAATCCCTGAAGTGTTTGAATGTACAGTTCCCACTTTGTTTCTAAATTTGGGGCATTGCTTTAAATTATTGTCTGAAGCATCTTAAGGAGATCAGAAGGAAAAAGGACAATGTCTAACTGTAAAGTCGTGATTGTGGGGGAGTTTTCTTTTACTCAGTGCTCTGCAAAAAAGCTGTTTTGGTGGCGTTGCAGGATGCCATGATTTGTTGCATCTTACTGCAAGGTGAAAGGAAACCTCATCATCTGATCACCAGTGTATCTTTACAAGCCCTGAAGATAAAGTATGGAAAATCCATAACTGCAATGTTATGTCTGTTGCTGCTGCGCTCTTTATTAATCAATCAATGCCTCTCAACAAAGCTCTTTCAGCCTCCTCCTGTAGCAATTAGACCTATAATCAGCCAGACAAAAACAGTTCAGAGATGCATCCTTTGTGCTTCTATGTAATTTACATACACTAAAAAAATCCCTCAGCGTGCTATTCATAACATATTATGTAGTATAGAACACACCACATTATGTGCTATAATCACAGCCATTACTTAAATTGGCTAAAACGTTTTTGTACATTCTGGAGTAAATTTCACTATTAAGACCAAATGGATTAGATCATTGTTTCCCTATTTCCTCCCTAAGTAAAACACAATTGTTAAATAAGTCCCTGACCTTCCTGTACATGTAAGGTAGGATGAGAGTACTGTTACAGAAAGGATTGTTGTAACCATTTGTAAACATTTGCACCTGATATACAGACACCTTCTGGCTAATTTTTAATAATGAAAGGGAATTTTCTGTATTTTCTGAAACTGAACAACAGTCATCAGTGGAGCAAAAAGCATCCCATGCTGCATCAATAGGAGCTTCAGCTGCTGCCATTTCAGACACAGGATCGATTCACTTGCCTCTGTGGTTCTCTAGGGGCCTGGCTCACCTGAATTTAGCCCAGTCATTTTCACCCCCTACTGTTTTAATAAAAAAGTCAGATTTGGAAGAGTTAGCACTGCAGCTAGTGACTGCACACCAGATTTTACTTTGATTTTTTTTTTTTTTAGGTAGGTGAATAGTCCAGATGAGAAGGAGCCTTCATTTCAGCAGCTTGTCCACCTTGTGCAGCCCCTGCACAGGAGGGTCAGCAGATCTGCAGTGATCAGAGCTCTGGGTCAGCAGCACAGAAAGTCATCTGTTAAGTGCTCAAGGAAAGATTTATTTAGAAAGCTTCTGTAGGAGGCCAGGGATGTGGATGCAAAGGGTGACAAGTCCCAGGTGCTCTACTTGTTTTCAGGGCAGGAGCAAGGCTCACAGTGAGCTGGGTTGCTCTGGAAAAGAGGTAGGCAGAAGCTTGCTTGCAGGTATGTTGTCTGACTTATAGAAATGTTGGGGAGCAGTGAAGTTTTACTTTTAGTTAAAAACTCATATTACACCTCTATAAGCTTTTCTGAAGATGTCAGCACTTTAAGAGATTATTCCTGTCCCACTAAAATCAAACATCTGGCTGTTAGAGAAGATGAGAGTACCTCTAATAAAAAAAGAGGATGTTAAAGCATTACAAGAACTGTAAATCTTATACAAACCAAATTATAATATGCTGTGGTCACAATGCTGTGCATTATGATCTTTTCAAACAGCTGTTTAGGCATTTTGATAAAAAAATAACAGAAAGGACTTGCCTAAAATTTAAGTCCCTCCTTTCATAAATATCTCTATTTTCAACTCCTTGAAATCAGTTGTGATGAAATAAAAAGGAAAAAGCTAGAACAGTACAAAAGTTAAGATCAGAGAGAGTTTTTTCCTCTGTATTTTCACATCCCACTTCCCTTACTAGTATCTGAAAATGTGAATTTGGCTGGCTCCTTCGAGAAATTCATGGTGGAACGTACTCTTTACCAAGAGTCTGAATTCTTAGGCACCATCATTGGCTACAAGTGGAATATTACAGACTCATTTTGATTTTTTCAGCATGACTCTAAGGCTATTAACTACCTGAGTTCAAATCCACACACTCTGTGAACGGATAGCAAAAGCGTGAATCACCAAGCTAAAATCTAATTCTCCAGACACTGAACTTCCCTGCATCACTTATTAGCAGATACAAAGCCAACAAAAAATTTCACCCTCCAATTCCAGTTTCCAAATGCTATCTATCATCATTTTGATCCTCAGTGATAGGGACTGCTGGAGTGCACACCCTGCAGAACATTGCTCCTAAGAAGAAATTCAGAACGTGGGCAAACTGGGACAGCATGCCCTCTAAAACATTGCTAAGCTTCCCTTCATTACAGAAAGGTCCTAATCTCAGTTGTGATCAGAATTTTGGGGAAGTTTGAATCCAGTTCTCTGCTTTGTAGTTGAGGTCCATATTTACTGATGCAAATACAGCACCTGAGTTTTGATTCAACTCAATCTATATATCCATGTCATCCTCACAAGACAGCACGGGCTGTATGGGGAAGTGTGGCAGCAAGACTGTCCCTGAGGGTGAGCTATATTGGATGTAACATGCTCCAGAGAGCTGTATCCAGTAGCATGGCATCAAACACACAACTGGATTAGCAAATCTCATCGGACAAGTCTGGAAACCACAACAGATGCTGGCAATCACTGAGACAGCCTTGGAGTGCAGCCTCACCCTAGGTATCTGTTGAATTCTGACAGGGACTGACCTTTCACAAGCTTCTTTGGATGGAAACAGTCAGAAGATCTCTGTTGGTCTGCTATCAAATAAATAGGTCTTCATGTGCACAATATTTTAGCAAAGATACCTAGCTGTGTCAGTTCTTTCCATGAGCAAAAAAGCCTCCCACCAAAATAAGGTGAGAGAATTAAAAGAAGATCACCTCTCTCAGTTATGTAATTATGAAAAACTGAGAGAGCCTTTACAGTAAAATGTGCTGCAGGCCTCAGAAGTCTGCAATCACTCAGAAGTTAGCTGGAAATTTTAGATTAATTTTTTTTCTATAATCTTCTTTTGTCAAGTGTAGGTACACTTTGCAGGTAATACAAGAATCAGGCTGATTTGACAAGGTAGCTGAACACGGCACCACAAATGTGCCTCTTCACTGCTTTTATTTACTTAGCAATTTTGAATTGTGCTACACTTCTGCAGGTGTTTTTATGATGTCTGCAGCTGGAGAGGGAGCTGACTTGTTGGCTTCTAACAACTGACTAACCTAGTTAGCACTCCCCTTTAGGCTTGATGTTTTTAAGGGTAGTTAGCATTGCTCCTTTTCCAGTCTCCTCTAACTCCCTGTTCTTTCTTCACCCCCTCCCCAACCCTCACCTCTTCTCTTTCTCTCAGGAGCAAATGCTAACAGAATTCATATTCAGCATTTTGTCACATGGCAGACATCTATTTTTCACTTCTCAGATTGGGCAAAATTAAAGCAAAAGCATGTTAGTATCTAATCAACTAATGCAGATTCTCTGAGTCCAATCGTTATCAAAAATGGGTTCAAAAAATACTTGAAAATTATTGAAGTAAGAATACTCAGGCTTGGATAACAAGGGACAAAATTTCTGCATATCCATTAAGGATTTTTTTTTTTTTTAATAAAGTGGAACAAGGCAGAGGATGGGCACAGCTAAAAGCACATTGGAAAAATCAATAGCCATAAACAGCAGATCCTTTTTAAACAAATCTATCTGTAAAAAGAAAAATGAAAGTGAGCAATTCTTTATCCTCCAATAAAGAGCTAAAAATTTACATGTGCTGCCAGTTTGAACAGGACCTACTCTATTTTATATATTCTGGGTTCTATTTTGCCCTAGATGAATCAATTAGAGGCAGCCATTCCCCAAGGTGAAAAATATACATTAAGAGGAAGAGACACCATGCCAAACAACCTTTCATTTATTTAAGCAGCAGTAGCAATAACAGCAGTAGTGGTGTTTTCCCTTGCTTGCAATGAACATGGGTGGATTTTCTCTCCAATGAAACATCAGTTTGAGATGTAACAGTGGTAAGAAACCAGGTGACACTCCTCCCTGCTTGATAACACAGAGCTCACTTTTCTCTTATTGATTCTCCCACATAAGTGGCCTGTATGGAACATAACATGCTGCTTAGATTATGCTCCACAAGGCTCAAAAGAGAGTGAGCCCAGTAAGCAAAAGGTTCCCAGCTGCATAAACAATCATACCCTGCTTACTGCCTGATCTAAGAGTGAAACAGCTGTATTAGCCTTGGCAGAGAATTATTTCAGGCACAACTGCACTTGATTTATGTAGGGGATCCATGAACATAAAGCCAGACCTGAATTTCTAGGAGCTGATAGACTCACTTTTGCTGTGTGCAACCAAGGTGAAGCAGCAGCAGCCTGGACTGGGCTGGGACTGGATGCTTTTGCCCATGGTATAGTAAAGTCATTGAAGAGAAGATGGTTATTTTTCCCTTTTTACCAAAGGCATGGGGTGCAGTAACATCTTTTCTCAGTGATGAAGGGATCAGAAGGGGTTTTGATATTTGAAGATACACAAATCACAGTTACATCAGTTTTAGTTAGACTGAACTATATTTGGGTGGATGAGTTCTGACAAACTACAGCCCTTTAAGGACCCTGTCCTCTCCATGTCCCACCACACCAGTTCCTTGCAGCTCCACCCCTGCCCTTCTGCTTTCTGTCCCCACAGCTGGACAGTCATCTCCAGATGACAAAGAAACTAACTTCAGAACTTCTAACTTCAGAAATGGCCAACAGAACCATGAAGCAAAACCTTCTAGCCTGTCCAGCCACCCTCTTCAAGTTTATGAAAGCAGGTTTTCAGGGCTGACAGTTCTCTTTGACATTAGTAATGTCTCCAGGAGCACAGGGACACATGTGACTAAATTCTGAGAACTTTTCTTACCTAACAAGGTAACACTTTCCTAAGGAAGGAAAGTAGTGGTATTTACTCTCTTATAAGACTATGTACTAAAGCTAAAATGGCATAAAGCACTTTTTAGGTTGTAATTTTAGTAACCTCTGTAAAGGCTGTAAAAGCAACAGAGCCAAGCACTTTTTGAATTTTAAATAAACTATAAAGAGAAGTGTTTTAAAGGTCAAAGATTCTAGCAAAACAAAGGAGTTCAACTTCCAATGCACACTGCCTAAATGCACAAAACTTGTTTACATGTCTAAAACAAAACTGAGTTATAATAGTTAACGGGGTGGGGAATTTAAGGAAGGGGGGGTTAATCTCTGTATTCCAGGCATGAACTAACCACAAAAAACCACCACAGAGTGGGTGAAGCATTTATAAGTATTAGCTGCTCCCAGAGAGAGAACACTGAACTCAGTGGCTCAGTAAACCTGTCCCACAAGGCAACTTCTTTGTTCCCTCACACAAAGCACATTTAAGCACATTTTTATGCAGGATTCAGGATTTGGTTCCGGTGTTTGAAAAGTGGCAAAATGCGTGTACCATGCTGAATGCCATCCTGAACCCAGGACTCCTGAGAGTCAGGAGTCCTGGGTTCTGTTCCCACCTAAATTCCCAGTTTCCATGTGATCTCAGGCTGGTCACCCAATCTTGCAGTCAGTCTTTCAGTCTACCAGCCTGCAGTATGGTTATAATGGTATTTGGTTGTGTGAATAAGATATTTTAAGACTGAGCATTTGCAGCACGGTTTAAGAGTCTCAGATGAAAAGTATTACATAAATCCAAAGGATTTAATGCTTAGGAAGATGAAACACGAAGAATTCTTTTTAGTTATTTTAAACTGTTGATAAGAAGAGTTTTTAATTTTTTGTTAAATTTGAACATATATTTAGGAAAAAAAGGCTTTTGGGGTAAACTTTCTAATTCTTTTTTGATTACCCATTTTGAGCAAGTTTGCTTCATTTGCAGGAGTGGGAGAGCAATTGAAATGAAATTGTAAACCAAACCAACCAATTGTCAACTTCTAACAAAAGTCAGAATATATTGTGGATGTGTACAAAACCTACCAGTTTACAACCTGCAAAAGCTTCCATTCAAAAAGGAAGGCAACCTGCCACACACTGCAGAAGCAATCCATTTTGATAAAATGCATGTCTTTGTGAATCATAAGCAGACTTTCCACAAAACTGTCTCTCTTTTTCTCCTGATTCCCTGCAGACGTGTGCAATTTTCACTGCCTGTCAGTTTATCAAAAAGACCAGAGCATCAAATTTCAGCTCTGGATTGTCAGGTCTGATCCCTATTTCCTTTCAAATTCCAAAATACTGACACATTGATTGGAGTTCATAGTGTCAGACAACAGCACTTAAGAGACATTTTTGCTAAAATATAGCTTCTGATCTATCTTTTATGTTGGGTTGGAGGGGTTTTTTTTGTTCCTTTTGCAGCCTCAAGAGTATTGATCTGGGACTCATTAATATATGATTTTCACCAAGTAGTAAGCAATTCGCTCAAACAAAACAGTTCTTTTGTATAACCTTTTAAAAGGGGGCCCATCAGAGGGGATTGATCCAGCTGATTTAGCTTGCCAGGATATCCCCCTCACACTTCCATGAATTGCCTGGATTTTTAAGTTCCCAAATGTAAATAAGAAAGATCTACAACAAGTACTCACAGCTACGCAGAGTGCTCAGTGTATTGCAAACCTCTGGCATCTTAATAACACGAAAAAGTTGTGACCCCCCTAGCAACAAACGTTTTTACACACACTCTGAAAAACACTGAATGTTATCTGTAAAGCCTCTTTAGCAAATACATTACCAGAGCAGATTGTTCTCCATCAGACAGCATCTAGAAGTAATGTCACAATACAGTGTATTGATTGTGACACAGGCTCCTCTATAAAGTGTGGATCTCTGAGGTACTCAAAGAGTCATCCTCTTTTTTTGCTGTCTCCTCAGCAATTGCCCTTTCTCAGTGGGGACTGTGAGTGTGTTGGACACTGCCCACACCTGTGATTCCGAGGCAGCAGCAGTTCCATTTGGGGTACTGCAGTAGTCGCACAAATTGCATAACAATGGATTTGAAGCACTCTAATCGGCGTGTACACCGTAATTTAATGGAAATGGGTAATTTGATTCTCCCTCCAGTGTGGAAGTCAGAGAATGCTGCAGTGTTTCTCCAATTAAGCTAAGTAAGCTCGCTTTTTTTTTTTTTTTTCCAAAAGTGCACACTGAGGGGGGTTTGCTTCCTCCCTCTCCTCACCAGTATATTTAGCCATTTGTGCAGACTATTTGGGTGTGATGCAGAATGGAAGATTTGTTTCTGTCATCCCCTTCAGAGATTACACATACACTTTTTCTTAAATTTTTCACACTTAAACCAGGAACTCTTCAAGGGTAATTCTGCTGTATAAATATACATGAATGATTTTTAAAAGTGTGTGTATGTTTATATATGCCCATACACAAATATTTAGATCCAATAATCACTTTTTCCTGGGATTGCCATAGAGGGAGCAGAAAATGAAATATCTGTTCCACCATACTCCCAACAAGGCCTCTCCTTTCAGGGACAAAAATTGTCAGGGCTATTGTTAAACTGTGGTCACACGTGGGAGAAAGATGAACAGGGTAAACAGTGCTCGTACTCACTGGATGGAAACTTGCAGAAGCTTCTCAATAATGTTTGAAAGGAATGAAGAGTCAGAGTAAATGGGAAATTTTACAGAGTTTGAATTGGGATTAGAGATCAATGAATAAACAATCCCTAGAACTTCCAAGAATGAAATAAAACCTAAACTAATATAAAATAGATCTAGTAAATTCTTTCTGTTAAAGCAAAAATTGGCTTCTCTAAAATTCTTTGTGAGATATCTACCCCCTTCAAGAATGTTGTATGAAAAGTTACAGGACTTTTATCACATTCATTCTTGAACCTTTTCATATCTGAGCAGTAACACAAAAAGCTTTTGCGCTATCCTCATGGTTGATTTTTTATTCATGTTAATTTCAGAGGGCTTCAAAACACGTATGTTATTAAAAAAATAAATAAATACTAAGGAGACATTAAGAGTGGGGGGAAGAAGAAAACAATACAACATTACATTTGTCCTAACTGGTAAAATCCTAAACTTCCAAAAGCAAGAAACCGCTTCTGCCAAGCACCTGAAGGTAGAACGGAGAAGGCTACTCCCTAGGCAGCTCAGACACACGGTGCAGCCAAGGGAAAAGATGTATAATTAACTGAAGGGGAGCCTAAGAAGTTGTGCTGGCAGCACAGAGAGTTGGTGGGAGCCGGCCCCGCGCGGGCGCCCAGCGCAGATTTCCTTCTCTGGAGCTGACCTAAATTCACTGCACCAGCTGGAGCTGCTGCTTGCTCCTCTCACCAAAGGGGATGTCTGTTTTAAGGCTTCCAGATAACGCTGCTTAGATCCAGAAGAGCCCTGTACGGAACAGTGAAACCATGAGAAGTGGATGTCTAATTACAGGGATACGTGAAACATTCCTTGTTAATCCACTGTGTTTGTTTATTGTGTGCTCATTGTAACACGCACATACACAGCTACATAGACTAGCTAAAAGAGCTGGTTTTCATTTTGAGGCATGAAGGAAATTGTAAAACCTATGATGGCTAGGAGAAATCCTTTTTTTCCCTTCTTTTTGCTATGCTCTTTGTTTTACAGGATCTAAAAGACTTTGCTTCCACGTGAATATGGAATAGAAGGATAAACAGATGAGTGACAATACAGAATATGTGCTGTGATGTTCTCCCTTTATTACAGAACCCTGTCTTTATGCAAGTAAATGAGTACTTTCCCAAAAAGGTAAGAATGCCTTTGGCTAAATGAAGGATTGGTTGTGAAGTTTTTAACATTATTGCTTTTGATCCATTAGCACCTGAAGGCCAAGCCAAGATCAGTGTAGAAGTCTTGTTGACAAATCATTTACAATTTAGTTAATTAATACCAAAAGAAAACCAAGGCACAGAGAAGCTGAGTGACTTGCTAAGGGTCATAAAGTAGTTCAACAGCAGAGGCAATAAAAGAGCCCCAGTTGACTTTCAGCCCACTTCACACTGTGCCTTTCACCCTGGAACATACAAGGCCCAATTTTCTCTGTGTGTTACTTTGTCAGATAAAAGTATAAACTGGTAAAAACAACATGATATTCTTTCTACTGGAATTAACTGGCATTGCATTGGTATTTCATTTCTAAGAGGATTCCATCATTTGTCTTTCATAGACTGGAAAGGAATTCCTTGTTACTCAACCCACAAAACAAGAACAAAAATAAATTAAAAACAAAAACCAAACATTTCCAAAGATCTAAAATATTTCCAATGCCTTTTAAAAAGAAATGGAGTAGAAAGCTAATCCTCACAGTTTCTTAATTCTTCATGTCAGTTCTTCTACAATCGAAACCTTATTACTACTAAGTTTTGAGAGACACAGGTATGGGGAAGACATGAAAACTCTCAAACTATGAATACCCTCAAATGCAGAAGAATCTTCTGTCAGTGTGGATGCACACATATGAGTTGGGATGTCAGATCTTTGCAAAGGCATAAAGCAACCAAGTGTGAGCAGGTCAAGAAGTCAGATACTTTTATTTTTAGGGAGATGAATCAACATATGACTCATATATTGTGCAGAAACAAAAAAACACTAAGTAAAACATGCCCTGAACTCCCCTGGAATCACCATGGTGAGGCAGAGCTCTTCCTTGCCTCATCAGCTGTGATGAATTGCTGTTTATGTGCAGACCTTCTACACCATCCACGAAGCACTTACACAGTGAAGTGCTGGACTCAGGACCCACTGGCAGACCCTCTTCTCTTCCCTGTCTGTCCTGCACTGCAGAGACAATTTTTCAGATCTGTTTCTAGTCAGGTCATGCTGAGGCTGACCCAGCTTCAATCAGACTAGGGTTTTGCCTACAAGACCCAATCCAGGTGTAACACAGGTTTCTGCAGGAAGCTCAGAGCAGAGCGGGCAGCAGTGCTGCCATGGAACCTCGCCATCAGCTGGCAGTGATGCCTCCCTGGAATGGCCAGAGAGCTGGGGAAGTGGGCACAGTGCCACCCCAACAGATGGCCAGGGGTCTTAGGCAGCCAAGAGACCGTGTATGTGTGTCAAGTGAGGGTACTTAGGGCAGGATTCCCATGGCTATCCAGCCTAAGCTTGCACTTTGACAAAGGAACGCGCCATTGCTAATCCAGCTCAGGGCTGGATTAAGTAGGAAGGAAAAAGAACAGCTTCTATCACCACTTGGGACTCAGGATGGCTGGGTGGCTGGAACAGAAAAATTGCTGCATTTTCCTTTGTCTTCTGCTGCAACACTCACAGGGGAAACTATGTTCTGACCGGATACAATATGAAAACCAGGAGCTACTGGCTTCAACTGAGAGAGAGCTTTACTTCCTCTTTTTAATATACATACGTGCAAGGAATATTCCTCTTGCCAATCCCCTTACTCATCTGAGCAAGTATGTGAGATGCCAGTAATCATTTCCCTTTTTCTGCTGCACTGTGGTTATGCAATATTGGAAATAACTGCTGTGCAAAACATACTCCACACATTCCACTTACGTTCCACTTACTCGATTTGTCCAGCCCCTGCGTGGAATTAATGTGAGGTATTATTGCAAGGCAATTGTGTGGAGCAAAATCTCCACTGATGTCAAAACATAAACTGCCTTAGGAGTGAACATTTTGGGTCCAACTCTACCTATTTTAAGCTCAGAGTAAATCACAGATCAATAGGATCACAGAGGGTTAAGTGAGGGATGGATGTGTAGCTTTAGTAACTACAGTACAGAAGTGATCACCTACATTTAATTTGATGTTAAATTCATGCATAAGCCTTCTGAAAAGAATATTGTGAACAACCAAATATTCCATAATCAGGACTAGTTATACTTAGATGACAACATTTAGTACTTCTAGGTCATTCAGGATCACAGACTTGAAATAATTTCAATTATACTTCTAGAGAGGCAAGAGGTATTATCACCATACTACATATAAAGAACTGACACCACAAGCAACTCTAAGGAGTTGTTTACTTTGGGTGAAACAAGTGGCAGTGGTTATGGATTTACAAGGAAGTTTCTGGTTCCTAATTCTGTGGCCAAACCACTAGATCTTAGCTAAGGTTTTAGGGCCAGAAGAATTAACTTTTGCTAGGACTGCTAGGATTGTAGCTAATATAATGTATGCTATAAAGAAAAATCAGTCATTCTGAAAGTTAAAAAACAACAGGGTTTGATTCACAATGGCATTTGCAGGGGTTGGAATAAGGGGGTTTGAGTAAGAAAGTCTGGAAGCTGCACAGAGGAATAGGAAGCAGAACAGAAAAGGACTGCACATCATCTGCAGACCTTTGGGCTCTTTGAACACAAAGGGCCTTGCAATTAAGGTCATTGTGAATAAGTTTAAGTTTGAATGCAAGTGTTTAAAATACCTTTAATATTGATTATCTTCATAAGACAAAGTTAAGTTTTTTATTATTCTGCTCTGTAAGGGGTTAGGAAAAAAATTATATTCATGTTCTCACCAGTATTTAAATCATCACATTTGTCTGAAGAGCTCCCAAGACTTTTCTGAATTTAGTTGCATGCCCTTAACAAAGCAGCATATATTTCATGAATGAATGAATGATGTTCTACTATATTATAGGATTATAAAAAAAATCATCCTAAATTTGACATCCTGGCCTTTCACTTACATCTCCTTCAGTCAGAAAAAATAGAAAGAAAGAAGCTCAATTTTAATGAAAAAGGCACAGTGTAGGAATCCTCAGTTCTATTTAGAAACTCAACAACTGCTGTATTTGAGCTGCAATCTTTTTTTGTGAATGATACTGATAGTTCAGTACAGCTCCAACCAGACTTCTGTACCTTGGCTCTCACATTCCAACATTTGCATCATGGTGATTAGTTACAATTTTCAACTGTATACCAAGGGAATATTTTCTGCTTTTATCACACCTGCATTTTTTTCATCAGTGCCAGTCATTCTGCAGAACCAGGGAAAATATAATGCAGGAGAAGTAACAGAATGCCAACATTTAACACAAGGACAACCCCATCCTTTTTAAACATGGATTGATCAGCTGGGGAGTACAGAATACTTCTGGATTTGCCTGTCTGTAAGTGGTTCTGTGAAGAGAACATAACAACATAAGCTTTGTGAAGCTCCCAAAAATGAGAAAAGCATGTTGTGCTGTATCTCATTTCTATGTAAAATTAATGAAAATAAAGCAATGCACTTCCCATGCATAATGAATAACCATGCCAAACTGTATCAACTTTTTCAGACTTTCCCTCTAGAGGGCTTTTAAATGAGGTCAACAGCAAACGTATCTTTACATTTGATCTGAGTGGGAGCAGCACACAGTAACAGAGCTTGGCCATGCAAAGTGCAGTAACAAGCTCTTCTCAATTTGAGTGATGAAAAATAGAATACTAAACACTACCCCTGTATTTGTACCAGCTATGGATTTTACAGATTCAGTTATGGAGAGAAGACAGGACTGTGAGTAGAGATACACAGTCCCCATTAACAATGCTGAAAAGATCAATGCTAGCTAAGCACAAGAATGACAACCCCATATGTCAGATTCAGTAGGACCAACAACACGTGCCTGCTGAGGGGGAATGTTATTCCTTAGAGGAGTTTCAAAGAAATCAGGCAAAATGCTCACGTTCTACCTCAGAAACTGATAATTATAATCCTATCTTAACAGGAAGCAGCACCAGTATGGTCACAATAAGGAAAAGGCAGCACTAATTAAGCAAAACTACAACAGCTCATGTTCAGTTTTCCTGGTTGGAAGCTGACCAGATCAGCACAGCTCATTTCAATATTGTGCTTTTTTTTTTTTTCCTGGTCCAGGCAAAGACACTATTTCTTGTCTATGACAAACCACATTCTGGAAGTACAATAATACACAGCAAATGTGTTGCATAACTCAGACTCCTTCGTTCTGTGCTTAAAACAAATCAACCACTATTTTATTACTTTCATAAATGTGCTTTTATTATAGGAGAGGAAAATTCCACTAAAGATATTATTGGTAGTTTTCTGGGGATCTCTTTTAGCCCTGGCATCTCCTGCTTGATTTCTCACTACGTCTGTTAATCCCTTTTTACACCCAGCAGCCTCACATTGGTATGCCCCAGGGAAGTGACAGACACAGGAGTACTGGGGACCTTTCCCAGACACTCCTAGGATCTGTCACCCAGGCTGGCCTGGCTGTTTCACAACCTCCATTTAGGATTTACTGTGGCATCTTTGCTCCTGAGAGCCTGCAGTGTCGTGGCCATGGCTAAAGCAGCAAGGCAGCAGCAGCTGCAGGTTTGCTGTGCACGGGGAACTTTAGGATGTGTTGCAGATCCCATCCCCAAAGCAAGATGAAATTGGAGCAGGCAAGCCTGGAGTCCCTAGGCCGAGCAGCTCCCTCTCCTGGAAGGATGCTCTTCTTGGCCAAGTAATCCCATCTCACCCGGCCACCTGGGACAGGGCAATTTGTGTCTAGATTCTGTTGCAGGTGTTTTATTAACAGAACTAACCTAATTAAGACCCAGGCTTCTACACCAGTGGGGCTAGAATTTGAAGATTACCTAAAATTTTCAATATTAAGGGTCAAATAATTTATTTTTTTTTTTTTAAACTTGTTGTATTACTATTATTTTAATTATCGTTAAATATATTTTCAGGAAAACTTAAAATATCTGATTTCCATTGAAACCATACTGTGCTGGGCACTGTAAAATACAGTCCAAGTCTCTTGTTCTGGAGACCTTGTAATCTGTATAGAGTGTTTTGTTTTTTGTTTTTTTTTTTTAGATAGAGGACATAATAACTGACAGCATGGTCTCATAAGCAGTCTCACAGAAAATGTCAAGAATCAAACCCACATCTCCGAAGTGTTACTCTAATATTTTAAAAGCAAGGCAATTACTTTTATAGATATATTAAAGCTTTTTTATTATTGTTCTTATTTGAAATATTTCTCTTATGCAAATCTTCTCTGTCTCTAAAACTTTCTAACTCTGGAGCGGGAATGCTTTTATTTAACTGGCAATAATCCACAGTTGTTCATTAATCAGTACATTTTGTGAAGTTCAAAGCAAAAAGGCTACACTTCCATAAATTCATTCTTTTGCATCCTTTTTGAATTTTTGGCTTCTATGCAGAGGCATTGCTGGAGAGTTTCTCTGCAGCCCCTTTTGCACCACTCACAGGACAAATCAAACCAGGCATCAGGATTACAGAGCTGGGCCACCAAAACTTTAAAGACATCTTGATTACAAACACTGATATTGTTGTTTGCTTCTCAACAGAAGCACTCATAAACCATAAATCACTTCACAGTTACCTCTTAGCAAAGATTAATCTCCACTTAAAATGGTAATAAAAAGAAAGAGGCACCATTCCTCCCCTGAAATGCTGAATCCTGGAATGGGAGCCTCGTAGATCTTGTCAAACTTCATTTTTTTTTTGCATCTGCTCGCATAATTTAAGACTTGTTGGGAAAAAAACCCTGCTTATTATGTTTGAAATACAGAGACTTCTTAAAATTATGAGAAAAACCTACTAAGTACAAACATAAAAGAAAGCTTCTTCCTTTAACCCAGTTCTTGTCACACTGCATCTATTCAGCCAGACAATTCACAGCCATGATGTGAATAGAAACACAACATTTTTATGTTGATCTTCAAAGTGATTATTCAAAATGGGTGCTTTGACTCCCACCTTATCATTGAACTGAGAACCTGGAATGTATTTAAGTTCCTTCTGGTGTACAACTCGTTAAATACATTTATTTGTATAGTAAATTCTAAGGGACTCAGGCCTGCCACTAAAAGCAAAGAGAATCCACAGAACAGTTACAGCTCAGAAATGTGAACTGCAAAGCCACACCCACCCTGTCCTGATATCCTTCTCATCTGTTTGTCAGCATTTCTCCCCAGGATGAGTCAATGCAGTTGACTTTATACACGTTATTTAAAACTGAAGTTAGTAAGGAATGATACTTCAGTTGCACTAAACTGGCAGAAAGGGATTTGGAAGAAAAAAGACATCCTGAAGTTCCTGGAGAAGAAGCTGCAACTATGCAAATTGTTCACAATCTCAGCAGTCTGGATGGAATTTAGGGAATTTGGGTTAAGCCCCCAAAGTGAGCAGAACCCACTGGGAAGGTCGAGTGGCTAGGCTAAGTGATCACTAATTTGGGCTCTCTAAGGTAATTTACATTATAGTAATTAAAGTTTAGATTCCCTTGCTGTTCTATTTACGAACTCCATTAACCTATGACCTTTCTCTGAAGTTTACACCCAACTGTTTTAATTTTTTTTTCCTGAGCAAAAGAAAAGCAGTTCCTATGGAAGTTATTTCTCATAATAATTAATTGTATTTAGAGCCCAAGAGGTAGATACACGTTTTAAGACAATCCAGCTGCAATGTTGTGCTGTGTAATTATACTACAGATCCATTTTTTTGATACTTCAGATGAACCATTGCTAATATTCTTGGGTTTGTTTGTGTTGATTTTGCTTTAGGTACAGCCTGCCATATGCTTTTTATTTAGCTGAATTTAAAACAATGGCTAAAATTCTGCTGCAAATTACAGAGATGCAAACAAAAACATGCTTTGACCCTAAATTCTTACTTGCCTGTTATTACCTCAAATTTAATGACATTTTAATAAGCGAGTGCAATAACTTTTATGCTATGCATAAACACATTATATGGCAAGAATTAAAAAAAAAAAAAGTCTAGAGCTCTATTGCAGCTGGAACAATATGGTATCTGCTTCTCTGAACAGATATGACCACATATCCTCATCAGAGAGTCCCAAACCAGCACATTCTAATCCACAGCTGAAAAGCTCTGTTCAGTTGTCAGTCCCTTGCTATGTCTTACTATTTGTCTCCCACTCTTCCAGCACGTTGTGATTTGGAGAGTGCTGCTTCTGGATGCCAGACCTTGAAAGCTGAGGGCAATTGTTCCCATCCAGAGGCTCATCCTCTGCAATACAATGCCTTAAGAACATGGAGCAGCATAAGGAGGCTCCTTAGTGCTGTGGGGGAAAAAATCCTCCCCCAAGAAAGGCAAGGGAGATAATCTGGGACTTTCTGCTTTTTTGGGGCTGGAAATGGGCAGCATGGATGGGGATTTCTGGAGAAAGGGGCACAGGAAGAGCACACTGCTTCTCACCACGGGGGCAAAGACTGCACAGAGAGANCTCTATATTAAAGAAAGTTTTAATTAAAAATGGATTTCCCAATACCACAAGCTATCTATCCTTTAAGTTCACATTTTCCCTGAGAACCTGGATATGCTTTTTTCAATGTACATCACTAAAAATACACAGCGTGTTCATTTGTATCATTGATACAAAGACATGACCATCTGCCATCCTCAAGACATCTACAAGAGATTGGTGTTTTTCTAACTAATCTTGGATATGATATATTCATATCGCTTTTAATGTCTCTGGGAAGAGGCATCAAGAGCTGAGATGCCAGAATTTGAAACAAAAAGTAGCCTGCACCTATTCCTTTAATAAATTAGAAAATTTGGTCTGCTCCAAATTTCAAGTCAAATTTCGAGTTGGTGCAAATAGATTATGTTAATCAGATCATCAAGTTGTCATGCTGTTAGTATAGTCCTACCAGTAAAATGTTAAAGGATGTAATGCTATTCATAAACAGAGAGACGTTTTCAACCAAAAACATGAGTTAATTGAATTCCATCAAAATTACTGTCCCCAGTCAATCAGAATACATACAGCTTCTTATCCACATTTGCTCACCAATATGTAAATAAGGTGACTGATGTCTGAGAGCATCTTATTTATATGCTGATTAAATAGTAATCATTCCCAATAATTTCCCAGGATGTGGATGCCACTGCCTGGGATTGGTTAAAGATTTTTATCAGTGAAAGTGCAAGAGTTTGTTTAATTAAAGTTGTTTAGAATTATGATTAAAGCCCTTCTATTTTGACTAACGTGTATACATCATAACCCATGATACATGTGGTCTTCTATCTGTTGTTCTAATCTATTAAAGGGTTTGTATTCACAGAGGACAGACTCTGGGAGCATTTTGCAGGAAAGACAGAGATAAAATGCACATCCTAAAGGATCTTATGTGAAATCCAAAGAGGAAAACTTAGAACACGTGTTCAGAGGTACGGGGGAGAAATGTGTTTGTGATAAACTCAGCAACGAGCTAGATCCTAGGCTAACCTCTTCTCCTCACTAAAGCAAAGGCATTGCTGATAACAGAACAAAAACTGTCACCAAATAGGATTTGAAACACTACAGAACTTTCAGTTTTCAAATAACTCTTGCTAATTTTCTTACATGAAGACATGACAAAATTCATTGGACAAGATAACCACTCCTGCATAACTTTTATACTCCTATATAACTTTTAAATTTGCATATTAGTCTTAGGCACATTCCAGAAAAACCCAGAATGATGTAAGACAATTTCTAGTTTTCCAGGGTTTCGTTAAAACTAACAAACTAATTGCATCTTTTGCATAAGTTTATTTTTAAAAAATCATATTTTCCATATTTCGCATGAATAGAAATTACATTTTTAGTGTTGTGCAAGCATTTAACTTTCGATTAGAAAACAGAAGTTGCAAATCCATTAGGCAAATAATTAATCTGTAAATTACTGAAATTATCTTTTCATTAATATTATGAAAATCCTCACACATTTGGGGTTGCAGTTTACAAGTAGCCAAACTTTCAGTGAGCTATGTCCCAGTGCTGGCTGAGGCTATGGAAACATTTACTACGTAGATTCTGGAATATTCTAAAACGATTCCACAATCTGAATCCATTCTTAAAGATGTTTCCAAAACGTGTATAAATCACATCAGCCCCTTTGGGCAGCAGGAAACCTATCTTTTTTTTTCTCTGCTTGATTTTAGGCTGTGCATACTGTGTGGTATCATTATTAGACATCAAGAACAAGTGTGATTTTCTTCCTTGGTGTGAAAAGAACATACAATCACTTAGTCTCCAAACCTACAATACAGGCAAGAGCAGGCACCTTCCTGTTAGGGTAGCTTCAAATCTATAATTTTCATTCATTCCCTGCTGGCATTGTTATTTCTGATCTCCCCTCTGCTTCCCCAGTAACATATGGGAGGGTACTAGAAAAATAAGTAAATAAGTGGACAGATGAATGGAGCATCCCTCACTTTAAAAGGTATTAAGTAAACCCCAAAACTAAACTTATTTCAGAAACCACCTGGCTAATATCCACTACAGTGTGTTTTTTCACTGTACTCAAATCAAGAAAGCTTTGTTGTAACTATACCCCTGACCAAGGTTTTAGTGATGACCATTCTGTCAAAGACACTACAGACAGCACAGTACAGTTACTATTCTCTCTGTTTTTTCATTTATAGCCTTGCTAGTTGCAAGGAAAAAAAAAAAATTATGTAAAATGCCACCCTAAATTCATCTCTAGATTTAGCACCATGTTTTTAGCAGAGCTACAGATTGACTCAGAATTCTTTAAGGACAAATCTTGTCACAAATACCATGTATGAAAACTTCTCCCCCCTCATTTATCTGCTCTCCCGAGAGGGAGTAGTTACGATATTTTTATATTCAACATGAAAACTTTTATGTCAATCAGTGTGGTTGTTGACATCAAAACAGTTAACGAATCAGTGATGCTAACTGTTGTTAACTGTTGTTAATCAGATGTTACTTACTAGTAACATCTACATCTGAAGCAGGACCTGAATCTAAAGCACATCACTAATCCCACTGGTTCTAGGATGTTTCCCACCTGGCTGAGCCCCATGTGAGGGTTCACCCAGACCTGCAGAGTGCTGTGTCTGGCATCTGACCCCATCCACTGCCAGACACTGAGGGATGATGGAACAACAGAGCTACAAAGTGTCTCATTCTGCATTCAAATAACAGTCTGAGAGATGAGAGTTGGCACAATCCCCTCCTATAACTTCACCTACCAGTTTACCCGTAAAAGTGTCTCAAGATCACTTGATGCTGTAAGATCTTGAAATCTGAAGACCAAGTGCCCCATTTCTCTGTAGCTAATTAGTCCACACTAAATACATAATTGTCTCTGTGTGTAAAGCTATCTGGGGGGAGCCAGTGTATTTGCATGCTAATATAAGGCACTGTTTTTAAAGATAGACCCCTCCATTATAAATGGGATATCAGAAAGGTGCCAATTATAAAGAAGGGGTGTACTGCATTATAAACCAATGGCCTTGTGCAACTAACTAATTGCTCGACATGCTGTACAATCCAAAAATATAATTGACCCTGTCTGTAAAGCTATTTTTGGGAACAATAAATCATTAGCATGCCAAAAACAAGCGCCAGTTACAAAGCAGGGAGTATGACCACTGTGACCATCTGCCTGCTAGATGAGTGAGCTAAACTTTTTTTTTTTCCCCCCCACCCAACTCTCTCTTTCTTACTGCTACCCAAAATAAAAACAGGGCTCGTGGGATTTTATGTATAGGCCCTTTGCAGTACTCTGCAGTAGAGGAATATCTTTCAAAGGAGTCTTCTGTTCAGACTGAAATCCTGATGAGAAGGATCCCTGTCAATGGGAGTACTGTATCTTTGAATACTGTTTTGGGTTGGCAGTGATTCTCTCCTAGGGGTGTTCTTATTTCCACCTGCAGAATGGGTTCCACTCAAATACTTGCAGAAAGTCCTTTAGTCAGGCAACAGGCTTAACTTTTTTCATTACTAAGCAATAAACAGCATTGAATTAAAGACATAGGGGAATGGCTCTCTGTGTGCTTGGAATAATAACAATATGGGACAGATACTGCAGCTTATAGGAGCCCAACTCATTGTGAATAATCAGCTGTGCCAGAAAAATGCCCAAGATTTTTAAAATATGTTTTGTGTTCAGAGTGCATGAAATGGTTCAAAACCACCTGCATCTTTCATGTATAAAGCACTTATGTATTTCCAGGATCCAGAAGCACTGATGTTTACATTAACCATCTTTGTCCAAATTTCTTTTGCATTGAGATATGAATGAGAAGAAATTTCTTCTTCCCAGCTTTATTACCCTTAGGGAAAGTTGCAGAGAAGTTTCCATTAGATTGCACCACTTTGAGCAGCTCCTGGCAAATGCTTTTGTTTATTTTCCTGGTACCATATATTCTGGTGGTAAAACAATGCCAAATGTGCCTTTTTAAGTGGACACTGTGAAGAGTCACTAAAAGACACTTGAATTATAAAACTGAAATTAATTGGGTCATGTTTTCAGAGATTCTAATGGGAACTGGTAAGAACATGAGTCCTGCATACATCTTGTAGTGGAGCAGAGTTTATGAATTGTGTACCATTTCTTCTCTGCCTTCAAGGATTTCCCAACACACAGTACTCATGTGAAATAAATTCTAGAGTCTGCATTCAAGAATCCTAACTCCTGGGCTTTGATCCACAGGCTTCAATTCGTCTTGGGAATGTGCCAGTAAAATCCCTGGTGAAAAGCAAGAGAATAAACTTCTTGTAAAAGGGTTTACTTCTGTATACAGAGGTAAGTTCCTATCAGTAAATATTATCTCACTAAACCCAAACAATCTGTCCTGCTGTGGAGCATAAGTAGCTTTCTTGCCTCAAACTGCCTGGTCATATTTATTTGCTGTTTGTAACTCAGTGTTTTTTACAGACCTGTATTCTTCCAGTTTTAGTACATTTTAACTATTTCTTCTAGAATGTCTATAATGACACTCTAGAAAGTCTATAATTTACTCATTCTTTAGTGGGCCTTCCCTTTAAACATAGAACAGATTAATTTAATTTCACAGTATTTCAGAAGAGGCATGTACTTCTGAGCTGTTCTTGGAATGTTTTGTTTACTTGAATTTTCTGCCTAACTGAATGGAAACTGATAGACTGAGTCAGCAGGAAAAAGGAAAAAAAAGAAAAAAAGAAAAAAAGTAAAAAGAAAACAGAAATGCAGTCAACAAAGATTTTCTTCCAAGAATGTTTATCATCTAAAATATCCCCAAGTAATGATTAGCAAACAAAGGCTACCAGTCTAGACAGTGGAGATTTCTTTTCTGTCACTATCCCCATGCTTGCATATACTTGCTTGGCTCCTCATCTCAGGAGAAACAGCAGATGAAGTCTGCCCTCAAATTATATTACAATAAATAATTATATTAAAATAACCAAATAATCAGCCTGATTTACCAGGGCAATTTTCTAGCTTTCCCACACCATACTTTACTAATACACTGAACTGTAGCATATATTTATTAATAAAAAGGTATTCTATTAACACAGAAATGTGTATTAATAAAATCAAGCAGAGTTTTACAAATGATAAAAAATTGTGCTGTCATCAGAACTTGTGGTAATTTTTTTTCTCTTAATACACTTTTTCAAGTCTGTTGGGAGGCACTGGAGTATAATGCTTTCCTACCATGTATTTTATTTAAAGTAAGTGCAATTCCCCATCATTTTTATTCATCTTTAGCAAGTATGTCCCTGTCATTGTTAGGGTGGTCATGACACACACAGTGACACCATAAAAGTTCAGAAGGCTCTTCATTATGGTCACGTGCTGGCATTTATACACTTTTTACAAACCTCGAGGGCAACTTCTAATTGGTTAATCACTTTCTTGTTAATTATTCTATTGGCTGGTAAAAGGTATTTTACTTGTCCATCAAATCTATCTATTCTTGGATTGTTTACATTTTTTTCTTTGCTGATTCTCATGGGACAAATCCCTTGTTATTACAGGTGCACTTATTTTTCACCCTCAGAATTGATTAAATCTGTTAAAGGAACTTCTCAAAGCAGCTTCAGATGGGAATTTACAAATTACTTGTTAGAAGTAGTTTCTAACATGTACACTTAGTTTCTAAGTACACTTAGAAAGAAAAGACAGGCCAGCTTTTTACCCTGTTCCTACAAGCACCCGAGTGCAGCAGTAAAGGCAACCTCATTTGTGAGAGCAGTGACTGGGAGCTTCTCCCCCTAAAAACCCAGCAGCTGCACTGACATCATCAACACTCCCTCTTACTTGGCTATTGAGGCACATTGCTTCCCTTTCTTTTCTAGTTTCTGTTCTTTTCTAGAAGCAGTAGAAATGTCTTGACTGTGAGTGCTGAGGAAAGCCCAGCCCCTGCAGCAGCAGCCCAGGAGAGGCTCCTGGTGATGTAAGAATTATTCATCTGAAAACCCCGAGATTCCTGGCTGGCAGGGGCTGCTTTCTGTCAACAGCACTGAAAGGAGGAAGTGGCTGGAGTGGAATACAGAGAACTCGCTGCTCTTATTCAATAAGACATTTTCAGTTTCCTCTAATTGCCACCAGCATCTGTATCTGATACAGCCCCACAGTCAATATTTGGTGGTGTCATCAGTTTCAGCTTCCAGAGCTCATAAACGTTATCAGAGTTCACATCTCTCACAGACATCATGTGCACAAAAATTATTTGCTCTGATATGAAACTCATCTTAAAGTTCATGCTTCCTAACAAGCATTAAAGCCACCTCTAAAATTTTGTTTATTGTACTCTAAAATACAACTGCTATTTCATAGGCCTATTTAAATAATAATAATAAAAATCTTCAGGAACTGTAACATTTTTAATCACATTTCAAACTGAAAAAAAAGTAAATGTTTATACTAAGCAATTCCAACTTCAGGTTGAAAAGCTGGTGTGCTCACACTGGTCATAGCAAATCTATGAGCATTACAGTGCATTCTGAAATTACCTTGAGTAATTCCAAACAAACTAGCACAGTTTGCAAGACATACAACATTTGAGCAAGTAACAAAAACAACAAGAACAAAAGAATAATAGCTGACAAAAAAAAAATCCTTTTTTTTCATGCCTTTAACTCACTGCCCCACTGAGAAAACACTATTGACTTCTAACATGCAATTAAAACAATGTTAAAATTCTCTTCAGTGTTTCTGCAGCATCTGCTTCACTGATTGGTGTCAGCTGAGGTAAAATTTTAGTCTTTATTTTGTAGGATTCTGCAGTGACTAGCAGATGCTTAGCTATTGTCTCAAACAAGCAGAATCTAAGCAGTCAAGACAACCATATCACAAACAACTGTTAGAATAATCACATAATGTGAGTATTCAATGCACTGCCTCCTTCTGCATTTCTTAGATCTTACAAATTATAAGGAAGACAAGAATTTTGTGATGTAATCCTCCTTCCTTTTACATAGGGAATGTAATCTGTTAGAACTGTAACAATTTAATGCAATTAGATCCATCACACCACATGTGGAAATCCCCACAAATTTATAAAGACATCTATTTAATCAAGAATCTTAAGTTACAAAGCTTAAAAGGACAATTTTTGAAGTTGAGGGTCACACACTGTGCACTGGCCATGAAATGCAAGGAAAGTGTGAATTTCTTCTGTTAGAAAGCCTTTTTGTTAGTGAGATTCAGTTTGTCACCACTATTTTGTGGTTACGTATCAGAATAAAAACCTAACAGTTGGAAAAGGCTGTCACAACTCTCAGCTCTATTTGGCACCTTTGGCTGAGACAAAGAAATAGCCCAACATGCCAACTTTAGAGGCATCCACGACCAGGCAAGCACTGCCCCTTCTCCCTGCACCTCAGGCCCCAGTATTCCCCAAGCTTCAGCTACCAAACCTCTCCTGTCAGAACCTGTCAGTTATGGAAGACTGGGCCAGACTCTGGTTTGGTTTTGTAAAATTTGGAAATTGAGTGGACCGAGCTCATTCAACCTGTCCTAGACAGCTTCTAAAGCAAGGTCACCAGGAGTGGAATATTATTAATTAATATACACATTCCAAAACTTGACCTATTCCTTCCTTTTTGTTTGGCTTCTCTCCTTTAAGAGCTATTTATGTCCGTTTATCAAACTGTTTGGTAGCCAAACAGGAAAAGAAAATAATTATTAATAAATAAAAATCATAGTATTTATCTGCAAGTTTTAAAGGAAATAAAGCCTAACGATGGTACCTTGAATTTATTCTTTTCTTCACAGGATATAAATATGAAAAAAGAAAAGATAGCAGAAACTGTCATGCTGTCTAAATGCAGATCTGAAGAAGATGCAAAGAAAACTCAAAGAAATAGCTTTTTGACACCTGATTAAAAATGATAATACGTAGGTTACCTCATTGCTAGAGGAAACACTACATATTCTGGATTTACTTGAAAACATATGAAATGACCTTGGGGAACTTGTTTCAAGAGTTTCACCAGACCTTCATTCAAATGTTCTGAGAGCAGCAGTATTTTTCTGACTGGCAAGATCTGCATTCTGATCAGAGACCTGCAGAAAGCACCTGTGCATGTCCAGCTGCTGTGAATGGATCCTGCTGCAGCCAGACTTTTGTTATTTATGGCCTGGTGGACATGCAGTCAGCATTCTGCTAAATGTCATCCTGATTCAGGCAGTCCCTACTGCAAGATGAACTTTGTTAGTGGTCAGGCTGTCACAGGCATTGGAATAAAGTCCTTCTTTGGCATCCTCCAGGTATTGAAGCCTCTCTGCTCCAAAGCTTTACTCCAATCACTGAATCAGGGTTGAGACTAAAATCTTATAAAATTAGAACTGCCATCACAGTGATCTCACTGTTGCAGTATCTATAGAGCTATACATTTATACAGCTATAAAATCCTTTCCCTGGCTCCTTTGCATTACTCTGCAGTATTACTATTCAAGGCTTCCTAGTGGGAGCTGCTGCTGAATTGTGTGGTGACAGGGTTTGCTTTCATAATCAATTATGAATTCCACTGAAAAAGGCAATCCAATTATTCCCTAGCTCCCAACTATGCCAAGCACAGGAGCTTATGAGGCCACACATTCAGTCAGATAAGGGAACTGATCCAGCTTTAAACTGACGTACCAAAGAAAACAGTTAGCCCTCATTTGGGTGACCCCATGGCCACAAGCCAATGGAAATGGGAAGAATCCTCCTCCAAGAACAAGAATTTACACTCAATAAGTACCAATATCATAATTCCAATCCACCTATGGATTTTCCATTTTCGCTTCTCAGAACACAGCCCCCATTTTTACATAGATTGTGTTGCCTGTTCCTATCCATCCAGCTTTATGAGTCTGCATTTGTCTGTGCTAAATGAATAGGTAGATTTGTTTGCACAGTCTGAGGTCACAGAGTAACACAAACTGCTCTTCATGGGTGCCCTGACCAGGGCATGACCTGCCACCCAAACAACTTTTACATCACCCTTAGATACCCACGATGATTTTATATCTATCATTCACGTGCAGAAACGCAGAGTCAGACCTCCTACCGTCCCCACACAGACACGGTAAAAACTCTCCCATTTACATGATGATTCCCAATAACAACTGCTTTTTGATAACTGTCAGTTAGCCAGCACTTAATCCACTTAGGATGGGCTTTGCTGATATTGTAGAGTGTTAATTTTTTATCAGAATGTAACACAGGAGTAAGTCAGATGCTGTACAAAAGCCAAAGTCTATTACATCTACATTCACAAAAAAGCCCACCCTATTATCACCACAATTTTACAACTTGAGCTTCCAAAGCTGCTGAATTCTCCTCCATTTTTTAACATTCCACGTCTTAAGTTCTCAACCTTGAGCAGTAAGTGAAAAAATGGAAATTAAATAATTTACCAGTTTTGAGATTCTAACCAGTAAATTGCTGTGAATTTGTAACTGCACTATCATTTCCATTGTACTACATTGGCCATTTAGGTGAATGATAACCCGGGAGACAGCACCACGCAGGGCTAGCAAACAAGTAAATCATTTAGATTGCACCCTGCTTTCAACTGAAAAAGGGGCAGTAAATCTGTCCCTGCCATTGCCTTCCCTTTTGTTGGATTTTCAGGATGGTGCAGTCTTTTCATTGAAACAAATAATAATAATAACAAAAAAAAAATTCTAGAGATTTAATTTATTGTCTGGCTTTTGCGCATAATGACTGACCAATGCAAGGCAGTGCCCTAGAAGAATAGGCTTAGCCATTTAAGATCGTGCCGGATAGAACACACAGCTGGCTTTAAGCAGATGAGGAGAAAATTCTGGTTACAGCATGGCACCATCTAATGGCTTCGGCTTTAACTGCAAGAACTCAAACAGCGTTAAGTGCCGGCCATACAAATTGCCCTTCTCATTATTCTGCTCACCCATCTCACTCTGTAGCAAAGCCATATGGAAGGAAAAAAAAAACCAACAAAAAAAGAGGAAATAATGTAAGTTTAAAATATAAATCTGGGCTGACAACTTACATGGTAGTACCAACTGCAACCTATTTTTAAACCATGACTGAACACTTCAGTTCCAAGAGAAGTATTTTAACAGACACAAAATGTAGGTATACAAAGAGCACAGTGTTGTCTGTACACAGAAATTACAAAATAATGTATTTTCATAGAACCACAAAATGGTTTGGGTTGGAAAAGACCTCAAAGATCATCTAGTTCCAACCCCACTTCCGTGGGCAGGGAAGGTTCCACTAGACCAGGTTACCCAAAGCTCCATCCAGACTGGCCTTGAACATTTTCAGGGATGGGGCATCCACAGCTTCTCTGGGCAATCTCTGCCAGAGCCTTGCAATCCTCACAGAGAAGAACTTCTACCTAATATCAAATCTAAAGGCACTGCCTGTTAGTTTGAAGCCATTGCCCCTTGTCCTGTCCCTGCACAAAGTCCCTCTCCATCTTTCTTGTGGCTCCCTTCAGGCACTGCAAGGCCACAATCCGGTCACACCAAAGCCTTCTCTTCTTCAGGCTGAAGGGTCCCAGTTCTCTCAGCCTTTCCTCATAGCAGAGATGCTCCATACCCTTATCACCTTGGTAGCCTCCTCTGGACTTGCTTCAACACATCAATGTCCTTTCTGTGTGGGGCACTCCCAAATTTTTAATTTACTTTTGGATAATTTCTGCTAAGAAAAGGTATGCCTAGATTTTACATACAAAGAATTTCACGTTGCTTTGAAACTGTGCTAAGAACCACATAACTTTGTACAATACTGTGACAACTTCTTTTTTGATTTGTTCCTCAGCAAGTTCAAGGTAAGAGGTAATCAGGACACTTGGGTTGCATTCCCCATCTGCTGGTGACTTCCTGTGTTATACTGAGCAGATCAGCATGGCTGCATGAAAATTGTTTTCATTGCAAGTATGGAAATGCTAATATTAAAATTCCTTGTGAGCACGCCAACGATTCAATAATCTTTTAAGCATATCAAGAACTGAAAACATGCATTGTCATGAGAAAAAAAAAAATTGTTATAGCAATTTTCTTCTAGGAGATGCAATGGCCAGTATCTATGCTCAGAATAGCCACAACAGAGGCAGAAATCTTCATTTGAATAGTAAGTGTTGTTTAAGACCACAACTGACATTTAGATGTTAATAAAAACCAAGTGGTACTCGAGAGTGAAAGGCTCCATAACTTTACCATTCTGTCAATTCCATTCAACACGGTTAAAAGGCAGTTTAAACCTAAGAAAAGGGTGCTGGCTCAGCTGTAATTTGGTTGTCCCCTTTTACAGTTACAGCGTGAAACTCTGGAAGTGCAGCCTAGTCTGACTCATGTTCCAGGCAGCAGGATATGTATGGATACACACACTTTGGCAAAGCCTAAAGCACCCTGACACTGCATTTCCACGAGATCCCTCAGGTTAAACTGGATCCCAAATACAGTACAATAAAATATATTTATTTATAAATTTTTTCTTTTATTCAAATACAATAAAAATATCCAAATACAGGCTTGAGGTCTGTGCTTCAGGGATGCTTGTCCAGCTCAGAGCAAGCTGAGATATGAATAGGGAGCTTCTGCTTCCAAAGCTTTGAACAGTTAAAATCATGGTTACTTGGACAGGAGTGCAGTGTATGCCACAACCTGCTCAGATAAAACAGTCTAACAAAGGAGACAGTCTGAAATACACTGTTTTAAATTGTAAGAGTAGATATGTTATTCAAATATAAAGCTTTTTTAAAAAGAAAAAAAAACATTCGTGTACTAGAAGCACCTGCCTGTAAAAAAACCCAAACATAAAACAATTAAATACTCAGTCACAGAATCATATACCTTTTCATTTATGTAATATATTTAGAGGTTCTGTTCCAACTACAGATTCTTGCCATTGGAATACAAAAGCCCTCTGGCAAAATTTAAATATAAAACTGTAGACATAGTTCTTGTTTACAGGGATAGTTGTAGAAGCAAGAAAGAGAAACAACAGCCTGAGGCATTGACAACAAGTTCTTTCCAGCTGGAAACGCCACGCACATAAGGTAAGCTGCTTTACAAGGTAAGCAGAGGAACAGATTTACCACTGGTTGTACAAAACACACAACAAAAGATCACCAGAGGACATACACAGGGAAATCAGTAATAAGTGCATAAATGTCTAAGTGTATTTTTTGTATGAGAAGAAATCGGAGCGTTTGGCAACGGCTGGCATTAAAATTAGGGGAAAAGATTCACCACCTTCCTCCACTGAAGAGAAAACAACACAGATCCAGACCCAGTGGACTCTCTCCTGTTTGGTAGAAATATTTGTAGTCATATCCCGTATGCTGACTTTAAAATGTGACTTCAGTGACATTCTTCCTCTTCCTTTAACACATCATTCAAGCTTGGTGGCAGAGAACAGAGTTTCAGAGCAGTCTTATGTTGTCTATCTAGAAAGAATGTACAAAGCTTTGTCCTAAAGTCTCAGTAATGAAACCAAAACCTTGGGAGAAGGATTGTCATATATTTGTAAATAAAAAATCTGCCACTGTAAGGTGAAAAAGGCATTTTATAAGAGGAAAGATGTATAAATGCTGAGATCATACTTGTAGATCATTTTTCAGTAGTGTCCCATGGCATACAAGATCCTCTTAACCAAACAGTGACTACATTTTAATTTAATTTCTACACTTCTTAGCAGAAATCTCAAGACAGTGGAATAATCAGCACACAGAAGGGTGAGCAGTCCAGAGCCTCCCCAAAGGAGATCCCTCACTCTGCATTTTAATCACTTGGGAATGTATGAAGAAGAGATAATGCTATATGTAATGCATACATAAAATAACTTGGGTACATTACAATGGTGTCTGCTTAAGATTATTCCAAACTTCTTTACCCCTAAATCTCCCCACTAACTATTCTGGTATTATCAGCAAAGCTGAAAGGGGCAAATAAAGCAGGGGAGAGAAGCATAAAAAAGGCCATACCATTAACTCACATATAATGAATAGTCACTTATAGCACTTTAAACCGTTCTTAAAATTCATGGAAACTTTGCTTATGTGAGGTTTCACTCCGACACAGTCCTCTCTGAATTACTCTTCAGTGGGATTTCTTCTGTGATCAGCAGCTCTAATAACCAGGCACTACAGATGGGTTCTGCTCTGCTGGTGCTGGGGTGCTCACAGTGATGCCTGACAGGCTGTACAGATGAGAGGATGAGGGTAATACTGGAAAGGGGCAGGAGATTATTGGTCTGATTTCCATAACCTTTCTGTCCTTTTGCTCCCAATGGGATGATCTTGCAGTGGCATAATGCAGGGTTTGTACACCCCATTATATGAGTCTGGAAGGAGCTCATGGGCTGTTGGGTACCTAATCAGCCTCTCCCAGAGGCAAACAAGAGACTTCAAAGGAGGAACAAAAAAGGAAGAGCCTTTCTTAATTAGTGCTCAGCTAAGAGGAGCAGACTTGGGGGAAGACACAAGGAGAACTGATTCCTGTCAGAGTCCCTTGGTAGAGAGGAAGGCCTGGCAAAAGCTGTTCCCCTCTTTGGCTGCCAATGCTCAATTTCAGCTTCCCTGAGCCATGGCAGCACAGACACTTCCATGAGTCAGCGCTCCAGAGAGAAGAACAAAGACTCTGCTGTCAAAACAGAAACCCTAGAAACAAACAAAAATAAAACACTTCTGTATGTCCAGGGCTAATTTTACATACACCAAAAGAAACAGAGGTTGCCCTGCCTGAAGCAGAGGGTTACATCCATTCAGTCCTTGGGACGTCTCAGGGCTGTGTGGAGCAGCAGAATGAAACTGCAAAAGGCTTTTAAACATTAACTTTGTCAACTTTCCTATGATAAAAGACATTAAAAGATTTGGTTTTGTCATAAAAAGTGGGTTTAGGTCTTCTTCTTTCTTACTTTTTAGCCAAGAAAGGTCAGAAACTAAATCTGGTCTTCGGTGACTCTCATTCCAAGAGAGTGGAGGGTATCTGAAGAGAGAACAATGTTCTAAGGCAAACATATATTCATCAGGAGCTCATAAACAGACACTAAATAAAGGAACAAATGAATCCTGAGTTTCTCTTACAGAATTCCTACTTTCCAGAATTGTGAACAACATACATCTCTCATCTAGTTATCGATATATTACTCAAAACAATAAAAAAAAAAAAAGGAAAATTAAAAAGCTAACCAAGAAAAGTTTAGATGGATTTTTATACCTGGGCCTTGTCTTTAGCAGAAATAGATTATGAGAAAATACTATTCCAGAAGAATTTTTTTTCCTGAAAGATTTCACTATCAAACCAGCTAGATATTTTCTGCTTAACTGTTCTATGTATGCATGTGTATACATGAATATATTTAAATAAAACCATTTTGTCCTTTTCTTTGGTATGATTAATATTAATTTTAAATGTTCTTTCTCCAATTGCACCTTGAATCAAAGTTGGGATAACTAGGTAGACAGATACTAACAGAATACACCAATTCAGTGTAGAGACCTCCAACATGAATATTTTCTCTTAGAAACCTTTTAATTTCTTGCTTACATCTTGCTGTGTTGGAAACAAAGTAGATTGATTTCTCATAATACCCAGGAGAATTCAAGGCATTGACAGCTGAGGAAAGAGACACAGAAGCTTTGGAGACATTAAAATAACAGAGACAAGAGTTTCAAAACAGCCTCTATTCAAACTGCTTCACATCCTGTATTATGAAACCGACTCACGTCTAGAGGATACCACTTTGTTTTCAAAGAGCAAATGAAGTGCACAGTCAGATTTATCATATGCTTCAAAAAAAGAGAGGTATGTTCTCTGAATAAGGAATCCACGCTCTAAGGCACAGCAAAACCAAGGTACAATTTTCCTATTTCACTTTCTTTATACTGAGTATCATAGAGGTGCACAAGCATTTCCACGCAGGTTAATTCATAGACAGGGAAATAAACCTCATGTTAATAACAGAAATCTGTAAAAGCTCAAGTCCTTAGAACAGAGGTTTTAAGAGCAAGCAGAATTAAGAGCAGCTGTTCACCACAAGGTAACTGAGGGAAAAAATGTTAAGGATGGAAACTCTGAGAGTGAGAGTGTCTGTTTATTTTTAATCTTAAGACTAACAAAGTAGGGCATAATCAATCTGCTGGGTTGGCTATCAGGAAGACATAAATGTGAACAACAGTTTACTGGGGATATTTTAACACTTATTCCCTCATTTCTCTGACTGCCAATCTAAGACTATGGAAAGGAAGGGATGTTGGAGGTGGGTTTATGTTATTATCCATGTAGGTTTTGAGGGCTCTAACTGTCCAGTAGAATTCTGTGTGATTTGCCAGAAAAAAAGAAGCAAGCCACTCCAGAACAATTTTCCCAACACTTTCAAAGGAAGAAAGGCAGGTGGCACTGGCAGGTGACAGCACTGAGGCAGTACAAGGGAAATAACTCATGCTCAGTGCCTACAGGAATTGACTCCTGTGCTGTGCTTAGTACCATGCCTACATCATGTATGAACTGATTGGGATGAAAGAAATATGAAGACTCCAGGCATTTCCATCTACTCACAAAATAGTAATGTTATTCTCTTGCATGCCTCTTCCACAGAGACAATAATCACATAAATCCTTCAATACCAACTCAGTTTTCTCACTTTCACCCTTTTGATTCTCTCCTCCAGGGAGTGACCCTGTGGGGCTGAGTTGCAAAAGCTGGGTTTAAACCATGACAGCTTATAAACTTAGCTAGCAGAGGGTCCTGAGAATTTAGTGGTAAGTGACATTATCAAACAACACTGGTATGGACATTAGATGCACCATTCTATTACTATTTACTTCAGAAGCACTGTATGGGACACACAGATTCAATAAGCAAAGATGTGAAGCATTACTGGAATACTTCCCCATTATATATTAGAAGGCATCTCTCCTTCACATTTAAAATAATCCCTATTTTCTAAGGATAATAGTAGTTCTTAATTACAAAATGATGATTTAGTGCACCTGCCTTTTAAGCATAAAATACATTCTTTGCAAAGTATGTGCCTCTTTTGTGATTTCAAAGAAAACTGCAAATGTAGAAGAGTGTGAAGATCAACAGTCAGCAAACAGTCAAAAAGCTTTCTGATGATGAATAACCTCCTTTGAAGTGGTCTACTTCAATACTGTTATTTCTGGAATTTCAAGCATGAACTCTATGAGCAGCCACACTACACATTCCTATTCAGTGGCAATAAAAGTCAGCTAATTTGGTACCAACTACAACAGGATATTATCATTTATGTATGGTTTTTATCTCATAGTTAAGGACAAATCTGCCAAATTTCACAAAATATTTCCTTATTAAAGGAGACTTTAGAAACGGAGAAGCCACAGTGTTAGAGTGCAGATCTCTAATTTTTTTCCATTGAAATGAAAACTTCACCCTTGGAAAATACACTTCAGTACTGAATGCATTCATTAGCTTTTTGCATTTGTTCTTAATTTGATGATAAAGGCATTAAAAGGATGTCATATTATAGTAAATGCAGTTTTGACAATAGGTTCACTCATCCATTGTACTAAGTCAGAAAAGGTTCTTGTATTAAAACAGCTTAAAATTTTCAAAGGATCATCTCAAAAGGTGATTAATTTACATATTAGCTTAAGGGAAAAAATCCTGTCACCTTCATTTTTATTTTTTTTCCTTAAGAAGTAGTCAAAACATATTTGCACACTGTAGCACGATAGAATGCCCCCTCCTGAAAAATGACAGTGCATAAATTACAAAGCCAGCTTTTCACAGCAAACACAGATCTGTGCAGAAGTTAGACTAACATTCTCTTTATCCCTAAAGCACAGCAGCGATAAATGCATCTTTAATATGTTCAAAAGCTGTTACTTTTCCCCTTTTTTTTTTTTTTTTAAATCAAACTGCAGTGCTATGAGCTTAAACTTCTCTCATTGCATTGCTCCAGGCAGTGGATCTCTGAACACAGGCACTTTCATCCTGTGAATATAGGTGAGAGAATAAACCAACGCCTGTTTTCCTGTCTTCAACATAAAGGCATTTGTAGCTAGACAAGAATCTGTGAGATATCAAACAGGCTAATGAAACCTGACTGCTCTAAAAGGGACTGGCTGAAAGCTTGGCTTTCCTTTGATAAATAAACATCTGAAGTTGTTATCTGCTGCAAATGCCTTCACTTGGGGTCCAACAGTAACTTTTCTGTAATAACAGTAATATTTAAAGTAAAACCAAAATGCACTGTATGTTAACTGAGTTGGAGTATTTGTCTGTCATTACTATATTAGTATTAATTTCAGAAACTTCTAGGCATTGAAAATGTAAGCTTCTATAAATCTGAAAAAATATATTGCCTGAATAAAATTTCCTAACAGTTGTTTCAACTTCCTACCACACAGTCTAACTAGACATTGATCACCATCAGTAAGAAATCTTTCATCTCTTAATACAATACGTACCTATGCTTCTGTGGAAATTATAAAACAGAAAAATAAGGAAGTGATATAAGTGAGGAAAGTACTAATTCACTACATCACTTGTACCTGCTCAACATGCTGTACTTATATGGCAGTCAGCTCCCAAATAGATGGCACCAGAAGATCAAAAGTTGCTTGTCACAGCATGCAAAGAAAAGGGCATTTTCTTTATCTGCACACATAGTTTTTGAAGCTGTCCTGTGAGAGGTATCTCTCAATTAAATATCACTATTTCCCCTCTCTTCCCACCAATAAAAAAAAAATAAAATTGCAAACCCTTGTATTATGCCTAAGGGCATGAATGAAAAATTACAAACATTGCCAAGTGTGTAACTAGAAAAACTGCCTTGAAGTGGGTGGGAGTGTTTAGATCCTGGCAGCTGCTGTGTAATCAAAAGCTTTTACAAAAGCTAAAATAATGTAAGTTTTGTCAGAGAGGCTCACTGATTCTGATAGTTATTTTCCTGCAAACACCATCAGTTGATCAGTTTTTCATGCAGCATTCTCTGGGCTGTCATCCAGAGTGAGTGCTCTGTCTGTCCTCTCAACAGGACCAACCCACAAAAGGACAAGACTTAGAGACAATGCAGAATCCATCCTTTAGAAAGCATTAAATGTAGCTAAGAATACCTCTGGCTATTTGTTTGCTCATTTCTTTAAGTCCTGTTAACTCATGAAATCAGTAAGGTCGAGAAAGGTACCTTCCGTGGCTGACAGGGATACTCAGTACATCTGATACTTCTAAGGGAAGCCATAGGCATTGGACACACTAAGATTTTTTCTTTTTTTCAACTGAATTTTGCTTAGAAAGCTGAACTTTCATCTGAATTCCTCACTTTCTTTGTTTTGAGAAACTAGAGGTCCCTCACCATTATGCCTGAGGCAATACAATAACGGAGAGTCACTTCCTTAGACACATTGCCATCCAACCAGGCTGGAAAAAGCCCCCAGCACTCACAATGCAGATAGCAAGAGTAAGGTTTCATGGTAGAATGGGATTTTGAAATTTTCTGGTTTTAACCTGTAATTCAAAAGAACTGCAGAATGTGAAAGTGATCTGCACCTGGGCACCTGGACAGAATCTGAACAGCACACCTGTATACACAGCCTGTGAAGAATTGCTAAGCATCAGGCAGACTCAAGCTTTTGTTTAAAAGCCAAAGAACAAATACAAAAAGCTTGAGCACAATCAAGCAACAAGTGTTTAAAAAAAAAATGGACTATGAATCCTTTCCTGAATGATGGATTATAATTTTGTATTTATAAATCATATATTCAATCGGTCAGGTGTCTTCTGAGATTGAGTCACATACCGACATGCAATCAAACAAATTAAAAAAAAAACCCTCTATTTTTTAAATATGATATGAAATGCATAACAACTCCCAAGGAGAATGCCACAATATAAGCAGAACACCCATATCACTTCTTTTTTTTTTTTTTCCATGTGCACAGAGACCTATGATTAAAGTCTGAGCTCCCATGGTTTTGATGCATACAAATATGCGTTACACACACAGTCTCAGCAGGCACTCATTATGCAGTCACAGCAAAGAAAAAGTAAATGCCTCACTGAATAAGAAGGAAGGAGGAGATTTTTCACGAGTTCTGTTGAAAGGCAACAACAACAACAACTTAAAGAAAAGAGGAATTATTGCATATCTCCTTTTTACTCGTCATTTGGGATAAAACAGCTTACTGATATAAATAGCTGAGAGAGAATTCAGCTAAAAATCATTTCCAGAAGCTATAAGCCTCAAAAATTCCTTACCATTCTAAGAGTAACTAAGCAAGTATATAAGATTAACTAGGCAATGTAAAAGCTGAGTAAATTATTAATTTAAGCCAAAAATAATAACCTGTCCTTTAATATTTTGGGGATAAATGATATCTGTTCAATTACTCAGATGTGCAGTCACTGAAAGCAAGAGTTACTCCAGCAAATGTGATCTAGTTCTCTACAGTATTTTTGTTCCATGGTGGATGCCATTTAACCCATCAGTTTCAGATTTATTAAATAATACAGCTTAAGATTCAAAGTAGGCTAAAAAAGACATTACAGTGATTTCCTATGGTTAGGACTGTATATCACACTTAAGTATCCACAGGCAAACCCTTCCATAAGTGAATGTCATTTATCTATACCTGAGGGAATAATTTATTTTTAAGAATGCAAATGCTGGTTACATATTTAAATTAATGAGGCGTGGGATGTAGGTCAAGGACGAACTGGAGAGGATTTTTTTTTTAGTCGTTTTAATGCTATCTGCAGCAGTTTTCACACATTCTTAAATTAGTCTGTAGTCACTTTGAAGGTTAAAGGCCAGTGAACTTTGAGAACATAATCATGAAGTTCAATATGAAGAACAACTTAAATCATATGCTGGAAGGGTGGCATTTCAATTTTGCCAGAGGCAAGGTAAAAAGCTTAAAACCAACTCTGTTAAATGGAAACTTGCTATGTAAAAATACAGGTTAAAAAAACCCAAACCACTAAGACTAAAGCTTGACTGAAAACTACACATTTCTCATATTTCTTCTCTGCAAAGTCTCTCCTGCTCAACCTTTACAACCTATGGAGTCAAAGACAAAGGGTGCAGTGACTGGAGAAATTAAAAAAGTATTTACCAATAAGGCAGACAACTGTAAATTACGGAGTGGTATTTTGAAAGTAAATATCTGGGAGATCAAATGCTTCTCAGCACATCAGGAAATGTCACCTACACTTATTATTACACATTGATTATTTCCTAAGTTCTTCCACTTCCACCTTAACACTACTAGAGGTTCATAGTTTTTACCAAGACAAAGACTCCCAAAGAAAAGGTCTCTCCAATAAGAACCTCAGCCAACAAACTATTAAAACACATTTTCATACAGTAAGAGGGTAATGAGAGCAGTATCAGCCACTTTTTCCTTTTCACCCTTACAGACACAAACAGCACTGGAAGCACAAGTCAGATTTAGACCACATGTTGACTCCACAACTGCCACTAACAAATACTTCCTTATAAACCCCCTAAACATTAACTTGCTGCTATGAGCAGCTCCAGATCTTCAACTGGGGGCCATATGTGCAGGATGTGTTGTTACTAAAAAACCTTCAGCTTAGTCTGTTGAACCAGCAAATTTTGATTACTATTACAGCTGGATCTTTACGTGCTAATTAGTTTCACAAATTCAACATTTGCACATTACAGAAGATTCCTACACAGAGTAAACAACAAAAGTCACAGAACAATTATGTTTGTTTGTTGGGGATTTTCAACTGCTGGACTCATCAGAATCTCTTTTTCTTGTTTTTGGATAAGTCTATTGTCTTTGACCAGATTATTTTTATTAATTTGCTAAGTAATCCCAAGAATTCGTTAAACTTTAATAATTTGACACTCCATTTCATGTTACAAATGCTACACACAGCTGCTGGTGTATGCCAACACACATCACTGCTTAGTGAGTTGTTTGCAACAGGACAGAGCACTGACAAGGGTGCATCATCTGAGGAGCCAAATGAGACAGACTCTGTGTGTGTGACCAGGAGCCCCCATGCAGGTGTACCACTCTCACACCTCAGTTCCAAAGACAGGACAAGAACAAAGCACAAGCACAGAACACAAAAGCACAGCTTTGCTTCCTTGGAGATCATCTAACAGGCAAGTCCTGCTTAAAACCCCCCAAACCTCCTGTGGCTGAGTCACTGCATTAGGAAGATGCACCCTAGAACCTTCTCCTCCCAAGCCCCGTGCATTCACACCTCCCTTGGGACAAAAGGCAGATCATCATTTCTGGAATAAAGCCACTTGTCTTCCAGTGCCCTCCCTTTCTATCAGGATAGACCATCTCAGACCTAACAGGAATGTTGAAAATATGTTCATTAATGCTTATATGATAGATTCATAATGAGGTTATGAAGGATATCTAAGCTGTGTCAAAGATACCGTCATTTTTTTAGTTAGATGTAATTTCTGTTATCTCCTTTCTTGTGGTTAGTCACCAGGTTCTAGCCCCAAAACTGCTCTGCTGAGACTTTCTCTCTACCTTTTTGCTCTATGTTTCAAAATAATCCACTTCAGCTCAGGTCTAGACTGCCACCATCAGCATTGCTACATATCCCCTTGTGCAGCCACAGCAATTATTTATTATTCAATGACAACAATGTAGCAGAAGTGCTGGCGTTATGATTCTTCATATGTATTAAGAGTTCAATAAAACAACCTGCTGAAGATCTTTTTGTTTCTCTGATGTACAAAGACATTCTCTACAGATAATACAGCAGATCACACAATAGTAAGTATGAATCTCAGTAGGAAACTAGTAAGCTTTATTTCAAACCTGTCAACATTTTTGAGGCGTCTCCAAAAAAATCACTCATTGCACTTTCCTCCCACAAATTCTCCAAATTAAATATGCTTAATACAGGAAATACACTCTAAAGGCTTTGAATGGAAAAGAAATGCATGTATTAATAAAGTCAGAAAAGCATTTTAACTGTCATATAAAGTAGATTTTACTAAGGAAACAAAGGAAGTCATTAATATTTTAGTTTAGTAGTGCAAACATTCTATTACTTATCTCTTAGAAGTAGCTCTTTAATTTTTTTTTTTTAAAACTTGCAGTAACATCTTGCATCTGAAAACAGATTAAAACCCCAAATAATTATAAAGCTAGACAGACAGCACCAATTAGATGAAGCAAAGATCCCCTCTCCCTTTATAGCAGGAGTGCAGATTAATTTAAAAAAAAAAAAGTTTTCAGCATTTCAGAGGGCATGAACCCTGGCTGAGGACTTATGGCCACACAAAGGTGTTGACCAGTCTTATCTTTTAAAATGTTTTATGCAGCCACATACAGCAGAGATGCCTGTGGATTGGACATAATAATCAGCAGGGGAAGGAGAGCTCATTAGTACAAGCTCTCCTTCCCCTGCAGATTACCTCAGCATGAAGCCACGTATCTCAATCAAAAAAAGATTGCTATGGAGAGCTACACAAGATGTTTCTAAATCAGCTTGCTTGGGGCTCAGCCTATAGCTGCAACCTTCTTTTAACCTTCAGAAAAGCAGAAGGACCAGGATGGTCTCTAAATGTTAGCCAACTGTAAGTTTAGAAATAAATCACTCAGCAGATCAAAGTCACCAGCAGACCTGGCCTGTCTCGTGCTCACACAAATGATGCCCAGTGCAAACATGTGGAAAATTCAGCAGCAAGGTCTGATGGAAAAAGGACAGAGCAGGACATTGCATGTGTGGGGGGCAGTAGGGGTTCAGGAGTGTCTAGCACAGTGTAGAGTACTGAGAAGAACACTGAATGCTTTGGCCTGTTGTATATACCTCTTTAAAATATTTCTCAGACACAAGAAAACTTTGCTGTAAGCCACCAACCATCTGTGGCTGTTTATAATGCCCAAATTTTTGACAAGGCTAGTGATATCAGTGATGTGTTACAAACCAGAAATATGCTCCACTTGCAGGGTGTTGGGGGGCAAGGTGTGTGTAAAAAACATAAGAGCCAAAGATTCAAATTTTTTAGAGACTTGTTCAGAAAACACAATGTTGCAACAAATCTGGTAATAAGAGAATAATCTAAAAAATAAATGGTGATACGTTTACTGAACCAAACTTAAGACAGTCATAATTTCTTATAAGTACAAAGAAATACAAATCAGCATGGCAAAATGTGAGTATTATTTTAACTGTAATGTTAGAATCAGAGACTGAGTAGAACTAAGGCAAATGGGGCAAAATGTAGAAGACTGGTAGAAGTCCTCATGATGGAATTTCTGCCAAAGGAATACAGTTGCAGCATCACATTTCACCTTGTTTGATGTTCTAAAATGCAGTAAAATGCAGTGTATGTTCAAATGTCAGCACAGTACAGATTCTCATGAATGCCAACTATTAATAATAGTGACCATTCAATACAAATAATTGCATTGAATTGTGTTTCATGGGTTATGAACAGCTGAAATTTCAGTTTTGACTCCCAGTTTCCTGGAACATACTGCACATCTGTCCCCACTTTGGAAATGAACTGTAGCTGATCAAGTCCCTTGACCTGATTTTGACACAAGATATCCCAGCCCCTCTTGCTGTGTACTGAACCCTGTAAAATCAGCTGCTGAGTGAATGTGACAAGGAACACAGCAATGCCTGCCTATCTAGATGAGATCAGACCTGAGTCCTTATGAATGATGTACCAGGCATTGTTTTAGCTCCACAGAAGGCAGTAACACATTGTGTAATGGGAATTACGTAGTCGTTGTTCTAGCAAAATTAAACTTAGGGACACCCTAAGAAAAGCTAATATAGCTACTGAAATGAAGCAGAGGTTACAGAAACAGAGACACAAGTTGCAGAATTTCCTGTTGGTGAAATTTGGTGTTGATTATATGTGAGGTACTGCACGAAGAGGAGATCATTTGGGATTGGAGTTAGCACGGGAAAGCCACAGTGACCAGAAAAACAATATAAAGTGCATCTAAGGTGCCAAGCATAAGCTGATCATCAGCTAAGATCAGAAGGAATTTTCTTTTTCATATCCACTGCTGTACATGTTGAATCATTATCTTCAACCCTGAGAAAACCTACTAAAGTCCCTTTACCAATCAACACAAAAAGGCTGAACAATACACAAGGATTGCTAATTACAGAGCCTTACTGATGTGCTGTTAGAAATTATTAAGTCTTCTGGTGAGTGTTCCAATATATGGAACAAAGTTTCTACAAACCAGCTAAGGCAGTTTTGTGGGAGGAGATTTTCAACATTTATTCACCATATCTTCTGCTATTTATATTTTATATTTATATTTATATTTAGCTGTTAGACTTGAGTACCCTGGAGATTTTTCCTTCGATAAAGAAAAAAGAATCTATTTTATTTATATGATGAAACACATGATACAAAATCGTGCTATAAGGTACATGAACGAAAACAAAGCTGCTTACATGTTCTGGCCTATATTTTCCCCAAAATAAATAATCCCCCCCAAAAAATGCAATTATACAGTGGAAAAATACCAAAAGCAATACCAAAACCTCCATGAAAGCTCTTTACTCATTTGCAACTCTAAGTAGATTCAACAGGTTCTTATACCAACCATGCACATCTAGTAAGGTGGAAACAGCTTAAAGCAGAAAAAAGTATTTAAAGTAATAACCCTGTAAAAACTACAATGAATTAAAATTCATGTCATCTTTTAATTTCTCTCGTTATTACGATGTTATATAAAGGGCTGGAATGACTCCATCTGGAAATTTTTGAACAAGATAATTGGAAATATCCAGGGGGAAAAAAATGGGATAATGAAGCAGAAATTTCAGAAAATGGTAATAAGTAAAACTAGGTCTCAACAGTTAAATTCTACCAGCCATAAAATACTTCAGAATACACAACATTCACCGAAGGTATATTTAAAGCATATGCCAAAACTGGCTCTCATAAACGTTATGTGAAAGGCTTATGATCAGAAGAGAATCCCTTAACCCTGCAGTTACAGAACACGAAGGTTTCTTGGAAGGTTTTACCAATAAATATCCATTATTCACAGAGACCTGAACAAAAAAAAAAAAAACAAAACCATCATTAATCTTACCTCCTGCTATACGAAGTTCCTCTGCCCTTCCAAGTATAGGATCCGCCCACCTCTCCTGCTCAGCCTAATCCCAGCAGATCACTTTACTCTTTCCACCTGTGAGTGCCTGGAATTGTTAAAGTAGCTTTGAGATTCCTCGTGGTTAAGAAATGTGGTTCAACAGAGCAAAAGACAAAAGGAAAGTCATCATTACTTCTCCCCCTTTGTAAATACTACTATTTTTTTCTTTTCCTTCTCGAACATTTTTTCCTCTTGCCTGTCTTTCCTAACTCGCTCCTTTTGGTCAGCATTCTCTCCTCCCTTTCTTTCTCTCAAATGCTGCACGCCTGGCAAATCTCCCCAAATACTTGTATTTACCACCCTCTGAAAGATACGGCTTTACAGCAGAGATGAATCTCCTGTGATTTTTTTTTGGACACAGATACGTCTGCAGTTTTTTATCTTCTCTACCTGCAGAAATTCAGGCAGGACTCGACTCTTCAATCTGTTGCGTCAGTGTCCATTGTTAGTATCACTGTCTGCCTTAGCGAGGTCACTTTCGTTTGTATACCTTGGAAATTACTGTGAAAATTTACTGTTTGAAATTACAAACACACGTTCCCTGCTATAAAAAAAAAAAAATCTATGTAGGCTATCCATTAAAACTGAACACATAGGGCGGGACTACACATCTATTCTAACCCTCTCCTTTTCCAAATTGTCTTTTTCTGTAAGGTCTCTGCATTTTACTGTGCTCACTAGGATCCCCGCAGGTTGCCAGGGGTCACAGCGGGAGCAGCACACAGCAAACCTGTTGTCAAACAGGAACTGCCTCGCTCAAAACGCTTCTATTAGAAGGGCAAAGCCTTGCTGCAAAACACACAAGTGAGCGCCACAGGATACAGGCGAGACTGTCCTCAGAGAGTACGGCCGGATGGGAGCACTTTGGGAAATTCTGTCCCGAACAAACTAGTGGCCAAAGAAAGGGAGGAGGTGAAAGGCACTGAATTTGTTTTTTTTTTTTGTGTGTGTTAAATGACCTTTAGTTGTGCCCCGAGGCGCGAAAGCCGTGCAGCAGCAGAGCCGGACAGGCTCCCCGAGGCGGCGGACACGGCGCTCCGGGGTAGGAGCGCTCCGAGCGCAGCGGCCGAGCCTGGCGGCGCCGCACCGGCCACCCCCGGGCGGGGCACACGCAGCTCCCTCCTCCCCTCAGCCGCGCACCCGCTACCCCGGATCACCG
>VWYO01027959.1:50254-61850 GCA_013400275.1 Rhadina sibilatrix
AATAATTACATAAATCCTATTTCAGTTTCACAAACCCCCTCTGTCGCTTTTGGTATTTGGGCAGTGAAGAAGTTTGTTTCTGTAACACATAGTGTAGAGGCAGCAATGTTTCACTGCATAAATTGTGCTGATTTATAGCAGGTGTTGCACACTGTGGAAGTTTTTATCCAGTGCTCATTTTGTACTATTTCTTTGTAGGTATCTTTTGTTACACCATCTTTCACTGTCATTTGAATACTTTTAGCTATTCCTGCACAACAAACTTAATTCTCTGGCATAGACTGAATGTTGTTGTGCTTCTGCAGTGCTGAAAACTAGAATAATCTGTAGATTTGCAGCCTTAACATAAATTGCATGCTTAATTGTGGAGTAGGTAGGAATTCTGAAATAGTTTAATGATTAAATATGTTAATAGAATAGTGGTTTGAGAGGAGCAGAGTTTTCTGCTTTACTGAATGTGGTCCAAGGCCAAATGTAGCTCAGGAGTTTTGGGAGCAGCTGTATCTCCTTAGATGCAGATTGCTTTTCATGTTCTGCAGCCCTGGCTTGTGGTGATTTTAACTGTGCCCTCCTCCTTTTCTTCACCTATCTGAGCTGAGTTACATGGACCTCTGAACAAACAGGAGGGGTGCCTCCCCCTGCCTGTGCTCCTCTGGTAACAAACTGGCAAACTTCTAGGAGATCAAACTGACAACTAATTTTGTATTTTAATTGTAAAACACAGGATTAATTGACGTTGGAGACACATCACTATATCCAGAAAACCTGCCTCCTGAAGAGATTCTGGAGCTGGAAAACAAAGCTGTCCTCAGTAATCTAGAAGAGAAATACTTGACTGTTGTTTCAAATCCCAGATGGCTCCTGCAACCAATTCCTGCCAGAGGGAGAACAGGGGTGTGGCAGGTGGACATCCCTGAGGAACTGATCCCTTCAGAATTGTAGGTGTTGCCCCTTACTCTTATTTTTGCTGCCTAAATGCAGACTTGTATTTAAGTGACTTGAGAATTACATCAGCATCTTGTTTAGGATTCTATTCCAAAACTATTTGAAATGGCAAATACATTTGAAGAACTGCTTTTTTGAGGCAAAACAAGATGTGTCTTCATGACTATTACAAGAAATTATTAATGTTTTTCTAGAATTTTCCTGTATAAACAACTAATTAAATGTCATTTTTAAGATGTATAGTTACGGATTGTGTGCCAATTTAAATGTAAATTAAAATGATTTTTGATACCTCTATCTCTGATTATAGGAAAATGGTGCTTAAAAGCAGGCTGCCACAATTAATAGGACATCTGTCCCAGACCACTCCTTGTCCTGCCTTAAGGATAGATTTTTTTCATTCACACTTCATGCACACAAGATGTACATGTGATGGATATAGTTCCGTGACCTGACAGACATTGCAGAAAGGCCATTATGAGAAGGTGCTTGTACAAAATTAAATTGAGCAAGTATTACATTGTTTTCTCTTATTTAAGGTGAAAAACACAAATTATCTTTGAAAATCTAATACTGAATTCAAGACAAGTGTGAAGAATTACAAATAACAGTTTTGGCACTCTCAAGAGTTTGCCAAAATTCACAGTGAAAATCCTTTTGATTTTCTGGAGCAAGGCCACACTTGGGCATGGCACTAAGAACAGGACAAGTGGCAGAGCCTTTGTATTCAGACACTTCACTGGAGCCCTTGGGAAGCTGTTCCCTTGGACTACACCACTTCTCCCAGAGCTGTGGAAGGTACCCCACCCCCCAGTGCTGGGGCCCAGTGCCTGCAGATCCACACGTGGAGCTGGGCTGTGACCTCTGCACAGACAGAGCTGCTGCCAGCACAGCTGGAGGGGTGGGAAGTGACTGTAGGGCAGGGCTGGGTGAAGCAGAGCAGCTCCCTGGCTGTGCCTTGGCTGAAGGAGCAGAGGCTGGAGCTCCCGCGTGTTTGAGCAGCAGCACATGGAGCTCTATGGGCACCACTGCCTCCAGGACCTGCCATGAGGCCTCCCCCAGTGCAGAGCTGTGCCTCTTCTCCCTTGGACCTGCTGTGCAGGGGCTGCTCTCCTCCTGGGAGGTGGCTTCTCATGCAAGCTCAGCATCTGGTTTTCTTTTCCACGGTGCAGTGCCAGCAAATCGATGTCCAGTAACAATCCTGCCTGATGTTTGATTTTTTTTGAACCAGAATATAATAAAAAATATATATACATAAAAATACATATAAAATAAAACTGCAACAAAATCCGTGGGGTGGGATAGTGCTGGGATGGGTTTCAGGCAGTAGCTGGTCCACAGGCTCTGGAGCATCAGAAATGGAAGTGCTGCAGCCAAGTTTTGCAGGCATACACCTTGAACACATGCAGAAATGTGCACACACTCCCTGCCCTTACTGCCATGCTAACACTAAAGAAATGAGACCCATGGTATTTAAGCTATCTAAGCTGTAGGTTACCTAAACAAATAGAGCAGCTGCAAGGGTTTAGGAATATGAGACATCCATTTTTATAAACTACAGAGCTACACATTTCATAGACTCCAATTCTCCAAAGCACCTGTAAGTCCAAGGCACACTGTCAAAGCAGGTCTTTTCTTCAGACAAGAAAATGCTATGCCAACACCAACAAGATCCTATCTTGAAAAGTTTAATCATTTACACTGACCAACACAAAGTTGGTAATGAAGACCAAGCTATGATATTTATACCAGCTAACCAACAGCTGTGAAACCTACCACAAGTGTTTCTGGCATAGACCACACAATGCAAGGAGGAACAGCTTATTCAACAGCCAATCTAGTGGGAGAATGGTACATGCTGCTCAAGAACAATCAAAACATGAAACTGGAAAAGCAACAAAAACAACATGTAACTCCCGAGCCAGCACAAAAGTTGAAAAACCTACATGAAAATTTACACAGCTAACTCAAAAGCATCATGTAAGTCACTGTACATTCTACTTTCCCCTCCCCCCAAAAAAGCTTTCCAGTGTTGCCTCAGAAGTGCAACACTTGGGCCTCTGTGGTTGAGACAATGATTGTGGCTGAAACAGAGAAGGAAGTAAAGAGGTACTATGCTAAGGCATCCCAAAGCATTTAAAAGAGACACGAAAATCAAGTGTATATTTAGGACCTAAAAGACACCTGGAATAGCATAGGCATTTCATACAGGGTTTTTAAAAAAATACTTTTAGATAATACTTATACTGTACACAACAGGACTTTTAAACAATATATTACACTGCTAAAAATGTTCATATAAATACTATACAGGCAAGCGTGCAACCAACCTGTCAGGAAGGTTCACAAAGTAGACAACCACATATTTCTGGAAAAGCACTCAGATTATCTTCAAGGTTTCTGATTTGTGTCACATCCAAGCCACTGATTCAGCAATACCTATTTTAAAGGAATCGGGACAAGGCATGAGATGAAATACATCTGTCTGCTGATGACCAGTTCAAGTTTAATATGCTACTGTCATCTTAATCTGGCATATCAATGTTTAGCTTGGGAGGTGGAATCACGTATTTTCCAGGACTCTGGGTAATGACCACTCCAGTCTTTTTTCGAAACATGGGTGCAATTTTTGGCGGCTCGGGCAGCGGCGTCTCCTCGGTCTCCTCGTTGTCCTCGTGATGAAGATCATAGGAGATATTTCCGTATTCTCGCAAAAATGGGAAAATTTCAAGCAGGAACTGGCAGAAGTCTTTGCGGATTCCAAACCACCCTAAAAGAAACCAAATCATTTTGCATTGTTAAGGGAATGAACACTTGGTTAAGTAGAGACAGACTCTTTAAGGTCTCTTGATTGTTTGCATATATAAATAAGATTTGTTAATGCTGCTGCTCAGCGTTTCTTACGCCTGTCATAACATTACAATTCAGACAGCCTGGACAAGCATTTGCACAGTTCCATGTCTGCCCATGCACTCCTGTGTGTATATCCATCTGCATAAATTACAGCTACACTACCCCAGCAAGAATCCTTTTACACATTACACAGTGTCGGGTCACATCAGTACAGGGAAAGAACAAAAAAGCCTTTGCACCTCAACCAAACTATACAGTGCCACAGGGGAGGACACTGTAAGCACTGAAATCCTATTATTGCCTGAAAATAATAGTAACAGAAAATACAAATCTTAATAAAATACAATTGTTTTTTAATCTGTTTCCAGGGTTCTGAAATACTTACAGTGATTGCCTCCTTTTTGTCCAAATGTTGTTGCCATTAATGTTATCAGTGAAAGCCAGAGAGGAACAAATATGGGTATGAAAGAAAAAGAATTATGCCCATCCAGTCTGTGTACGAGCAAGATCTAAATGGCAAAAAAAAAAAAAATTATACAGTGTCAGTTCAATTGCAATATTCACTTTCAAACTGCTTAAAGCATATTCTGACCTGAAATCTTTAACTTCACACATCTGTGAGGAAAAAAATGGCCTTCACACAAGCATGTGATGCAGATTTTACTCAAGGAACACAGAATTCTCATTTGCGTTTCATCTTTTAACATTTTATTCCAAAACGAAGAGCAGCATTCTCATTTCAGTAAGTTCAAACACCCTCATTCATTACTTACTGAAAAAGAAAAAAAAAGAACGAGACACATCAAACTCCTCATGGCTTTTCCTACCTCAAAGGTGAGCAGTGGGACTACAATTGTCATCCAGCTGACAGCCATGGTTATGTGCGTCCTCCTCTGCTCCGCGATCACGTCCATGGAGCGCAGGAACAGCACAGACCACACGATGTAATAGAGCACAACGAGGCACAGGAAGGACATCAAGATCCACAGTGGAACACAGACAACCTGAAAGAAAGACACATTTGGATTTGTTTCAGTTGTGGGGTTTGGTTTTTTTTTTTAAATAAAGTGAGTCTATGTATTAAGTCTAAAGAAGAAAATTGAGTCTTTAACTAATATAATGTCTAACCGAAGGGCATCAAACTCATGTGTTGTTTCAAGATGTATCAGTTCAGGGGCTTCTCAGCTTTCTAAACCCCATCAAGTTGAAATAATTAAATTTAAGGCAATGTAGTTCAGCTTTGGAAAAACTTCTGTGATTTTGCATGGGCTTAAACTGTACAGATTTTTAACAAGTACTTTCCTACACTGGATACCTTACTTTAAAGGGCTGCAATCCTTTCTCAAGTTTTTTTGACAACAGAAAGGACAGATATAACCATGCCAGATGTCAGTTTTATGGTAGTTTACAAAAACCCAGACACAGAAACAATGCTTTTGTATTCTAAAGACACTTGGGACAGGACATCTCAGCAGTCTTGACAGTAACTACTTGCACAGCAAGTGGATTTACATGCATGGTAACGCAACAAATAAAACCAGTTATTTACCACGCTGTATTCACCAACACAATCTCTAACTCACCAATCATTTTCATGGCTTGTTTAGTGCTCCCTTTGGGAACTAAAGGTGAGGATTTCTCTTTCAACTGCTGCTCAGAGATTAACTGTTGCTGGCACATTCCCTCAGAGGATGATGTGCCCAAAGAACAGCCTTTGACTCCCATAACCACTGAATGAAATGCCAGACCTTCAGTGAAGGATAGTAAAAATGGGATCATGGACTGGATCAGGTACTAACTGTTCCCTAGAATAAATATCTCTATGAAATTCAACATTTAAACAAAGATAAGAACAAAACACTGGTTACATACAAGCCATGGCCATCTGATGATCTCATCTAGTCTGAGTGCAATAAATATGAACTGTAGAATATTGACTGAACACAAGATTTCCAGCTAGAAAAAGAAAAAAAAACAACACATTAGTTAACTCTTAGTATGATAAACTTACTTGCAGGATAACCAATGAACCTGTCAAAGCACTACTCTGACCTCATTCTTATCACTGAAATATGAAAATTCATTTGCATTTACATTTTCCATTACTAAACATCCCTAAATTTCTGTGGGTGTGATCCCAACCAAATCTATGTAGACTCAGCTGTTTTCAAGATCCTCCTGGTATTAAAAAAAAAAAGGGGGGGCACTTAGAGTGATTAGAGAAGTAAGAAAGCTTAAGACCAAGCAACCAGAAAGCTGGAAGAGAAAAGACAGAGAGAAAAATATAAAAATCAGAGTATCAATTGCTGTAAATAATTTTTAGAATCAAGTTAAACATGACATCTATATGGCAAGTGCATACATATTTGCAGTGGCTTACAGCTTAATGAATTCAACATGCTTTAAATAAATAGTGCTTTACTGACTATTAAATAGTGTAACACAGAAAAGGAAGCTTTTTCTGAGTCCACCATGATAGAGACAAAAAACCCAGCATGTACTTACTGATCACCTAATCAGATTCAGAACAGGAATGAGCTGATAATGTATTTCAGATTAAATACTTATGAAAATAATAATAGATTAACAACTGCTTTGATTACTCAAGTCAAAAATTGATGTCCTGGATTAAAGGCAGACCCCTCATGTTTCTAGCAAATGAAAGGGAAATAATGAAATCTTCACAGAATAAAAAGCAGAGAAAGTAGAACAGCACTAAGTGAAGATGACTAAGAGTAAAAAAAAATAATAAAAATGAGTTGAGACAGCTGTTGCCTTTTATGGATTCCACTTTCTTCTGCCAGTACTTAGCAGCTGTGCAGTCATCTGTAAATCAATGGGCAATCAAGCATCATCCAGTAGATGGCAAGCACTTCCACACAAATTTTACTTTTAGCATTGGTTAACTGGTAATAGAACCCTGCAAAATAAAATTCTATTGGCAAATGTTCCAAAATGAACTTTGGATACCACTCTACCAGCCATCGTAACAATCACTTACCAAAAATGTTTCTCTCTAGTGAAAAACTCATCTTATGCTAATGTTAGAAAAATAGCCTCTTGAAATTAAAATACCTGAAAAAGCTGAGCCTCATTTAAAAATCAGATTTTTAATTGTCATGGGGTAGTTTGAGGACATAGCAAAACGAAAAACTCCTTAAAAAATTCAACATGAATTCAAAATTTATTGCAAAATGTCACAATTGTGGGAGCACCTTGAGAATCCTTCCATGGCTCTTCCAAAACCAAAGGGAGTTAGAGATAAGATAGAGGCAGAAAATAAAACCCTGATGTTACTGCCTACCATTCACATTCCCCAAATTAAAGATTGATTGTGATATTATGACATTTTCAGCCCCGATTACGTGGGGCTCTGGAAATTCAACTCTGCCTAGCAAGTGTGCTTGTAATCAGTGGAATTTTTTTTTCTGTTGTTCCCATGTGAGTGTCTGGTATTGATCTATACTGCAGAGTTCCTGCCAAGTTATTTTAACACAAACTAATAAAAAACCAGGTTCAAAACATGCTGAAAAAAAACCCCAGAAGATCCTAGAAAAAGCTGTATTATTCCTGACCCTGATTTCACTCCCGTTTGCAAGTGAGTACCATTAATTGGTGAGTGCAATTAATTGGACTGATGCAGTCTTCTGTATTGTGCTTTCCTGTGAGACAAACTGCCACAGAATGGATCCCATGTCCTGCAGTGCCATGACTTTCCTGCACCACAAGGGAAGCCTCACCTCCAGAGACCTGTCGTGTCGGAATCCCCACACGCAAGCTGCCACTGAGACTGGAGACACAAAGAACAGTGGCATGAAGACCAGAAGCCAGAAATGGGTTCCTCTTTCAATCCTGTCACACACCAGGACTTCAAACATCAGCAGTAGCAGGTGGATGCCTACTGCAATTAACATAGCTTTGAACTCCACACAGGTTTCTCCTTCTGCTCTGAAGAGAGGATAAGGAAGAATTTATTTGCCTGTAAGAAAGCACATTACCTTGCAAACATCCCAGGACATTTGCTGGAGCTTCAGACATTAACAGTTGTTTTTAATAAACATACACATTGTACCCATTAAACTCCACTTCTGATGACCTAATAGGATTTCTTGCCCATAAAGCTGCACGTTGGAAGTGTTTTACTTAAAAGGGTGCAGTGATATTTTTACAATTGGAAAAATTTTTAAGGATTCTATAGCTGGGCAGATAGAACAGGCCTTCTTTGCTTTTTATCAACAGTCAGCTATCATGCAGGCTGTTAGGAAATAAGCTAAATTTAAAATTATCTGTTTGACTTCTGCACCAGCATTCACTGAATCAACATCTTTCCCCAGAATTTCCTTATTTACCTAAGCCAGAGTATTGCAACAGGTATTTTCTGTTACCAAAAATAAAATGCCTATAAAATGATAGCACACAGCTTCTCCCTACACCATCAGACCCATTAGTAGAAGGGGCAACAAGAACCCTGAACCACACAAAACGTGGGTGTATCAGGAGATTTGTGCACCAAAAATTTTTCATTTAATATTCCCCACAGCCAGAAAAGACATTTATTGCACTTCATTTAAGGTCGTTTTCCTTTTGCCCTGGGATCTTCAAAATCACATTCTACTCGAATTACCAAAAAACATGAACACTCAGGTCCAGGTATTTAAAGATGTGAAAGTTACTTTGTCCTAAACTGACAAGACAGGATATTGACTCTGTTTTGCCAAACAAACATCACCAACTTACCGATACTGTGGATTTCGTGCCCATACTCCTGTTCCCACTGAGGCACCAACAATCACCATCAACTTCCACAGCCATATGGGAGCAAACACAGCCCAGTAACTCCACTGGATTTTGTCATCCAGACGTAGAGAGAGCAACACAGAGAAGAGCAGCAGGCAGGCATAAATAAGGAATTTGCTATTGAACAAACAAACAAACAAACAAAAACCAGTCAGGAATCAAAGTCAGAAACTTCACATTAACTTGGTAGAGGACAAGAAAATCAGTCGCAGCTGGAATGTCACTGGGATAGTTCCTAATAGAAAACATGGCAAGCTTCTTTGCAAAGAATCAAATATTTCATCACAGATACAGCATATGTCATCTCTTTCACTTATAAAACCAAGGCTTCAAGGAAACACATCAGAAGCATTTCTGCATAACAATCTCAGTGAATGGACTGAGATAAACAGTTCCCTTCCACAAGGATCCAGTCAGGAGCTGTATTATTAGAGGCTCACAAATATACCAGCTGTACGTGTTTTTAAAAAATGTGTTCTGTCATACAAATCAGATTAAGTAGCTTTTGATATTCAAAACTGAGTTACATAATTTATGAAATTTTATCCAAACCACTTCTGAATTGTAACAGGGCAAACTTCAGAGAACTGTTTCCTTAATATTTACATTCAGTTAATAAAACAGTATTATAGGAAAGAAAAACCCAACAGGTTACACTTTTAGCAAAGTTACAATATTATACATGGAAGTTTCTCACTGGAATATTGAGGGTGAGGCTTACAAATTTAAAATAGCTACATTGATATAGTTTATAGCATAGTCAATTTAAGAATAAATAATAAATAAACAAATGAATAAACCTATCCAGAATACTTGAGCAGTGGCACAGCAACTGCTTGTACCACCAAAAAACAGACAAAATAATTACACAGTAGGCGATTTCCTCAAAGGACAGGAAGAGAAAAGTCTCCCACCCATCCACCAGAAGCTCACAGACTCCTTTATAAAACTAGTAATTAGGTTTCAACACTGTTTCAGTGAAGTAATTGTATATACTTTAAAACATAGATAACGTAAGGAACAGAATAATGCAGCAACAGTCAGGAATACTACCATTCTTTCAACAGCACAACTCAAACTACCCACCTTCCACCAAATAGCAAAGTATTAATCAGACCAGGACTGCTACATTTGATATCAAGCTGTTCTGTCTCTACTCAGAACAAGTGTCTCATCTGCACCTTAATAATGAGAAACAGATTTATTGTGTCAGCATCTCCCCGCGTGCTTGATGAAACTACTTCGGGATGGGATGATATAAACCAGTCCCACTTCATAACAACAAAGAGATGTGTCAGCTCCTCGGCTAGTCATCCTTTTTTTGACATTCAATATTTGTGTAATTTGTACTTTCCCCGGCTCCTCCATAAATACAGCAGCGAAATGCCACTGCTCCCCGGGTGTTCCAGGTGCATCAAAACATGAAGACACCTGCAAAAGTGCAACATTCGGCTTGCTCATTCATCACTCGGCACCCAAACAGGCTGCAAGCATCGCTCTGCAGTAACAGAACTTCGTAAGCTTCTAGGACTTCTGCTCTTACTTTTCCATTACTCCGACCACACATACTTCAATTGTTTATTTCAGCCTGTGTAACAATGCATTTCCTGGAGCTTTGGTCACCCTTTTGTTTGTCTGAACAACCGATTGAACACAGCCTGCTCTAACTGGCATCACGCAAGGCCTCTTTCACCTGCAAGGCTTTTCCAGGACTCTCAGCATCTCAAGCCACCTTGCACAACTTACTTGCAGGCCCTTAGTCTCTGGTCTTAAAACATCTGGTAAAACCCGGTAGAATTTAACTCATTCTCTCGGATTCTTGAAAAGTTACATGTCCTCACTTGCTTGGAGAGCGGGCACAACGCCAGGCAGCAGGGACCATCACAGCGTTAATTTTAAGGGGGCCCGAAGGGAGGGCTCGCCTTCCCCGGGTTGTTCACACCCGGAGCCTCCGCTGCACGGAGCCTGCGCACCCCAAAGCACCGCGGTGAAACATTCAAACACCAGAAAGAGCCCGGGAGCAAGCTGAGAAAGTTGCAGGGTAACAAAGCAGATGACTGCAAGTGGGGCTGGGAAGCAGATGTGGAGCGTTCCCATCCCCAGCCCCTCAACCAGCTGCGGAGAGCACGCACCGACACCCGGGGCGCTGGGAAGGTTGGATTCCATGATCTCAGAGCTCTTTTCCAACCTGGCCGATTCGGTGACTCTGGGCAGGAAACCGGCCGGGAACGGCGTGTTCCAAACGCCGCCCGAGCTCGCGGTGCGGAAGGGCCACCCGAGGCCGCGCTCCGCTCCAAAGCTGACGGGTCCCGCACCCAGCGCTGCTCCCGCCCGGCCTCCCGGGCTAACCCTGCCGGGCCGGCGCTGCCCGTGCCGCGCTCACCTGGGGTTGAAGTCCTGGAAGAAGCCGCGCAGGTTCATCGCGGCCCCTCTACCAGGCGCTCATGGCGCGGCCCCGCCACCGCTCCAGGGCCTGGCCTGCCCGGGCCTCGCCGCCGCCCCACGCATGCGCGCGCGTCTCTGCCGGGAACCGGGCGGGCCAAGCATCGCCGGGCTTCGCAGGGGGAGATGCGCATGCGCATCGGGCCAGGCCGTGGTTCTGCCAGGAGATGAGCGGGGCAGAGCCGGAGGGGCGGGGCTAAGAAGAGGCGGGGTTATTTGGGGCGGGGCTAAGGAATGAGGGGCGGGGCTAAGGCATGAGGGTGAGAGCGGGCTCGCCCCGCCGCTTCGGAATCTCCGGAAATTTTTTCCTCATTTTTGGCCCGAACCGTTCTTCTGCCTGTGTGAAGCCAGTTGTATGGTGCTGCATGGCATCGTAAAAGTCCCTCTCCAGCTCTCTCGGAGCCCCTTAGTTACTGCAAGGTGCTCTACGGTCTCCCTGGAGCCTCTCTTCTCCAGGCTGAGCAGATTTTGGATGATAGTTTCAGACTCTCTTGGCAACTCCGGGACATTTCAGTGTCTAGGAGAATTAAACCCTCGAGCATTTAGGGACAGCTCTACA
>VWYO01027959.1:68218-80564 GCA_013400275.1 Rhadina sibilatrix
CGGGAGCCGGGGGCCGAGGGCTCGGTGTGCCCCGATGGGGTCGGTGTATCCCGAGGGCTCGATGTGTCCCGATGTCTCGGTGTGCCCCGATGTCTCGGTGTGCCCCGATGGGGTCGGTGTGTCCTGACGAGGTCGGTGTATCCCGAGGGCTCGGTGTGTCCCTGGGGAGGCTGCTGCTTCACTCGCCGGCGGCGAACGGGTCGAGCCCCCAGTACAGTCCGCCGCCTTGAGAGGGCGTTTAAAAAAGACGTAATTAACTGGAGAAAAATAGTTTTATGTGTTCGGAGCAGAATTATGCAAGACTGCAGTGTTGTTTACCTTGGGTTAACACCGTTCTCAAAGCTTGCAGGCCATAGAATTCGGTAGTAGGTAGACCTATAAAATACTTATTTTGCACCATCCCACTTTAGCCAGCTGCGAGGAGATGCCGTCTGTAGCACTTGGAGAAAATGCCATGGGTGCAAGGAATGAAATAGGAAGGGAAATGAAACTCACTATATTTTTGCCTAGGCCAAATAAAAAAAAAATTGTCTTTGAAGAATTAATCCCATTGTTTACATTCCCTTACAAAGATATTCTTGCTCATTTTATTAATTTTAGTTTTGCCCTCAAATTTGTTTAAGGGCTAAAAACTGATACATCGGCATGAAGTGACTTCTGATTAATGGAGCTCAGGTTAATTTATTTCTAATTTTAATTTATTTCTAATTCCTTCACTTATTCCTTAATTTATTTCTGTTCCTTCATAGATGGCATGAATGTCTTGTTTATAATTGTGGATGATCTGCGTCCTGTGTTGGGCTGTTACGGAGATAAGCTTGTGAAATCTCCCAACATTGATCAACTTGCTTCCCAAAGTATGGTGTTCAGCAATGCATATGCCCAGGTGAGATAAGTGACTTAAACATGATTTCTCTATGCAAAATAATGACTGGTTTTATCACAGTAGGTTTTAGGCAGGCCAGTGGAAAAAGCAAGTATTTATTAACTTGAAGTATTTTTCAGTAGAAAATAAATGATTGGGCTGAACAGTAGTGTGTGAACCTGTATTTACTAAGGTGAGAAAAATGAAAACAGGGCATTTGAATTATGGTATTTGTGTATAATTCCAACTAGGGAATAGGACTTCAAAGCAATAACACTTGGGTTTTGTCAGTCTGAGGCAGAAATGGTCAGACCTTTGGGCCCTAACTCAGACCTTCTCTGTTCATCCTTTCTTTATCCTTAAGGCAGTCCAGATCAACTAGACTTTTGCTGATAAAAGCATAGTCCACCTGCCATTGCTGCTTAACTCTGTGTGATGCGAGCAACCAGATTTCAAAAGCACTGCCTTTATGGAACCCACCTTGCTTTTTTTAAAAGCTTGCAGTTTGGAATTGATATGCTTAATAAGGATACTGTTCGTTCCAGCCTGAAGTGATATGAAACTTGTTCCCTGTGATTCCTGAGTTGTCAGGTGGTTTTGGTCCAGCTATTGATGCCTTGAGAGGCTACCTAGAACAGAGGCTAGACAGTGTTAAAGGAATAAAGTAGGTGTTTATTAAAAAGGCCTTCAAAGGATACACCTTGGGCAGTACAAGAGCCTGGCTGAGGCTACACCCAAGATGGACAATGGGTCCTGAGTTTTCACACTTTTATAAGTTTTGGTCCATTTACATATTGGGGCTAATTGTCCAATTACAGCTTCAGGTCCTGAAGTCCCATCCCCCCAGTTTTGCTCTCCTCAATTTGCTGTTGTTTGCACTTTTTGGGCCTGGAGCTGCAACAGCATCCTTGGTTCTGGGGCTGGAAAAAAGGACTGTTTTGTCTGACTGAGCTGTGAGGAGAACTTGCTAACACTTTACATCAAGTTCAGAGTTACATACTAATGCAGTATAAAATCTGAAAGCTACAACTTAAGGCATCACTCTGCCCAAGTTAGCTCCTCTGTGTGTTTCTGTTTTTATCCCAAATTTCTCTCCTTGGCTGTCTTTCTCCTCAGCAGGCCGTGTGTGCTCCCAGCAGAGTGTCGTTTCTCACTGGCCGCAGGCCCGACACCACCCGGCTCTACGATTTCTACTCCTACTGGAGAGTTCATGCAGGAAACTATTCCACCATGCCCCAGTACTTCAAGGAAAATGGCTATGTGACCCTGTCTGTGGGGAAGGTTTTTCATCCTGGTATGGTTTGAATTGTCATTTGCTTAATATAGAAATGCCTGATGTGTGTAGTTTCACAAACTTACATAAGTATTGATGTGGGATTCTTGTCTATATTAAGAACCTAAATGGTAATCATAAGCCAGGTTTTACAGGGGTTGTCATTAAGTCTTAAGGCATTAGAGGTGAATGGATTAGATGACTTTTATCTCATGGGTGTTTTCACATCTTGTCTGGGAATTGTGGGAATAGATGTCTAACATTCTAAAAATCCATCTGGAAATTAGGTATCTGCTGAAAATGAAATTACTTGTTGGCTTAGTTCTGCCTGTACATGCTTCATGTTTCCTAATAAGCTGAGTCTGGATCAGGACATGTAGAATGTGACTAATGCTTCAAGTTCAGTAGGAAATTCACTAGTTAAAAAGCAGTAACACTACTGAGTTGAAAAATATTGATCTGATCCTCTTTTTGGCAGTTTCTTATCCTAGAATTAAACTTGTGTGGATAGTTTTAGTATGTGTTTCAGTTTATAGTAAAGCTAGTCAAGGATATGCATGAAGACTGTTATTAATCCTGAGTGGGTTTTGATATTTTTTTTTTTAATTTTTGTTTGGTTTTTGGTTTTTTGGGGTTTTCTGTTGGTGTTCCCTGAAGTAAGGCTCTTCAACAGGCTTGAGTCTCCCTCACTAGTAAAAAGTGTATTTCAGGGAAAATAACAGTCTTAAACTTTTTGACTTATATTTCTTGGTTATTTTTTCCTCAGTTGTCCAAGATTCATTTGAAATGTTTCTTCCTTTAGCATATTTGAAAAAAACCCAAACAATCAAAGACAAGTTAAACTCGTGTCTGAGCTTTTCCTTGATCAATGAACTATTAGATAATTTTTAATATCTTTATCCATTCCAGGGGTTTCATCCAATTACAGTGATGACTATCCCTACAGTTGGTCCATTCCACCCTTTCATCCTTCAGCTGAAAAGCATGAGAATGATAAGGTAAGTGTGATTTCTGGCACTCTAACAGAGAAGAGTGTTCAGGATATAACCAAGCCCTTTGCATCAGGGACAAAGGATTTTGTCTTTGTATTTAACAGAAGTTACTAAACTTATATATATATTTTTTTTTTCATGAAGACTTGTAGGGGAAAAGATGGAAGACTTTATGCAAACTTGGTGTGCCCAGTGGATGTGACAGAAATGCCTGGGGGCACTCTGCCTGATATTCAGAGCACTGAGGAGGCCATACGCTTACTGAGCATCATGAAAACCAACAGGCAAAAGTTCTTCCTGGCTGTTGGTTACCACAAGCCACATATCCCACTGAGGTACCCACAGGTGAGGAGACTGAAATCTGAGATGAGTGTTGCTTTTGTTTTTAAAAGCTGTTCCCACAAATGCTTTACGTGATGTATTGGAAAGCGTGTTGGGAGCCAGCCTTGATTTGGTGTAACTTCAGGAGTCACCCGTGATGTATTTATTGTGTCATGGGTTTAATGAGAATGAATTGTGACTGATGAGCCAAAAGCCAGGCTTCTGCCACCATAATGGTGACTGCTGCTGCATGGAGATGGGCTTCAGCTTGATGGAGTGTGACATGATGAGGCCTTACAAAATCTTGTGTTTCTTCCTCTGTTTAATTTGGTAGCAAAACTCTTACTGATTTCAAAGTGGTGTTGGACCTTTTATTGCAGTGTTGTTTTGAGATACAGGAGGCTGGCTTTAGGTATTTACTAACTCAGTATTTTTCAGGAATTGATGAGGGATGTCTGGTATTTTTTTTTGTTTCACAGTCTGGTGGAAGGGGAATGAAGCCTTGTAAACTGTAACGTTAAAGGGTCCTGCAAGGGAAAATCGTGCTGTTTAGACACAAATTACACAGTATATGTTGGAGGTGAGGACAGTTTTTATATGCGTTTTGTGTTATAAAGGAGTTTCTCAAGTTGTACCCCTTGGAAAATATCACCTTGGCCCCAGATCCCTGGGTGCCTAAGAAGCTACCTTCTGTGGCATACAACCCCTGGATGGATATCAGACAGAGGGATGATGTGGAAGCATTAAATGTTAGTTTCCCTTATGGACCACTTCCAGATGATTTCCAGGTAAGCTGTCAACCCAGTGCTCTGAAGTCAAACTGCCTTCACTTGTTCAAATGCAAGGGAGGAGTCAGCTGCTCCTGGGTGCTCCCAGTTACTCAGCAACTGGCCATTTGCAATTATGAATACCCTGCCTTGTATACTGTCACCTCTAGCTCTGCAGGCGAACCTTTACTGTCACTGCAGGTCAGTTTGCATCTGAGGGAATGTGTGTAGCAGCTACCAATGCTGCATTTGTGTTCATTATCTGAGTGTGTTTATCTATTTCAAGCTGGCACCCAGTGTGTCTTCCTTTGCAAGATTGTCCTTGACTCTCTGGTGCTTATGCCGAAATTAGGTGCACTGGTTAGCCAAGAGATGAGGAATGGATTGGTTTGTGGTGTTTTGCTTGAAAGCACTTCAGGGAGGTGGAATTTTTTAACTGCCCCCTCCCAGATTACCTTTTCTGGAATATCATTTGGGCTACAGACAACGAAAATTGAAGCTTTACAATTGAAGCTTTAGTTCTTTTACACAGCCACCCCCTGGTTCTGCTGTGCCTGGGGAGAAACGTTTGGGGTTTTTTTTCTCTCCTGTTTTCTTAACTTGCAGCGGCAGATTCGTCAGAGTTATTATGCAGCAGTTTCTTACCTGGATGTGCAAGTTGGCCTGCTTCTGAATGCTTTGGATGATGTAGGACTCTCAAATAACACAATAGTGGTTTTTACTGCTGATCATGGTAAGCGTTTAAATCTTTCTCGAGCTTACTGTTTAGAACTTCATTGTGCAATTCAGTGCTGGCATATTAATCCAGTGTCATACCTTGTACCTCTGGCTTGTCTCAGCCAGGCTGAGGGGACTGGCACTGGCTTCAGTAGCTGCACACTTCTGTCCCCACAGGCACTTTAATCAGGTTGAGGATTTGCTGGTGAGGGGTGAGGCTGCCTGCCAGGACATGGGGCTGAGCTTGATGTATTCCAACCCCCTACCCAAGGAGTGACTCTTGTTGTGAACTGTGCTCTAAAAGTACAGCCACCACTCCTCCCCCCTTACCATTTGTAGGAAGCCATCTGGTACAGTGGGAAACAGGCTTTCTCATTAACTGCTCAAGTGTGTTTTCTTACACTTGTCATTGCTGCTTGCAGAGCATCTAAACTGATAGGGAGATGGTTCCCTCTTGTAACTGAGATCCTGCACACTCTGGATCCTGGTGGTAAAAAACTTCATTTGAACTGTGGGACAAGTACCTCAAGCACTTAATTCTTGTTTTAATACTCTAATATTCATTAAAATAATCCTGTCACGATCCATTTAATTGTGGGATGGCTTAGCTGATTTAGACCAGTTAGGATGTGAATTAACTACATCAATTTAAAGTCACATATATAGTTAATTTGGGTTGACTTCTGTGAGCATGTGTGTATAAGCAAGCTCTTACAAGGTGCAGAGCAATGGATTAATACTTTTGGTACTAAAGTGACTCTAGATGTTCCTTCTGACTTGTTTGTAAACTGAATTTTTATTTTCCTTGCTTTGGATAACTGTAAACAATTGGTGTTTCCAGTACCATGCCTAACAAAGTGATCAAGAAAAACGTGTTAACACAGTTGTCACAGAGTTCCTTTGTCTTCCCCCAAAGTGAAGTTGGCAGTATATCTGCCTGGAAGGAAGTCATGTTGGCATCTCTTTTAAGAGGAAGAGGAGAGCTGAAAAGTTTTATCTCTATTGCTTCCTCAGGGGTAGCATCCTGATGTGGCAGTCAGTCTGGCATAGAGAGCAGCCTTGGCTCCAAGGGATGTTCAGCTACAGTGTTAACAGGAGTATTGGAGAGCTGGCAGCTGCCCAAAACTGAAATGAATGCCTTGTGGAATTGATCTGGAGACTCTTGCAGGCACTGTGACACACCCCAATTCCTCTTTTCTGCTGTTTCAATGCCAATTTCCTAATTCTAATCTTGAGAATCTAGAAGTGAGGAAAGGTGGAATTATTTCCTTTATAAAAGAGTATCAAGTTGCAAGATTTAGGTGTCTGTTGAAACAGCTTCCACATTAGAGAAAAGTCTTGTTACATTTAAATACAGATTATTTACCTTTTCATGTAACCTTTATAATAGACTAGTGGCCTCAACAGTCAGAGTCAATTTACAAGGAAGAAGAAACGACTGCTTGATTACAAACCAGCATCTGCTCTGAACTGTGTCCTTTGTCACCTAGGGTGGTCCCTGGGAGAACATGGTGAATGGGCAAAATACAGCAATTTTGATGTTGCTACCCGAGTGCCGCTGATGTTTTATGTCCCAGGAATGACAACTTCCCCTGTCAGGCAAGGAGCAAGGGTCTTCCCCTACCTCGACCCTTTTAGCCATACTGGAGGCTCAGCACCTCAAGGTAAATTTCCAGTGCTTATTTTTTGTTTGCAGTGGGTGCATAGAGGTGGCGATGTGTCTTCAGGCACCTTGAGAATTTACTTTGTCTTTCTGAAGAGCTCTTTTTCAAACTGATGGATATGATTAAGGCTGTTGGAGAGACATAAATGCAGAAGTTTTCTTGTTAGAAGTACATCATAAGTGCATGGACTGGCATCTTCACAGCTAACTGCCACTCCTTAATTGCTATGATTTCAAAAATCCTGTACAGAGCTCTTTGAATAAAACACCAACTGAACTATTAGAAAAAGTTGTTGTCCAACCACCCCGTTCCATAACTTACATTTTGATATTATTTCTTGCAGGGAAAAGTAAGAAAGTGGTGGAGCTGGTGTCTCTGTTTCCAACACTTGCAGAACTTGCTGGCCTGCAGGTTCCTCCTGCGTGCCCAGAGGCGTCGTTTGGTGTTGAGCTGTGCACGGAGGGGACAAGCATTGCCCACTATTTTAACATCTCTGAAGGAAAGGTGGAGCAGGGCAAGGAAGGCTGTGATAACACTGACGGGTGTTTCAGTGAAGAACCTGTTGCTTTCAGCCAATATCCCCGGCCTGCAGACACTCCCCAGTGGAACTCTGACAAACCAAAGCTGAAGGACATCAGGATCATGGGCTATTCCATGCGTACCATGAGCTACAGGTACACTCTGTGGGTTCAGTTTGATCCCAGCAACTTCAGTGCTAACTTTGAGGATGTCCATGCAGGAGAGTTGTACATGATGGAGAATGACCCAAACCAGGATTATAACATCTATAACAATACTTCACATGGTTGGTTTTTCAAAAAAATGGTTGACTTTCTAAAGCACTAGGGATCAGAAGCTTCTTTGTGCCTGTTCTTGCAACTGCATTAATGCTTCCTTCGTTTGTATAAAACCTTTCTGTTGTACAGAAGACATTTGGATTGAATAAAAATCCTACTTGTATCAAGACTAGCTAGTGCCTTTGTTTTCTTACAGCCCTTACTGCACTGAAGTAGTCAGAGGGAACTTCTGCAGCTGTATTTTCAAACACAAGCTTGTGGCACTTCTGAAACGGCCACACAGAGCATCAGGCCCATACTGTGAAACATCTCAGTGGTCTTCTGTAGCAAGTAAAGAATTAAATTTCATTATCTGTGCTGAAATTGTTGGTGAGAAAGGTGGAAAACCAGAAACTTAAATGTTTGAGTGGCTGTGCAGAGAATTTAAATTGTGACACAGGTCCTGTCCTCTTTGCCCAGGAGACTTGGGGCTGGAGTGGTCAAGCAGACATTTGATAGTGGGAAAGGCTGAGGTGTTTGCTGTCATTAGCCTTACCTCTTACTAGAGCCCAAAGACAAACTTCATGTGTTTTATCCAAAATTTAATTATTTTAAATAAAAGCTTTAATTTGGAATTCATGCTGCTTATGATACAGCAGGAGAATCTGAATTTTTAATTAGTTAATGTGTGCAGAATGAGTACTTTCATCACTAAAATAAACACTAAATAAAACTGAGGGGTTAAGGTAACACCAATATGCTCCTCTGTGGATTTTCCTGAGGATTGGTCTAATGAGTCTCCACAGGTGAGAGGAGGTGGAAACCTTCAGCTTTTGGAGCTGGCTGGTTGCAGAACTGCTCAGTGCACTTGAGGGTTGTCACATCCAGTGACAGAGACCTGGATGTTTGCCTTCCTAGGTGCTAATGGGCTTGGCATTCTCTGTTTGGACTAGCAGAGCTAAAAGCCTCCCATTTAAATTTTTAGTGTGGCATTTAGCAACACAGGATGTGGAGCATTAGTTGTCCTAAGGTAATGTCCTAAGGTAATGTCCAGATGGCCAAGTGCATTAAGGTAAATACGTTTGGGAGCTTGTATCTGAGAAAAATGGTTTTGCTGAGTATTTTTATTGAAGTGCTGTTTGTACTTTGTGCTCACAGCCACAAGGTACAGGGTGCTTTAGTGTGAGGGCAGTGATTAGTGTTGTTTTCAGCCTGCTGGATCTCTGCAGTTCTGTCTTGGTAATCCAGAGTCTCAGAATTTGTACCTTAAAAAATAAGAGCTCTTTCAGATGGTGTTAATTCCTGCTACCTTCCTTAATGAACTGCACCAATTCCTACAAAAAGCCAACCATTACTTGTCTTCCTCAGATAAATTGACTTTAATATCCTGAAGAAGCCATAGACATAACTTTATTTCATTAAAATCCATGTGACAGTCTTACTCCTAATTAATGTAGGGATACCCACCATGCATCAGATTCTCTGGTAGGAGACAGTGGTTATTTAGTGCCTTAAACTCAATTACAAGAATGCATTTCTTATGAACTTGCCATTTGTATTACTCAGCCCAAGATCCTGTGTGTTCTGCAGCATTATTATTCCAGGTAAAAATGTATTTTCCCCTCATTTATGCATATATACTTAGATCTTCAGCTGCTGTGAAGTACTTCAGTTGTATGGGGCAGATTCAATGTAGCTATACCAATTTCACACTGGCTGGAGGTGTGTTTTACTGAGAGCAGCACCAGGCAGAGATTTGGAGTCTGCAGCTAGAGCTAATTATATCTCTGACACACTTTCCTTCAAAGGAAAATCAAATATTGGGGAAGTTATTTTGGGGAATGTATTGAAGCGTTAAGGATTAATCTAAATCTCTGGTATGCTGGGTCAGTAATACAATGTGCATTTAAAATTGTTCTGGCAAATGGGTATTATCTGAGACTTGGCTACGTGAGCTTGGTGTTTTGTTTTCCTGCTAAGACATCTGCAAAAAAAAACAAAAAACAAACAAAACCCAAAAAAACCCCAAACCAAAACAAAACAAAAAACCCCCCATGGTTTTTGGGAGATGTAAAATTATAGCATGTAGATAAATTATTTAGGATTTTGTTTGCATGGAAACATTTCTGTGCATACTCTGCCCTAAGCCTTCCATCACTTCAGGCAATTTAATTTTTCAAGTGGATATAAAAGTCCTGGTGCTAGGTGATGAGTATTTTTTTCCTCAAGTCATTCCCTTTATATTGAAAGGGAAAAGCTGCCCTTGACCTTTCTTAATCAAAATCCAGTAATCTTTTGGGGAGACATGAAACAGAATTGTCTCTGACAGCCAGTGAATCAAGATGTATCTGCAAGCTCAGGGCAAGGACGTTCCTGAGTAATTGCAGAAGTCCCTGAGCAGGGTTCTACGGTGCAGAGCTGGGCCCTTCTGCTGCTGGGCTGGGGCAGAGTGTTTCTGGGGATGAAAGAGGCACAGCAGCAAAAACCCCTCTGCTCCTGGCAGTGCCACGTTAGTTTGTTATGGAACTGGGTGAGCGAGGTGTCACAGTCCAGCAGTGGATTGTGAAGGCCCATGTTTTCAAGCAAACCAAAACACTGCTTTCTGCTGGAGAGCCTGAGCTGTGGTTCTTGCTGGGCTGAGCAGCCTCCTCTGAAGAACAAAAGAGCTTAACAGGAGCAATAAAAGTAAAGTGCTCTTGTGAGCGGCGCTGTCTCTAGAGGGAAGAGGTTGCAAGCCAAGCATCAGGAAATAAATGAGATGCCAGCCTTGACCCTGTTTCTCAGGATGGCACCAGAACAGCTGGAAGAACAGCATGGTGCTGCCTCAGCAGGAGTTGTTACCTGTGGTACGTGTGTGGAGAGCCTCCCTGGGGACTGCAGAGCAGCTGCCCTAAGCACTTGGCACAAAGCAGAGTCAATAAACAGACCCCTGTTAATAAGCTAATGTACAGCAGTCATTAAGCAATGGAATTAAGATTTTGGTCCCAGCTGTACGTCAGTCAATCATAACTCATGATGTTTGTTCAAGTGTGTAGGTGCACAGAACCCCAAAATCAAACTTTTTGAAGGGAGGTAAAATACATGCTATGTAAAAGGCAGGAGCAATGGGAATCTTGATAAAAAAAATAAAAAAGGAGGTGGCTGTGTTTGGGTGTTTTTGTAGCACTACAGGAATGTTTATGGCACACTGTTTGCAAAGCAAAGATTTGGGTCTAATTTCAGGCCTGCTGTGCACACTGGAGTAGATGGAAATGATGCAGCTCCACACTGTGCTGTGCAGCAGATTGGAATCCCCCCTTTGGCCTGTGCTTGCTGGGGGAAATGGGGTACGTTCTGCATTAATGTGAGAGTTGCAAGTGTGTTTGTGTGCTGAGGCAGGCAAAGGCAGCTGAGAGCCCCAGCTATTGGTCAGATGGTCCCTAATTAATCACCATCGCATGTTAATTATGTGTTAGCGACTTGCTGCTGTGTTGTCTTGGTCAAGTGGAGTCCCCTGCTGGAACGAGTGTTCCACAGCATGAAGGATGGGATGTGGACGTGATGGCTCAGTAGCAGGGATGTTTCTGAACTCCTGGTGCTAATGTGTGTTTTCTCTGACAGGAGCAATATCACCAGTGGCAAAAGGACCATAATGTCATGGTTGGCACCCAGACTTGCAGGGCACTGTGCACAACTTATTTCATATACTTGGGAAGTGCCTGGGAGTTGCAGCCGAGCTCCTTTGTTGAATGTGTGATTTTTTTTTTTTTTCCCCTTTTTTTTCCCCCTCCAGTGGTTGCTTAGCATTCAAATGTGAAACGCTACATAAAGAATGAAATTGCCCTCCTGGTAACTAGGTTTTCCAGCACTTTACAGTTTTCTAGGCTATGGAACTTCTTGCTTCTCACATCAGAAACTCCCAACCAAGTTAAGATGACTCTGTGTCAAACTTTTTATGTCTCTGTGTTTGACTTCCTAGCTAATGAAAATTATCTTCAGATCTGCATGGGTGGATCTCGACTCCAATGTTCTTCTCTGCCTAAATGCACAGGTCTCCTTTTAAAGTCTGTGGGAGCTCTGCTTATGAAAGAAGATAGACTACCAATGTCAAGATCCACCATATGAAGCAGCAAAAAGAGCTTTTTGCCCTCTATCTGTAAAACTTGTCTCAGTGCTGTGTGGCAGAGGAACATTTCTATCCAGCAGTGTGTGAAGGCCCCAGCTATAATGGAGCTTTGACTCAGCAAGAGGAAATGACAGACTTTGAGATGTTTCTGTAGGTGCAGTTGGACAGGGAGTGGGAGCACAGAGTGAAGTAGCAGAGAAAGGAGCAGTAAGATGCAATGAACAGTGAAATCAGATGTAAGACATCATCTGAAAGATTAGGATCCAGCAAGAAAACAGAACAGAAATCTGAGGAGAACAAGATTGGGAGGGGAAATATTTGTACCTCTGGTTTTAGTTTCTGGAGACATTTAGGGGCACTCAGATCTTCCTCCCTCTGCTCTGATTTTCTCCTATGTTTCTATTTTAAAATCCACAAGCTTTGTAAATGTTGTGTTTGCACAAGTTCTTTGAATTCACTCCGAAACACTTCTGAAAATCTGCTTTAGTACCTTGTGATTCTTGTCCCAAGCATATTCAATTTGGCATTATCCATGCATTCACAACGCTTCCCCTTTTCTTTTGCTCCCAATGCCACAGCAGAATCAAAGTCTGTAATTTCTAGTATGTGATAGCCTTGTGCTGAGGATTCCCTGTCTGCTGTGTGACTGGAGAGCAGTTCCCTGTAGGTTACAATGGTTTGTGCTCCACAGCCACCCTGCACTGAGCTGGGGTTGGATTCTGCTGAGCTACCTGGGGACAAATGGCATCAGTGTGGGCCTGCTGCAGTGCTGTGCTGGGCTGCAAGTCTCATGAACAAAGTCCTGCTTCTGCATCTTCTCTAGACATTGTAAGAGCTGCCTGAGTCTTATCTGACTGCAGCCTTTT
>VWYO01027959.1:80598-108548 GCA_013400275.1 Rhadina sibilatrix
TTTCTTGTCAGGGAAGTGTTGATTTGATTAAATCAAACTGTCTTATGTAGAGATATTGCTTTGGTGACAGCTATATTGAAAAGTTTTGCTTTGATAAGATCAGGGGCCTGCGCTTCAATTCTATTTCAATTTTTATTATATTGCATAATTTTGACATAATTTAAAAGGGTATTATAGCAAATGAGAATGCAATTACTTTGTAAGAATAATAAAGGCAAAACAAAAAATTCTGATCTCTGAAGGAGAGTGTTCATCTGCATCAAAATGAAGCCACTCACTTCACATGTGTCAATTCAAGTTTCTGAACCAGATTTCTTTAGTAATTTTTGTCTCATGGGAAAACTTTGAAATTTTGGCAGCAAGAAAGTGATGGAAAATCCCAATTCATGCATCTCCTTATGGCATTAAAATGCCAGTTCTAACCTGGCTTCACAAATAATTATTCACATTAGCAGAGTGTTGAGGGCTGGAACTGGGTTTAGGCCATTTCTCTTTGCAGTGCTCAGGAGCTGGACTGGATGGTCCTTGTGGGTCCCTTCCAGCTCAGGGGTTGGATGTTTCTCGTTCTTCTCTGAAGAATGGAGCAGCAGCTTTTTGTTCTAATTCCCCTGCCACCATCAAACTCTGTTGCACTGCCTCATAGCTCAGCCCCTGCTGCTGTCAGAGACTTCTCCTGCTTCCAGGAAAGCCAGGCTATACAGCCTCTGCACAGCCAAAAAATGCTTCCCCTGGCAAGAGATCTGTGGTAACTTTTAAGCAGGGCTTCTTTCTTTTTTTTCTTTCTTTCTTTTTTTTTTTTTTTCCCCCAACAAATTGCCTAATAAGAGGGCAAATATTAATCACATGTCTGGAAAAAGCTTGTTTTGATCTCTGTGTCTGCTATTCCAGCTTTAAATAACAGAGCCTTTTCTGAAACGTTTTCCTGGTAATAGAATTAGGACATAATTCCTAGAAGGCAAATCTTGGCAGGTATGAAGTGAATAATACCTATCCTTGACTGAACCTACAGCCTAGCCTAATACTTCCCACATTTTCCTGCTTTCAAAGTGAGTTTGATCTTGTGCTGAAGGAAATGATTCTCTTTACTTGAGCCCTCTTGAATATTTCACAGTAAGAAGGATGTGATCCATTACTTCAGGAGCCCTCATTACGTGCAGCTGTGGGATACTCATCTTTTTCCTTTATCTGCTCTGCTGGAAAACTTGGATACCTTGTTTTACTAAACAAAATCAGGATCAGGGATGTTAAAAATAGATTGACTTATTGAACTTGATGGAATAATCATTTTTCTTGTCGCCAGCTTTATCTTTTCTTTGCTGAAATAAGATTAGCAGAGATTAAAGCTATTTATTTTGGAGTTACAGCATTCTGGTCAGGGAAGCTGTGATGGGTTTTCCTTTAAAAGGATCTTCATATTTGAAGAATTTGCAAACCCTCATTCCTTTCGAGGGCTGTTTGTTTCTCTAACTGCTACTCTTGCCTGCAAACACAAACTTCCAAGAAAATACTTGGTGGAAACACCCAAGTATCTCCTGTGTTCGTTCCATTTTGCTCAGTTAAAGCAACAAGGTTCTTTCTGACATAAAGCCATGCAAATGAGATGTGGATTTTTCACTGCCTTAATAAGGGATGGCTTGTCTAAGGATTCCTCTAAGATTCACTTGGTGGAAGGAATAAGCCCTAACCTTCATTTACCTTTATAAATACAGCCAGGGCCTGGCCTAGCAAAGCATTAGGCCATGCACATCCTAGTCAGTAAAACACTGAATTGTGTTAGCTGAGTTTGTGTTTAAAGTGCTCTGATGAGTCCCCAGGCCAGAAGAAAGATCTGTGGCACAACCATCCCAGTGCTGGTGCCACCAAAGAACCAGCAGGGACCTGCCTGGGTGGGGGACTGAGTGTTCATCAGTAGGATTTCATTGCTGCTAGGAAAAAAAACAAAAACAAAAAACACAAACAAAACAAAAAACAAAAACAAAAACAAAACAAAAAACAAAAACAAAAACAAAACAAAAAACAAAAACAAAAACAAAACAAAAAACAAAAACAAAAACAAAACAAAAAACAAAAACAAAAAACCAACCAAAAACACAAACAAACAAACAAAAAACCCCAAAACAAAACAAAAAACAACCACAAAAAACCCAACCAAACAAACAAACAAACAAAAAACCACCAAAAAAAACAACAACTGTCTCGGTGCTCTGTGTTTTAAGGTCAGATGTTCACTTCTGAGGAACGTGTTGGGTAAACATGGCAAGGTTTTGGGAGTACAGGATGGGATTTCTGTGCCAGTGAGGCTTCCTGAGGCTCCCACATCTCTCTTGCACCTCTCCCTTCAAACTCGCTCGTAGTTTTTTTGTTGTTGTTGTTTTGGTTTTTTTTTTTTGTGTGTTTTTTTGTGTTTTTTGTTTGTTTGTTTGTTTGTTTTATTTATTTTAAAATAAGAGCCAAAAATTTCTCGTATCCTTGATTACAGATCAACAGCACTTCACTTTTCCTGAGAGGTTTAAATGAGTCCCAAGACATTAAAGCTAAAAACAAAGAAATTCAGTGTTCTACATCACGTCTTGCCCACAAAGGTGCTGTAAAGCTTCCCCTGCCTGCTCCGCCGTGCATCGCCTCTTCCTCCACACCAGGGCTGGGGGGAGGCAGGGCTGCTCTGCCTTTGCCCTGCTTTGTTTGGATTTTGGGTTCTTCCCGTGCCATCCGCAATGTGGGAGCGGCTCTGCTCTGTAATTCCGGAGCTTCTCGACTAGAGGTCAGCAACACATCAAAGAACCGAGAACCTGAGAGCCAGAAACTCCGGGGTATCGGCTGCCACGAAGCATTTCATTCTGCCTTTGGAATAAAGGCTTGTGATTTGGTTAATCAGCGGCAGCTGTAAGTCATGCAGCTATGGGATAAGAGTAGTGGAGTGCTTCTAGTCTCTATTTTTTTAAAAATTCTTTTTAGGGTGTTTAAAGGCACATTGTAAGCAGTGCTTCCAAATTTTGAACAGTAAGAAAAATTGTCACCCTTTTATTGTCACTTGGTCTAAGGTAGTGCGTTAGAGATTTTGACTTGATATGTAGCTTAGAAAATAAATCTGATCTTCAGAATTTTTTACTGCTAATTCTTTATCTAGTCACTTTAGCTGCATTGGCATTTTCTCCTGACAGGGCTAGCTAATTAGCTTGGAAGAGAAAATCATTGTCTGAAGCAGAGGTGGTTAAAAGTAGATTATAGATAGGCTCAGACTCCTATTTGTTGTGTCTTTACAACTTCAAATGTAGAATAGATCAGTCACTATTTAATAAAGGGTAGGTTTAGGAATGCATAAAGGTAAAAGATTTGTTTGCTTCAATTTACTTTAAAAATAACCTTTATTGTTCTGTAATCATTCAATTCTAATTTTTTTTCCCTGCTGAATTGTTTCTACTCAGTGATAGAGGAATTGGTCATCTGGATAATTAAAAGCAATTTATGGAGTATCTCTTTCTCATCCAGACACATTTCTTTAAAGGATGTCTTGAGCTGTGCTGCCATTTTAATAGCAAGTTGGTCAATACACACTCTGAATCATTTCTTCATAAAAGCAGGCACAGAGGATTCTGTTTGTATTCTCTGAGTGTGTCCCATCCTGAAAACACTCATTTCCTTTATCATGACTAATGTCATTACTGAGTGGTTTTGCTGAGGCACTTAGTTCAGCTGTGTTCATGACTGTGATTAGTGCATTTGTCTCCAGCTAAAATGCTGATTCCTGTTTGAATGCTGCACCCCTAAGAGATGTGCTCTAAGCCTTTGTGAAGGAGACATCTCTGTTTCCAGCCTTTTTGTGTCAGATGATTTTTTTTCCCCTATGGACAGAAACCTAGACCAAGGCATTTTGAAGGTCTTGTTACTCAAGTCCTATTTCCCCCCTCACACCACTTTTGCACTTGCATGATGCATTATAATTTATGCTACAGTTGGTAAGAGTGGAACCAGACATAGTATTCCAAAAAAGTACTACCTGCACAGATAAGCTCATAGGGAACCTCTTGAACAGTGAGAATATAAAGTCATGTTTGCATTAAAAAACTCCCAGTGTATCTTGAACAGAAAATTTAAAGAAATAAAACCAGGTGAGTGGGGCTCCTGTTGCAGACTGAAAACACAGGTACCTTAGTCTAGAAGTGGCTGGTTCTAAGAAATGATTATGGCCTTGGAAATGTTACATGCAGGACATGGAGATGAGTTTGAGGGAGGGTATTTGGCTTTCTAAGGATGCTATTAATAATAGTTACATTTGGAATGGGGATCAGGCTGTAAAGGGTGAAAGGGTTTTCTTCATTTCTCTTCTCAGGCAGTCTTTGGGCTGCACAGCACCTTCACTGCTGTGGCCAGCTTGCATCCCATGATCTCTATATCCTGCTCAGGAACCCTGACCCACTTGGTGCAGTACCAGCACCTCCCTATTCAGCACCAGCAAAGCAAAAAGATCTTCACAGCCAGCAGTCACTGACTGGGGGCTGAATGGTTGAAGTGCTTTTAAAAGCCCAGGGCAGTCATCTCTTCAGGTCTGGCATCTCTGTTCCTTGAGCTTGCACATTGGCAGAGAGCTCCCTCCAGCCTGCCAGCTCCAGAGTGAATGGTTGACAGGCTGTCATCATCTGTTCTACCCTGTCATTCCATCAGGTTTAAAGTGGAAGCCTGAGCTGGTGGGATACAATCGAGGACTCTCATGTGTTTGATCACTGAATGAGTTGGGGAAATGAAATATAATGGGAACTCTGCTTTTTTTAGCCTCTTTCATAAAGTAAATCAAGTTCTCCGCTTGTGTGACTGCATGAAAGGCGCTGGGATTAGCAGATTTGCATTGTTTCACTGAAATGACAAAGGTAGATTTCTAGTTTAAGTGGTGCTCTGGTTTGGGTTTTTTCCTAGAGAATGTTCAGTGTTTCAGATCTCCTGTCTGCAGTGCCAGACACTGTACAAACCATCGAGGGGGAGGTCTGAGCCAGCTGCCAACAGCAGGGACTGTCCCACCTCAGCTGCTGTTCACAGCTGGCTGGCTCTGCCCTTTTTTGCTGCATGTCTGATTCCCTGGAAGCCAGTTCAGCTTGAAAACCCACCAAGAAACACTTCTTTCTTCCCCTTCCTCCTGTTGATTCAGCTCACCAATAAGTCAGAGTAGGACCAGAGCCAGAGCAGGAAGGAGTGAGTGGCCCCTAAGACACATTTGCCTTGCAGAACTTGGCACCTAGGTGCAAAAGATGGGTCAAAGCAATGCAATTGCCTTCCCTTTCCAGGTAATGTGTCTGAACTTTTCCAGTGGCTTTGCAGGGAGCGTGGTGGTTGTATGGAGGCAGGAATGCCATTAGGGATGTGCATCAGTATTTTCTTGCAGGGTGAAGGTGGTAGCCTGGCCAGATTTCAGAAGGGGATGAGCACCAGGTGGGCACTGGGTGAGCTATTCATGTAATGATCCTATATATTCATATATGTATGAATATATATCTCATATATATATATGAATATATATCTCATCTATATATGATTATATATATGAATATACAGGATCCCTATATGAATATATATATATATTCATATAGTGATAGACTGTGATATTCATATATTCATACAGTGATACTATCCCTTTCCAAAGTGGGCAGTATCAAGATCCAAAACTAGACTTTTTTTTGTCAGGTATGAAAGACCATTTAAACACTGCTGCTTCAGCATACTTCTGGTGGCTTGGACATCAACTGAAAAAAAGTTAATGATATTCCCATTGGGATGTTGCCTTATCCTGTGTTGTTCTGAAGATTAATTTTTGTACAGTACATTTTTTAACATTATGGATCTAATCAGAAAATGATGAAGCTGTACAATGTTAGCAGACAACTAAGCCAATGTTTGCTTTAGGGTGAATGAGTTGTTCCAGCTCCAGGTGGAATCTGTAGGTTGGAACTTAGCAGATTGCTTCTCCTTGAAACTCTACAATCTGCTCTTACAGTCCACTGTCTTGGAGTAACAAAGAAGGTCCTTTAGCTCTCTGGCAGTACACTGCCTCAGAAAGCCCAGCTTTAGCCCTATAATTGCCTTATCTCCACAGACTAATTCTGTTATTGTTTATAGCCTTTGAAAACAGGCTTATTGCCAATGTGAAAGCAAAGAGCAGAACTCTCTCTGTGACAATTTTCATACATCTGGTATAATGATAAATATTTTATATTATTAATAATAAATAGCAGCTTTATAGAATTGGGTCCCTTTTATGGGCAATGGTAGGACAGCTGTCTAGCTTGTAGTTTTATAATTTGTCCTACAGGCAATTTTGTGCTTATGGCAGATTGACTGCAGTAGGGAATTGTGCTGAAAACCTGATCACTCTATTTCCATGGAGGCAGGTGTAGGCATTTGTGCTTCCACTGCAGATCCCTGGGTTCCTCTATCCCTGGAGAGGCTTGGGAGGAAGAAATCAGTGGGATTTCCAGGTGTGTTCTGCATGTGAAAGGTGAACTTTCTAGGAACAATGATCCACAGCGTGAGAGAGCTGGAAAGTTACCTGCCTTCCCCTTGAGAATTGTTTTAACCTCTTCAGAATACCTTGTGACTTTGGCATTAGGAATGGGATCACAGCTTGGAACAACGTTAATGAAATTGCAGCAGCAACTCCAAAGTTTATCCCAAAAAGAAGCCACATCATGCTGATACTGTGGAAGCACAAAGACCTCTTGTTTTGGTTTTCTCATGTGTGCTGGAAGACGTGTAACCCCATCAGTGGTCCCTGTGTTTTAGTGGGACTTGCTGTAGGGAGGGGATTATTGTCTCTATCTGAAGGATGCCCAGATTCATCTAAGTGAATTCAGAATTCACCTCAGCCCCAGAGAACAGCCACTGATAGTGAGAAAGGCTGATTGTATTTAGCAGAGCTCTCCAGGTCTTGTGAGCTGAGCTAAGCTGCTGTCTGGCAGGTGAATTGGAAAGCTTGGAAAGCAGTAAGAGTTGCTGGCTTCCCCTAACAAGACCCTGACTGCTAAGTTGGGTTTAATACTTCTAACATTAATAGCAAAAATGCTGCAATTTACAGACTAGAACTCGGACACAAGCCAGATACCAGGGATCCAGTAAAGAAAGTCTTAGTGCCCAAGGCTATTGGGCCATTTTTTTTTTTTTTTTCACTCTTTCAAATAACCTTGCCTCTCATAAATCTGTTGCTCATTCAAAGCAAACTTTCTGCTTGCATCAGAAATGACTTCCAGCACTGGCTATGAAGCATTCTGCAGTATGTTTTAAAGTGAGGGCTGGATTCACTGCTCAAATAAAGCAAGCCAGTTTGCTTCAAACGGATCATTTATTGCTACCTTCATGCTGTATATTTATTGCGAGGATATTGTCACATTTCTTTCAGTTTTGGAAATGTTAAGTTGGATTTTCTCTTTCAGGTTGCCATCTGGTGTATTGCGAGCAGTCTCGGAGAGTAAGAGGCCATCTGTTAATACTTTTTCAGGAAGCTTTTTATAGAGCAGTGAAGTGGCAAATCTCAAAAACACGTTGTAATGACTTACAAGGATCTCGGGTCTGTGTACAAGTAAAGGCTGATATTTTATTCCTATCAACAATATCGTTATCAAGCTGGGGAGGAAAGGAAGAGAAGAAAGAGAACTTGCACACAAATGCACATGCATTTTAATGCCTCTATTGCATATATTACTTTTTCTATTTTTACATAAGATGTAAAGTGAGTTTCTGAAGCTCTGATTCAGTTTATGCTCATGTACTTTAGCAAGACTGATTGCCTCTTTGAGAAGCTGTTTCCTTCTTTAACCATTAACAGAGATCAAATTACCCAGGATTTTGCCTAATAATGCTAAGAATGTAGCTTGTGTTCCCACAGCATGTGATTTTTCATCTCTAGTGCTTGGTACTCCCAAGCTATGTCTATTGCAAGATTCTGCCATGTAGGAAAGCCTCCAGTTCAGATCTGCCAACAACCTCTGGCTGATATTTGGTGTATTTCTGTAGCAAAAGGTTATTTCCACATTCAGCTCTACAACTTGAGAGATTTTCAACCCAAACTTTATATGCCCACTCAGTCACTGATGGGACACAAGTGACAGAAGTGTTGTCTGAGTATTCTGGCTGCTGTAGGAGTAGGCACTGGCTTTATTGAGAGCCTCCCTGTGGGCTGGAACTTAAACTAAGCTGTACTTAAACTAAACCATATTTCAATTAAACCATGCAGAAATTCATCTTAATATTACCAGAATACTGAAATACAACTTAGCTCAGACCTAAATATAGTAAATGGCTTCAATTAAAAATCTACTTCTATTTTACTCCCCACTGAGAAAGTAAATCTTTCCCCCCGTGTTGTGACAGGTTTCTGTACAATGAAGGGACCAACAGCTGCTGTCAAATGTGTTGAACTATTTTTTCCCCACTGGCATGGACTGCCTCCACTATTTTGTGGCACAGCAGAAGCAAATAGAGCTGGATCATGTGCTGAGGTTTGTCTCACCTCTGTTCTGGCCTGTTGGAGAGGGGACATTGCTGCTTTCAGGATCAGATGCTTTGAAAGCCCTCAGAGAAGCATCAAATGCCTGATTGCTTCGTGGGCCTGACATGCAGAGGAAGAAAGGCAAGTGCTGATTGCCTGGGCAGGTGACTGGAGTTTTGCTACCACAGAGATGAGGTGGTTTGTGGGTGCTCAGATGAATCCTTCCTGAATGTTGTGTTCCACTTCCAGCTCTGCATCATCTGAAGTGTCCCAGCCAAGCACATTTTTTTTTTTCCTGTGTTTTAATACTGTATTAATTTTCTGTGCTTTGAGTTCTGCAGTAACAAGATTCTGTAGTGATGTTCTTGGGCATCCCTCTGTGGAACAAGTCCTGCTTCAATTAAGTGTAATAGTAAGATCTTTTTCTCTTCAGTGGTTCCAAAATTTGATAGTGAGACATCAAAAGTATCATCCAGGTGTCAGTGATAATAAATGTCAGTGCTGCTGCATGTCAAGGTCATAAAAACCTGTAGTAAGGGCTGTTCAGGCTGGCATTGTGCTTAAATACCATCATCATTTAAACAAAACTAGGCAGCTCTGAAAGCAAAGACAGCATGAATATCACCATAAAATTAAGCCCACTAGCCAGTGGTGAGAGAATCTGAAGCCTATATGTTGGAAGAGTTCTAAAAGCAATGCAGGTTGGTTTTTCAGTGTTAAAACCCCCTCAGAAATAGAGAAGTAAGTGATCCCAGCTGTGTTCAATATAATGTGAGTCAATTGTGCATAATGGCATTGAGCAGTGGTCAGAATATCTTCTAAAAAATTTATTCATAAAAAAGAATTTTTCTTCCAAATTATTTTTAGAAGCATTCTCTTTTATTGAATGAAGAAAAAAACTAATCTTTGCCTTGTTCCTGTAATTTTTTTAGCGTAAAAGAAAAATAAGGAATGAAAAATAAAAATTGGGGGAGGGCTTTTTTTGTTGTCCAAAAAGATCCAGTATCAGCCACATTTTTTAGTTAAGAAGCATACATTTCCCCCCTCCCCACCCCATCTAATACTCATACTGTGTTGTTGAATGATTATTAACCCCAGGCAACAGGCAGTCATAATTCTTTAACCGTGTTATTTGAGAATGCTATTAGAAAGGCCTTGAATCCAGGGAAACATTGACAGAAATTAGTTCTGTTCTCTCTATTCTTTCATCTCAGAACAAGCCTAGGTGGTCTTGACTGGCAGCTGCCCTGGGCTTTAGCATCTTTCTTTCTTTGTTAAACAAGGGAAGCTGCCAAGAGGTCTCCTGAGATGTCAGGAAGTTAAGTGCTGCTGTGGAGATGTGCCTTGTGTCCTTCATCCATCCATCCATCCCGTGCCTGTTAAGCCAGGTCAGCACACAGACAAATCACCTCATGGCTGAAAATAGTTCCCCAGAGGTGCAGGCTTGTACAATCCCCCCTAAAAAAAATCACCTGCTGACAGCTCAGCACTGAGAATTCTGGCTTGTTGGGTCACTGTGGCACGGATCCCTACACTCCCTGCCCATGAGTGGATGGCATTAACAGTGCAGCCCTGAGGAAATCTGAAGTGCCCAAGCCCATGGGTGTCACTGTGGGACATGAATGAGGAGACTCAGTCTGGTTCAGAAGGCTGCTGGACCCCTGGCAGGAGGAGCTGAGTGGTTTATTTTCCAAGCTTATTTTATACCTTTTACAAAGCACCCACCTCAGAGGTGGGGACCCCAAGTGACCATTGGTCACTTGATGAGACCATCACACAAAGTCCCTCCTCTGGGAAAGCGTGTGGAAAACATCTTTAGTTTACACCAGTATGACCTTGTGTACTATGTAGAGTGCTGGGAAAGAATTTCCCAAAACCAAAACATGAGGCACAAACTGTAGCTATGCATGGGGTATCTACTTGTCTTGTATGTCTTGTTTTCAAGACAAGAACTACTATCACGTAGTTCTTGTCTTGAAAACAAAAAAGAGTTTTAATGCTAAAAAACTCTTTCGTTTGTGTTAGACTAACAGTCAAATTTTGAAGAAGGTAGAGCTATGGGGTTTGCTTATTTTGCCATCAGAACTGAGATGCCACCAAAACACCCTGTGTGCTACACCTGAGTGGCACTGCTGGAATCTGTGGGCCAGGCCTAGGAAGTGTCAAGAGCAGAACTTCCCTGTGCTGTTTGTGGTTCTGTCCTGTCTTGCTGTGTGTCATGCCTGTGAGCTGGTGGAGTTGTGTATGGATTTACTGGGGCAATGAAATATGAAAGATTGACTCCAGTCCTGTTTAGGGTGAAGAGCCTGTAAATCCACTGTGCTTGCAGAGACCAGGAATAATTTAAACACTGCTCACATTCCTGCCTCCACAGTAGGGATGGGTATTTTGTTTTGAGGATTTTTTTTCCTTATCTCCACTGCTGTACCATTTGGCTATCTGAGGCTTTTGCATGCTTCACAAACACCATCTGTTACAACCCAAGACACAAAGACTGCAAGTGATTAGTAATATAAGGCAATGTTGCAGCTGTATGTGGTGTGGAAAACTGACAGAACCAGAACTTTCTTTGTAAGCCTGACATGCTGAATAGTTGTGTTTGTGATTTGTCTAAGCTTTTGCATTCGTCAAGTAAAGATTAACTTTCTGCTGCTGTGGAGACATGACAGAATAAAAAATAAATAATAATTAAAAAAAATTAAACTAAAACATTCCCCTCCTCCAGTCCAAAAAACCCAACCAACAGCAAAAAACCCCAACCCAAAACAAAACAAGAAACCCCAATAAAACCAAAACAAAGCCCCAGGCATTCCATGTAGGAAATATTCTTGGAGGAGGTACAGCATCTAGGATAGAGGTAGTCCCTAGCAGGGAAATGTTTCCAACTGCCACATGACAATATTGTATTAGATGAATCTTTTCTGGATTGAAATAGCCTATATATCCTGATCAATGCCCTTTTAAAGTCATAAAACACTTAAAATATACACATAATAGGGAATGTTCAGCTGTTCTGGCCATGGGCAGATTGCAATAAATACTAATACACTGCTAATATTGTATTCTCATTCAATACATGTCCAGGGCACTGGCTCTCAAGCTCTGATATTGGGGTTTCTCTTTGTTTTATCTTCCAGCCTTGATTGCAGTAACAGATGAAGAACTGCTCATGCTGGGGGGGTACCAAATTAGAGAGGAATACCCTGTGTGCTCATGGATGAACATGAGAATGAACAGGAAAGGAGAGCAAGGCTAAAAGTTGACTGCCTGAAGGATAATTGTGTTACTGTGTGATAATCGAGGGCATGGTCCAGCTACAGAGACAGAAACTCTGAATTGGTGAGGTGACTCCCTTTTTAATGTTAAATAAAAGAAACTGTTCAAATCAATAATGGCAACCATTGTGTTACTGCTAATCTTCCTCTCCATCTCTAAGATGTATCTGCATGTATCTTTGCCATCTCTAGGCATTTGGAAATATGAGGACAAAGTTTGAGTCATTTTATATTTCCTCTCTCTTCACTCAGATCCTAATCCTGCTCTCATATCATGTAGTTCTTGTCTTGAAAACAAAAAAGAGTTTTAATTCTAAAGAACTCTTTTGTTTGTGTTAGACTAATAGGTCAAATTTTGAAGAAGGTAGAGCTATGGGGTTTGCTTATGCAAACTATTTTCTCCATACAAGAAGTGCACGATGTATTTTTTAAAAAATATCTCTTGTCCTAGCAGAGAGAGCAAGAAGTAAGGCCCTTAAACTGAAGCTAAAACTTCAAGCTAGATATTAAGGAAAAAACCAAACCCTCACTGGTGCAAAGGACAGGGGAAAGGGGAGAGACTCCCAGGGAAATCGTGATGTCTGCATCACTGGAGACCTTTAAGAGCAAATACCATATTTACAGTTCATCTCACCATGAATAGAAAGATGAACTAAATGGCCTTCTGGGGTGTCTTCCAGCAGTATGATTTTGAAAGCCTGTGACCCAAGAGGCCTTTCCCAGTGCTGTGCTGTCTGTAAGGAAGGTCAGGATAATCAGGAGAGCAAGCCCTGAGCACGGAGACTCCCGGCTCCTGGGTGCAATCCTGAGCAGGCTCCTGGGGGCTTTAGCATGTGCAGGAAAAAAGCTTAATGCCCCCCAGAGGAGCCTGGATACAGGGCTGGCTGAGCAGGGAGGTGCTTAGTTTAGCTAGTGGGAAAAGCTGAAGAATGAGCAAATCTTAGTTCTGTTTCCCTGTGGTTGTGGCAGCAAGAAAGCAGGGGTGCACAGGGAAGTCTGGCCTGTGTGGTGTTGTGCTTTGCTAAAATACACCCTGGTGCAGGAAAAATACACCCTGATGCAGGAAACCAAACTTAGCCGTGCCTTTCCCTGTCCATGGCTGCAATCTGGAGTGTAGACTTGATGTGGTGGTCGCTCTGTGAAAAGATAAACCCACCTTTTCTTCTTTCTTGAGCAAGTCTGAAACTCCACTGAGGTGCTGTGGCTGGCTGGGCGTTTGCAGATCATCACCCAGGGGTCATTGTGCTGGAGGAAGGCAGTGAGACTTTCCCACCTTGAGAGCCAGGAGTGTCCTTGGGAAAGGAAAGGTGCTGCCTTGCCACAGGAAGTGCTGTGGCCTGCCTTTTATCCTGGGATGGACTGCAATGCTGGCATTTTCATAATGGAAAATCTAGAAAGTTTCTTCTGGTGGTTTGATAACTGATATTTAAATAACTGCAGCATATTCCAGAGCACTGAGCAAGCACGTGCTTGTGCCCTGCCAGTTGCCCTTTGCTGTGTATTATGAAGTGTAAGACAGCAGGATTGTGAGTGGCTGTGATTTAAATGACTAAATTTACTCTCGATTAAATGTTTGCCTTTCATGTTTGATTTCTCATTAACTGAGAATTTACAAAGTCAAGTACACGGTCCTATTCTTATTTGTAAACTTGCAGCTTTCTCTTTTAATGCCTAATAATAAGTTCTCCCCTCTGGTTGTTTTATGTATCACTTGTGATTCCGTTTTGACAAATCTCTCAGCAGTTCAGAAAACCCTTTGTTATAAGGAAATAAATATCCTGCTGACTCAATGGGAAAGAAATGCTTTTTGTCCTTTGAAAAATGTTGCAGCCCTGTAGATTGGTCAGTGTTACTTATCTGAATAGTGCTATTGTAGAGAGGAAAAGGGTTCTTTATGGGCCAAAGAGCATTCGAGGGTACTGGAGTATGTAGGGCAAGGTTATCAAGGCTTTCCTTTGGTAATGTCTATTTTTGCTCTGAAGGATCATTTTACATGTGATATTTGTCTCTGTTAAATACATTGCCTTTATTACTGTGGTAGCTTTTCTTTTTTAATTACAAAATGCTGACAAGATGTTTTGCAGTGACATATTATAACTGCATTAACCAGGTGCATTAGGATCTGTGTGCATGGCAATTGATGCTTTCTCTTTGTCACTTACATAATGAACCTTCTGCCTGCACAGAATAAAATATTTATCTGGAATGCAGGCTAAAGCAAATGCTGGAGACTGGAGGAGGAAAAACCAGGCTGCCTGCAGTGAATAATTGTTATAATCTCATTGTCCTTTGCAAAGTTGTTAATTAAGGCCTTTACTAAGCAGACTGTGCTTGCAGGAGTCCCACGGAAGTCAAGTTGTTGTGCTCTTGTGCATCTGTCAGCTCACAGTGGTTTGGATGTGCTTTAATGCAAGGCTCCCCAAGTTTCATCCTCAGAGAGGCTGTGCTTTTTTGGGGGGAGGTGTCTTGTTCTCCCCTATCTCTCCCTTTCACTTCTTTCTTCAGAATAAGAAAGAAAATAAGAGGATGGTAAATGAATGCATCGAGCTTGGGCATCTCCATCATCAATATTGGCATGTAAACCTGCCAGGCATGTGGGGCTGTTAGTTTATTTGCTGGTGCTCTCTGGAGCTTTCTCTGCAAGGAGCAACTGGTATAAATTGTGTGTACTTTGCCTAGTCTAGTTCCAAATTCTTTTTGTTATTTAGTATTTCTATTTCTATAGCAACTGGAAGATGCACTTAGGGATTTTGACCACTCCTGGTAGGCAGCAGTGTAAATAGTATAAGGAAACAAAATTTTAGGTGAAGAGATCTGAGCAAAAAATGATCTATTGTTGTCATTTTTTTTTTTTGGTAGGTATGAATGGAAAGGGAAATTCTTGAAAACCAGAATGAATTAATTTTTAGGTTGTTTCCTGTGTGAGGGGGGAAACGTGGAAGGAAGAAAAGAAAGAAAGAAAAAAAAAAGGCCTGATTTTAAAAAGCAGCAAATGGAGAAGTTTGATGCCAAGAGCTGATTGGAGGCAAGAACTGACATCTTGGGAGCAGATGAGAGGAAATGGGATGCGTCAGTAAATCATGAACAGCCTTAAAACTCAAGGCAAGCAATCCATAAATAATAGAGAAGGGAGAGCCGAAGGAGGGAGGGGAAAACCAGCAAGATTTGAACTCGAAAAAAGGTATTTGCAACACGATTTGGGAGGGAATGGTTCTGGGGGAACAATGGCATTGGGAAGGCTGGAGAGAAGAACGTTGATGTGACAGTGGGATTGACTGATTCCTGTGTGACAAAGCAGGGAGGAAAACCCCTCCAGCATTATGCAGACAGAATCAGCAAAAGAAGACTGAGTAGGGATGAACCAACAGGTGGAGAAGCAAGCAGAATCACTGCGGAGATTTCCTGAGCAGGGACAAAACTGAATGGGGGAAAGCTGAGTGTAAGGAGACACTGAGGAAAATAGGAAATGAGATGAGGATGAAAACAATTCCTGAAGAACTATGAGCTGCCAGAAGCAAAATAATGTCTATGTCTCATGGGAAAAGAAAGGGAAGAAGGGAGAAGACAGAGTAAGACACTCAAATTTCTACAAGTCTGGTGTCCTTTCCTTTTCTTGGTAGGAAGTTGGCAAAAGTCTGTACGGATTAAAAAAAAATAAACAGTGGAGGTGGATTTATTTTTATCAAAAAAGCAGACTTCGTTAGAGACATGCCAGAGAAAGTGGTGGAGCAGGTAATTCTGGTCTCCAGGATTCTACTGGAACCGCTTTCTTTTGTGGTGTAAATGGAGGTGATCTGGGATGGAAGCTTGGCAAACGAGGCACTGTTTAGTGAGAAAGAGCGAGGGAGATCCTATAAATGGAAAGAAAGGCCGTGAGGAGGAGGAGGAGGAGGCTGAATTCAAGCAGAAGTTTTTCCTGTGTACTGGGCACGCGAAGCAGTTGAATTGTGAGAAAGTTGGCAGTCATGAAGTGTAGCCACGATTCGTGCTTCATGTTTTGGTTTTGGGAATTTCTTTCCCAGCACTCTACATAGTACACAAGGTCATACTGTTTGTAAATAAAGATGTTTTCCTCACGCTTTCCCAGAGGAGAGACTTTGCGTGATGGTCTCATCAAGTGACCAATGGTCACTTGGGGTCCCCACCTTTAAGGTGGGTGCTTTGTAAAGGTATAAAATAAGCATAGAAAATAAACAGCTCGGCCCCTCCTCATTTAGGGGTCCAGCAGCCTTCTGAACCAGACTCAGTCTCCTCATTCGTGTCCCACAGCGACAATGAAGTGGGACAGAGGTGGAGAAAGCGCTGATAAAGGCACTGCAGAACAAGGGCTCTGCGGCAGGAGGTGTGAGACCAAGGAGATGGGTGGCAAGAAGCACAGACAGCTCACTGGTACTGAAGTTGTCCTTGAGTGAAGCTTAAGCAAAGCCAAGAGTCAGCAGTAGAGGAAGGTGGATGATAAAGCTGGGTTTAAGGCGGCCAACAGCAACAGGGAGGAGGAGAGGTGGCAGGACTCCTTGTTTATCAAAATTAAATACCTCTTTGCTGCTTAATTAATCAATAGTTGTAAGTTAGAAGGCACATTTCGTAGTTTTTGGCAGTGTCTGTAAAAGCAGGATTTTTTAAAAAAAAAATCAACAAGTACGTGTAATTGAAAACAAGCTCTCGGTTACTAACCCAGAACAAGCTCTGGTTACTAACCCAGAACAAGCTCTGGTTACTAACCCAGAACATCTCTCGGTTACTAACCCAGGCGGCTGTTTGGTGTTTATTTGGTGAACACAGGGATAAATCCGGAGTCACACCGTCCGTGGCTGGTGCAGGGAAGGTGGTTGGAGCAGCCCTTGCAGGGCCCGGCTGCTGAGCAGGACCAGAGCATCACCAGCAAAGCTATTGAGGGGGGAGTGACTGCTTCAGCCTGCCCACCCAGCAGCTTGGATTTTCCCCCTCATTTCTCCCGTCTCTAGGAAGGAAATGGGCGCTTGGAGGGGAAACCGAGCTTCCACCGGCAGAGGTTGCTGCTGTTCTCTTCACCTCCTCCTCCTCTTCTCAAGCTGGTAACCTGTCATGTCAAGCGTTTAGCTGAAAGCGGTGGGAATTGTGATGGTTTAATGTTTCCCAGACTGTAGTCTGCCACATTAACAAATCTTTCACTTTTCAGAAGATGATAGTGTCAATCACCGTGACAGCCTGAAAGACACCATTCATTGTTAATTAATTATTAGCTGTCAACTCAAAGACTTTGTTGAACTAAGAACGTTCAGGCAGATTGTGGATTTCCTCTTTTTTAAACTTTATGTTTAAAGGACACTAAATACCCTTAATTATCAAAAGTAAGTTGAAATCCTTTCATACCTCTTTCTTCTGCAGGTGACTGCTTCAGGTACAATATTAATTATAAATAGAATGAAGATTTTGTAGCTTCTTATTGCTGATTTATGTTTTCATAATGGGTGAGCTAAAAAGAAATAGGTTGCCGCCTTTTATTTTATTTTATTTTATTTTATTTTTATTTTATTTATTTTAATTTTTTTTTCCTTTGGTAACAGCCTGTGATCCCTGGGCTGCCTCTGAGTTTGGGTGTTTGGAGGAAACAAACAAAAGGAACTCGTTTCTTGAGAGGGTCTGAGGGCTGTATGCCCTACAGTGGGGAACGTGAATTTTTGTCTGACTCCACCACGGAAATCCTTGGATTTGAGTTGTAGCAATATTTCAGTTTCACTCTTTGGACCGAGAAACCGAGGAGAGCTTTCTCACCGGGCTTCCTGCAGGCGAGGAAATGAACTCTAATGGCTTTTTTTCCCTATGCAGTGCTCTGATTTCCCTGCAGCTCTGGGCATGCCCAGCCATCCCAGCAGAGCTGTGTGCTGCCGGAGCCCTGCAGGGAAACGCCGGGATGCTCAGGAGGGCTGAGGCTGAGCCTGAGTGCCCAGCCCAGGAACAGCAGCTGGGGCACTGAAGTGCTTCCAGAATGTGCCTGCGAGTTTGAAAAAACGCTGGCCGAGCCTCTCTCCATTCGGGCCTGCCAAATGCAGAAGGATACAATAATACTTACCTACCTCACAGGAGTGCTCTGAGGCTTAATTAATGCGTAGGGTAAAATGCTTTGAGATCCTCGGGTCATAATGATACTTAGCACTTTATATCTTCAAAGCCCCATACCCAATGCGAAGGAACTAATCCCAAACTAATTAGGCAAAAGGCACTATAAAAGTGCCAAGTGTTGTTATTTGCCTTAAAGTATTATTATTTAATCACAAATTGCCTCAAAGTGAAGTGTGACTGTATGAGATTAGAGACATAGTAATTAAGGCCCTGATTTAATATTTTAAATTTATTCAGCGTACTTCAATGCAGCTCTTGAATATTTTTTTTTTCATTCTTTCCCAAACACCCAGCTCACATTTTAAATTTTATAAACACTGCATCCTCATCACTTAATAGGCTTTCCCTCTTCTCTCAGTTGTGTGCCCCTAGGATGTTGCAGTGCTGAGGGAAGATAGTTTGGTGAACAAGGATTTGGCCAAGCTGGAACACAGCAGACTGAGCGTGTGTGGGTATGAATTAAATATGACAAGAAGGAATTGTGTAAATAAAGTCTTTCCTGCATGCGTGGTAGATATATTTATGTATGTGCTGTGTAAGTTCTACAATGCAAAAACAGCTCTGAAAGCATCTGTCACCCCACATTACTTATTCTGCCTTTGAGATACAAGCTGCAGCAGCCCTTCTAAAAGACAGCACTTCCCTGCATGTCAGGGAGCAGCTGTAGTTGTTAGGCTGATTTGGGAAGCAATGGCTTTGGGTAAATAGTCTGGTGCAATTCACCCCTCTGTACAGAAGCTTGGGCACCACTTCCCTCATAGATAAACCTGTTTAAAAGATGGAAGGGATTGTGAAGACCTTGTGTACAGGATTAGATTTCATCCACAGCATTATGGTGAGTTTAGGGAAACTCTCTCACTGGGCAGTGACTGTATTTGCTCTTCTGTCTGAAGCAATAGCTCTGTTTTTCAGGTGCAATCAACTTGAAGGCCATAGGTACCTGTGGATTGGATGCTGAGGGAGATTCAGCCAGGGGCATGCAAAGCCTGTTTGCAGGAACCAGATGTTCTATGAAACTGCACTCGCTTCCCTGCCTTCCCACCAGCTGAAGATGCAGTGCTGGACACTGGGACTGAGCTGCTGCACACAACTCTTTGAAGACTCAGAGCTTGAGAGGCTTTATTTCTCAGCATGAAGGACCAGAAGGTTTCTGTTTATTCTTAGCTTGCTTTCACTGAAGTGTTCAGCTGTCTTTTGCAGTTTCAGGTGCATTGCTTTTACAATGAAAGCCAAATAACCTTTGCCTCCTCCTGGAAGAAAAGCAAAAATCCTCCATCCTAACAAAAAAAAACAAACAAACAAAAAAAAAAAAAAAACAAAAAAAAATCAACATAGCAATGATCTTTAAAATGAATAACTCAGCCAGGATCTTGTGCTTAAATAAAGAAATGTGGTTTTGTCATAATCTTATTGCCAGCATGCACTTTGATGGAACCTCATGGTGGAAAGTATCTGTGTAAAGCAGGAACATTTGAGTGCTCTAGACAGGCAGCTTCATTCTGGAGAACTGAAGCTCTCACAGAAGAGTCTGACAGTGAGCTCTCTCTTGAAGCTTACTCTTGATGCTGAGGGAGGAAAAGGTGAAGAGATGAAGCAGTGAGACTGGCTGTACCTGGGAGGGTGTTCTGGTTAAACTTCAGCAGCTCCTTTTGTGTCAGAAGTAAAGGCACCTGCGTGAATTGTGAGACAGAGAGCTCAGACTGGTGAAAATCAGAACGACTCTGCTACAAGAATGCCAGCTTTGACCAGCTCAGCACCTGCTCCATCTGCCCTTACAATGACAAAACCTGCTGAGGGGCCCAAAACGTGGTCCTGCCACACCCAAACACAGGCTGGGGTGAGGGACATTGATGTCTGCCCACTGCTCACACACCCTGGGGAAAGATGAGGTGTAATGAAGCACTGACCTAAAAGACAAGAGCCCCAGAGGAGATAGGTGCTATCAAAATGTCATCTAGATAAATAAGGACCCAAACTCCTAGTATCTTAAGTAGCTGGCCTATTGATTAAAGAATCATGATAAATGAGTATAGGGCTGTGAATTAGATCAATACCATCAACCTTAAAAGTCAATCTCCTGTACCAGCTTGAAGAGAGACTAAAAAATGCACTCTGGAGAACCACAAATCCTTGGGCTGATGGTGGCCTTGAGGCTTTGAGTTTTCCTCTGCCATTTCTTTTTTCTTCCTTTGTTTCTCTGAATAGACTTCAAAGATCTGGTAGAAGAGAGGTTTATGCCTGGTAAATATTTCACAGTTCACAAAACTAGGTAAGACTACCAAAATCCAGCCTTTGCAGTAGCTAAAAATGTCTTTAGGACATTGTTAGGGTACTGCAGAAGAGAAACATTTCTGTGGCAATTGTGCTAGAAGTAAAGGGTCATATATGCTGGACAGACATCGACCCCCTTGGGATAAGTTCACACCCACAAAGAAGGAAACTGCAAAGTTTCTTGCTTTTGTTAAAAAGGAGACCATGTGCTTGGGATATTCTGCAGAAAAAAGTCTTTCTACAGGGATAAGAAAAAAAGAAATGACAGAATTTTGGAAAATTGAGTATCCTTGCTCTGTGTAATTCTCTGGTTGAGGCTTGGGAGCAGGGAGTTGGCCATTTTAGCACAGCAGGTTTTGGAGCAGACTAAAAGTGATGGTGCTGTGCTGAAGCAGAGCTTGAAACCACTACATGCCCCTACAAAATGGGAATGTCACGTGTAAGCCTTACTGGATGCTGGTATGTTTCATTTGTATGGCTTATTTTTGTCATTCTTGCAGAAGATTTGCTCCAGGTTTTCTTAAAGTGCCTTTCTTTGGTTGTGGTGTTGTTTTTTTTTTTTTGGTTTTTTTTTTTTTTTTTTTTTTTTTTTTTTTTTTTTTTTTTTTTTTTTTTTTTTTTTTTTTTTTTTTTTTTTTTTTTTTTTTTTGGTTTTTTTTTTTGGTTTTTGTTTTTATATTTTTGTTTGTTTGTTTGTTGTTTTGTTTTGTTTTGTTTTGTTTTTTGCCTGCATCTCTGCAAGATGAAGTTGTAGCAACCACAGTTGAACATCAATGGCTGTTGGTTGTAGGGACTGGTAGGGATGTTCCTAGGAAGTATTTCCTTTGCTTTCTTTTTGTGGGAGAACTCCTAAGACACCCAGTCTTTATTCTTGGCTTTTAAAGTCTTTTATTCTTTGATTATGGTTAATTTCAGAGGTTATAGGTATGGCATTTATATCTCACTGTGAAGGAGAGACTTTCTTTGGTGTTCCTGCTCTTAGACAGGACTCAGCACAGACATGACCTGCAAAGCTGTGCTCTCCTGGTGCTGTTTTTGGAAAGATGCATCCAGATTTGTTTTGTATGTGTACATTTGTTTGTGAACAACCTATTTCTGACTGATTGCAATGGGAATTTCTTTTATGATGCTACTGAGAGGCTTCTCCAATGCTAACATGGGAACCATCTCTCTGCTGGTGATCTGTATGTGTGTTGATTTTAATAGAGCACTCTCTTGTCACCTGACTTCTTAGGATGAAATTAACCCCCTGTGCAGATATCTGGCACTTGTGCATCACTTGAGTTGCCTTTTGACGTGTTAATTGTGATTGAAATGATACCTAATGCTTCTACTGGTTTACTTCAAAGAACTGAATTTCCTGCAAGCTAGGTGGCAACTCTCACACAGAAATCATCTCCCTCCCAGAAGCATCCTCATCTTCACCTCCAGAGTGCTGCTGCTCCCACCTGAAATAAGGAGACAAGCTCTCAAAAAACTGCTGAAGAGCAGAGGTCAGGGGGGATTGCTTGGGAGCAAGCTGTCATTTGTGATCATTTACAGAGGGCAAGATCCTCAGCAAGTGCTAATGTGTGGGACAGGGAACTCAATTTGAAAGTAGGTGTCTACTCTTCAGTCCCCTTTTCAGTCGGGGTAAGTGTCTTTCAGAAGGATTAGTGGTGCAGTAGGCCATCAAATTGCTTTTAATCTTTACATGATTCTTTTTCATGGCAGAAACTTGTATTCAAGAAGGAAAAGTTAAGGAAATATTTGCTGTTGTTAGGAATATTTTTTTTTTTCCAAATTGTGATTCTAGAAAACTAAGAAAAAAAAATTTAAAAATGGACTCAATTAGAAATGCTAAATGAGGACCATAATGAGATATCCAAAGTCTTGCCAAGTGAATTTAATCACTTTCTGATCCTAACAGCCACACAATTCAACTCTTTCTTAGCATAATTAAGCAAGTGACAATGAGGATGCTATTCCAAGACATGGTAATGAGATGCTGTGGGGCCTGAATTCAGCTGGAGGGGATTTCCTATTAAATATTTATTGTATGTGCAGCTTCTTCAGTAGCTAGAAATATAGAAGAGGGAATTCAGCCAAATAGAACCTCTTTTCTGAAATTAATATGTGAAAAACTGAAGAACTGTGACCACTTGGTTTTGGACTGACTATTATTTTTGGCCTGCAGGCTGAATTCAGCATCAATAAATATCATTGTTGGTGTAGGAGGGAAATAAGCATGAGGAAGCTAGAATGCAGGAAAATGGAAAGGGGTTGAGAAGGAAATGGGAATGTGACAAACCAATTAGGGACAGCCCAAATGATAAAATTCAACAGGAATTAACTAACGATGGGCTGCAGAATGCTGGAAGATTAGAAGGGGTAATGGGGGAAGCAGCAAAATGTAAAAAGGAAATGGGTAACAGAGGTGATGATATGAGCCAGTGGACTAAAACACAATAACACTTTTAAGCATAGTGAACATTTAATTTTGGATCCAGGGACAAGCAAAGTATGCTTTCATCACATTGCTTTTGACAGTTTATGGGTGTTGTGGAAGTCATGGACAACTCGTGTTTGACTGAAACTGCAGGAAAAAAAAGCTCTGTCGAGGCCCCAGGGATTTATAATACATTTGCACATATAAGCCCAAGAAGAATTCTATTTAGGCTCCAAAATTGAGCTGGGGCCTTCTTGGTTATTCATTTCTCTGGCTCCAAAAAACCAGCTTGTCTTAAATATCCTGATCATCTTCCATACTGTCTCGTGACACTTATGATAAAGAAAAAAATGAAGTAGGAGCAGAATTTATTCTTTATTGAACTGGGAGCACCCAAAATAAATTTGGGAGCTTGAAGGGCGAGAGTTCAGAGTGCCTTTATTTTTTTTTGTTGTTACTGGTTTTTTGTTTTGTTTTGTTTAAACCCAAGTGGTGCATAAGGAAATGCACTCTTAAATGCCTTCTAGCTGCAGGATGGAATGTGCAGGGGCAGCAGGTGCTGGGGGTGCAGGTGCAGGGGCCTGGGGAGCAGAGCCCACCAAGCCCCACTGCTGGGGGAAGAGCCTCTGACCCTGCTCCCCTGCCTTGCCCTGGGGAGCTGCCTGACTCGCAGGGCTTGCAGCTCCTCCTGGCCTCTGGCAGAGTGCACTGCAGGTTCTTTGCAGTTCCTTTATGTTCCCCGTGGCTTTGAGGAGCAGATGGATGGCCGAGGGATGAATGAGATCTGGGAAAGGAGTGAAGCATTATTGCCCCCTTAGTGCAGCAACTGTAACCTTCCCCTCTCTGCTTCCTCACCCACCTAGTCAGTTCTTGGGGTGTGCTGAACTTCTTTCCATGTGTGTTGGAGTGAGCTCTGTGGAGTGTATTGGAATTCCAAGGAGAAACTGCTATGCAAATAATAATAATAATAATTCCTGTCATACTTGCTAAATGGCACTCATAATTAAAAAAAAAAAAGTTTTTGGCAATAGGATCAAATTAACTCGATGAGAAAGCTCTCTTTTTTTCTTGTAAAGTACTAGGAAAGCTGTGAGACAGGAGGTGCAATTAATTATCTCACTTGGATTAAAAGCTTTTTATTTGATATTTGATCTCTTATTACTTGATTTCCCACAAAATTGCTGGTAACGTGCAGTCCCACTTAATAGCTCATTAGCACTCCTGTAAGGTGGTCAGGTTTGTGTATAATAAAGCAGTTGCTGGCTAGCAGTGAATGACTTCAGCCATAATTAATTAATTAAATGTGTGTAAAACATGGTTCATTAGCAAGGTGTGTGACAATCTCATGGTGTCCAATGCTGTCCCTCTAATGGTGTAATGGGCGTGATGCTGCTGCAGCACTGCTTCATTAGTTTCCAGCTTCTGCTGCTGTTATTTAGGTGAAAAGGCCTCTGATTTCCAGGGCTTGTTCCAATGACCTGGTGCTGCTGGCAGGAGCAGTTTACGGTAACCAATCGAACAGCATTTCTTGCTCTTTTCACTTAAAACCCACACAATTAGAAATTATGGCTATAGCTTAGCAGCAGTAGCAGAACATTTGCTAGGGAAGCTGGAAATCTCAGTTCAACTGTAGTTCAGGCAATAACTATTCTTTATACTCAATTATGCACTGTAACCCATTAGGGAAGTCTGTGGTTTCCTGATGTAAGTTGTTTTTTTGTTTTTTTTTTTTTCCCCTTCTGTGTTACAGCAAGGTTGCAACTGGCTGCAAGTATATTAGAAATTGGTGTGGTTGTACAATTATTCTGCAGGCTACCTGACTTCTACCCACTATATTTATCTGGCCCATTTAGAGACAGAACAAAGCCAGGAGGTTCAGACCTTTAACTCAGATTGTTGTTAAGTGGGGAAGAATGCTAATCAGCAGAACCGTGGTGTAAAGCCATTAGAAAGTCATTCTTCAGACCTCCTAGATCCAGAAATAAGTTACTACTTAGACTTCTGGGCCCTGATCATGATTGTCTGCTCACAAAAGAAAACCTTGAGGAGAAGTTTACTTGCACCACTTGAAACCTTTTGCGTTCAATCTCTGTGAAAAGGGTATTGATTGGTTCTATCAACATCTTGGTTGGCTTTCACAAGCAAGTCAAAAACACTTCTGAGTTTTTGAGAGAATCTGTGGGTGTGATAATAGCAAAATCAGTTAAGGGAGATGGGATAATCCCCGTTGTAGTGAGTAAAGGCATTAAGAATGTTGGTCTTCCTTGGTTTTAGTTAGGTTCAGCTACACCGAGCAGGAGGTTCTTGCTCTGATACTTGTGCATTTGTCCTTGTGGAGGTGTTTCTCTGTGCCATGTCGTTTTGTGGTTAGGAGGGCAGGTGGGTTTGTGGTGTTTGTGTTATGGTTTTGTGCTGCTTTGTTTCTGAATGAATTCCCAGAGAGCTTTGGCACTCTGTGATATTGATGTATGAGGCCTGCAGTAATGATATCGATGGCTCTGGCTGTTGTTCAGAAATACAGTTTTACAGAATTACTGTCATATTTGACTGCTATTTAATTAACTTTCTGTGCCTGATGTTTGCCATAGTCAGAACATGCACAGGTAGCCTCCTTCTCCAGTGAGTGCATTGGAGGTCATTAACGTGGTTATGAGGAACTAGAAAAGAATAATGTGTGTGTCCTGGTGTCTTTTATGCAACCATTTCCACACCTGAGGCACAGATAATTTCAGGACTGTGTTCATTTTGGAGTTAGTGTGTTAAGGTCTCTCTAAAAACACCCTTTCTAGATTTCCCCTCTCCAGAGAAAGTCCCCTGCTTCCTCTGGAGGAAGGACTTGCTTATTCAATTGTGCAGATTATTGTGGTGTGACTTTGACCCAAGCTGTTGGATTGGGTAGTTTGAACTTTGTGCTTCATCCCAAATGTCACTGAAGCACTGCAATACGCCCAGAGATTTTTATCTTTTTACTTAAAATACATCTAACTATCAAGGACAAAGAGAAATAAAGTCACCAACTCATGGGAAATGTCACCGAGAAGAGCACCTCCAGCTTCAGGAGCTGTCTACTTGCTCCAATTCCATTTCACTGCCATCAGTCTGGACATGAGCAGGTTACAGGCCAAATATGAATGTGCAAAACTGCTCTTCCCATCCCTTTATTCTGAGCATCCCTCACATGCCAGCTGTGTGCTGCCAATGCCTTGAAAGCCATTACCCCTCATTGCAGTGTTTTAAAGTCTTATCTTTCTAAGCACCCCTATAATATGTTTCTTTCCAGAGGTAGGCACTGAGACTTGTTCTTTTTGAGTGTCGATTTCTGAGGCTTTTCATTGGTTTGTAGTTTTTTGGTGTTTGGGCTTTTTTTTTTTTTTTTTTTTTTTTTTTTTTTTTTTTTTTTTTTTTTTTTTTTTTTTTTTTTTTTTTTTTTGGTTTTTTTTTTTGGGNTTTTTTTTTTTTTTTTTTTAAAGAAGGACATATTATTTCCTCCTCCTTCAATCTTCTTTCCCTCCATTATTACAATTTTCAAAAATGTAGATATTTCCTAAATGTTCCTAATACAGAAGAGACTGTTCCACAGCTCTGCCTTTAATGGAGTGAGCAGATTGCAGTGAGAATGCGGTGCTGCTCAGTAAATTTAATGACTCTATGAAGATAAATGTTTCCCTTCCAAAGCCCCTTCTTGTCAGAATACATTTAATACCACCATTCCTTTGAGAACTAAATTCCTGTAGCACTTTGCAGCATATTAGCATGTTTTTCTCACCACATGAAATTGCACTTCAAGCAAGAAATAATAATGTTTCTGCATCCCCTTGTACATTTTTATTACTGCCAATGAATAGGAGTAAATTAACTATTATGGCTAACATTATTCACAGGGACAAATTCCTAACTAATTTTACAGAGAATAATAAATAACTGAATAAATAAGATGCCTTTAATTTCACATGTGAATTATCAAAGATTCCTCTGAGTAGGAGGAATAGGGGCCAGTTGATTTTACAAAGAAGATACAACTCTATAAGAGAAGCTTAGATGTGCGTCCACTCATCTTTATTTCCTTTTACCCTCCCAAAAGTATAATAAATATCCTTATTATTACATGTGAATCCTATGAAAACAGGTTTCTCCTGCCTAAATTATTTGCCTCTATCTTTGTTTATCCAGATACTAATCTGGGAGGTGAGCCACATTTCGCTGCTGATTGCTTGGATGCTGCTCTGATTGATGGCAATTATTGTCTGGTTTGCTTCACCTGCAGACCTCAGAGAGCTTTTTAAAGACAGAGCCATTGCAGCCTTTTACAATGAAGGAAACTGAGGCTCAGAGTGACTGGGGACTTGTGGTAGTTGTTCAACACATCCAAGTCAAAGCCCCAGTGCATCACAATGTCTCAGGCCATCCAAAGATTCCCCCCTCACTTGACTAAAGGACTGATCCCAGAAAAAAGCCTATTTAAAAATAATATATATATATATATATATATTGCTTTCCAGTTCATTAGGGATCACTCATCCTTCAAGCATTTTAAAGTGTGGTTAAAATGGTTATCAAAATATAAATATACTTTTGTATTATTCACCAAGAACAACGATTTCAATTAAAATGGACTCCGTATTTTTGAATATGGAAAAATGGGAGGATTTGCCCATGAATTTCTTAACCGGGGAGAAAAAAAGAGCCATAAATATGTTTGTGCTTATTCAAAATCTAATGGCAACAAAGAATTTCATTGAATAAAAAAGGTATTTCACCAGGACATTCTACAGTTCTTCTCGAGCATTTTAAAATTATGTTTCAAGTTCATGTGCTTGATCATTATGTTTGCTTTTCTGTCTGTGTTTAGGCATGTGAACACACACACACAGAGATCTACCCTGGCTTCATTCTGAACTGGTGCTGCACTGGTTCTTTCCAATAACACGTGGGGATCCAGCAGTGCCCTAAGGGGTGATTTTGGCTGCAGGTGCCAGTGGAAGGAATATCCCTTCTTAACCATATTTGCCAGCTAATTCCCTTGACTAACCCACAAGGGTCTGCCTTAAGCCTTCCAACTGAGGAAATTGAATTTCCAGTTCTGTATATTGAGGTGAAAAGGGCCAGGTTGAGTATGAATCTGTTCTGACAGTGCTGCCCCTGTGTGTTGGAGGTGGAGGAGAAGGAAGTGTGTACCCACATCCCATAACACAGCACCTGTGTTTGAGGGACCTGTGTGTGTAATCTTAGGCCATTGCTCATTGCTTGGGGGGCTGCAGGAAGGGTTGAGGCTGCATGGTTTAACATACATCTCCACTATTCCTCTGTTATAAGTTTATACCTCCATTCCTGTAAAGGTGAGCATGAAGATGTGTGGGTGCTGTTGTTATAACTAGAGCTATTTAAAGACAATCTGTGAAAAGTG
>VWYO01027959.1:117361-139118 GCA_013400275.1 Rhadina sibilatrix
GGGGCTGATCCCGGGAACAGCCGGGAGCCGCGGGGCTGATCCCGGGCATCGCCGGGAGCCACGGGGCTGATCCCGGGAACCGCCGGGAGCCGCGGGGCCGATCCCGGGAATCGCCGGGAGCCGATCCCGGTAGCGGGGCGGTTCCCTGTCCAGCCTTGAGCCCAGATTTTCAGTTGCGGTCATAGAAGCCCCAGTGAGAACCTGCTGCCAGCGCCAGCGCTGGTGACAGTGGGTTTTCTGCTGTGTTTTCTGTTGAGGGTGACATTTAGCAATGAATATAAAGGAGTTAAAATAAACGCCGTGTTCCTTGTGTTCCCGTTTTGTATCTTTGATGTCTCTCCCACGTTATGAACACGGTTAGGATCCGGGCACCAGCAGAGGTCACCGGGACCAAGGGCTGCCCAGAGGGAGGGACACACCTGGGCTGGGGGAAGGTGTGACCTTGCAGGTCCAGGTGAGTGCCCAGAGGCGCTGTTGTGAGACACGGGCACCGACACAAACACCCCCTAAGAGGTCAGCGGCCCAAAGTGAGCCTTTGGCTGTCTGGCTGACGGCTCGACTCGTTTGACGTGGCTTTTTGGCCGTGAAGGCTTGTGCACGGCCCTCAGGGTGCTGGCCCTTTCTCCTGTGCCCCCGCGGGCAGTGCCCTGGGCACAGCAGGAGGAATTGTGCACAGTGCAGTACAGGTATCTTTTCCCTCTCATCAATCTGCCTCTCCATCCTCTGCACATATTGACTTGCTCTGAGGGAAGGAGCCGTAAAATATTGGCCAGGGGTTAGTTCCTGAGAGGACGTTATGTTGTTACTCTGTCTTTAGACGAAGACTGAAGACAGTAATCAAAAAGGCTATTTTTAACCGTGGGTTGATTTATTTGTTTTTCTTGTACAGCTATCGCACCTGGAGCCACTGATGATGGCTTGATTAATTCTCAGTGACTTTTTTTTTTTTTTTCTTTCTCCATCTTCCTCCACGCGACTCTTCTGAGTGGCATGAAGTTACATAGCAGCAGGCACAGACTGGGCTCTGCCCTGCTGGCCCACGTAATGGCAGCTTTGGGCAGGTTGGCGAGGTCAGGGATCCTGGAGCCTTGTCTGAGTTGGCCAACTGGGTGCTACTTGTGGAGATAAGGCAGCTGAGAGGGTCCTTTTGTTCCTCCTGGAGCCATAAGGAGATACAAGCGTGGCTTAACTCACTCCAAGCCACGTATGCTGTGCAGGGTGGGCAGAGAAGTGAAGGATAGACAGTGACCACCACTGGCTGCAAAGCTCTCCCAAGGAAGTGGATCAAGGGGTGGTGATTATTATCCAGCCTCGGGTGGGTAATGTGCTTCCATCATTGCTGTGCTGCTGGCTGTGCCACAGCTTGTTTAAAGTCAGGTTGGGTTGACTTTGTAGTCCTACACTGAAGAAAAAAGATTGATCCAGAGATTTTTTTTTTTAACTTCTTTTTCATCTGCGAGCACTGGGCAAATGCTGAGGATTCTCCTTTTCTTTGGGCTTGTTACTTGCAGTGGGGGAGCGAGGGTGAGATGGAGTTTCCCTGTCATATCCTGGGGCTGAATCTGCCAGATCTGGACCCAACAATATCTGTCTTGACTCTTGTAGCAGCACTTAGTGCCATGGAAATTCAAGGCTACACAATTACTGGAGCATTGTGGGAACATATAAGGAACCAAGATTTTCAGAAGTGTCTGTGGATTTTGAAATCTCAGGCTTCAGGGATCTATCCTGAAAAAACCTAAGGAAACCTGCTGGCAAACATGCACCAAAGCAACTACTTCTGCAAACCCAGTGCTGCCAGTGTGTCTGCTCATCCAGAAGGCTTTTCAAAATACTCTGCCTCCTAGGATTTTCTAAATATTCTCCATTCGTCCCCATCGTAATTCACACCTTATTTATTTCCCCTCTCTGTGACTCAGTAAGAGTCACCTCCCTTTTTTATTTTTCCTAGTTAAAGGTCAGCCTGAGCTGTGTATTACAGATGAAAGGATGCAGCCCAAAGCCAGCCTAGGGGCCCAGTTTGTGTTGTGGATCTCTCCTGAGGGCACCTCTGTTTGCAAGTGTGTGCCTTGCAACTTCTGAGAAGCCTACAGAGATTGCTGTTGTTTAGGATAAGTTTCTGTCATATTTATTATTCAGTTAGTAATTTTTTTTTTCATATTTTCTTCAGAGAACCCAGTCACTTTCAGGCTGTAGTTTTGAGCCTACTCTGTGCCAAGTGTCAGGAATGACTTTTTGTCCTCAATGCTGAGGAGACATTTCCCACCAATGCAGATGAAAGTTGCTTCCCTCCAAGGATATAGAGGAGAAGCAGGCAGAAAGTGAACTAAATTCTGATAAAGAAGATAAATAGTTGCCAGATTTTGTCCATCCACAAAATCCATGTTCCTTAAAGTCTAATCTCGAGCTATCTTTTCTGATGTACTTGAGCAAACAGTAGATAGACGTGGTAGGAGGGAGTTGAGGGCAGCTGCAGTAAGCCCTAGGTGTAAATACAACTGAAGAGAAATAAAAAAGGACAGTGTCCTACTGAAGCCAACCCTCAAAGTGACAGAACCTCTACAGGACCTTCTAAAAGGAAAAGACATGTTCACCATCCTCCTTTTTCTCTGTAGCTCACGTTGCCAGGTGGATGTCTATACTTCCAAAGCAGATGTCTCCTTCCCCCAGCCTGGATCCCACTGCCTGTGGACAGCGTGGCTGCTGGCACTCTGAAACAATACGTGGTAGAAACTTTTAATGCTCAGAGCTCTATCAATCTGTGGCTCTGTGGATGAAATCTGCAGCATTGCCATGTGTGTCTGTATTTGAGTTTCCAGACAAGATACGTGGTAGAAACTTTTGTATGTACGCCTTTGAGATGCACACCTATAAAGGGAATACACCAAAATCTTGTAACCTTGTGTCAGCTGTAAATAAGGAATGGTATCTCGTGTATTTTTTATTCTTTTGTGGGGATTTTATCTGTAGTTTGAGAATGTTAAGGGAGTTTACCTCACTGCAGGTGTACCTAGCACTTTTATTGTGATGGAGCACAGACTGCACCATGATTTCTGAAGAGGCTGCCCTTTAAAGAGAGATACAAAACAACAAGAGCATTCATGTAATAGATCATCATTTAAGGTAACACATTCTGCCTGACATGTAGTGTTTTGCACATTTTGAATTGTCTCCTGCCAAAATATTCAGGCCTGCAGCGGGAACCCCTGTTGGGAGCACAGGACAGATGGATCTGAATCCAGTCATGAAACTCCCTGGGGCCAGCAGTGTGATGTTAATGATCACACCACAGTAAGATGTAAAACATACCTTTGTGCAGCTCAGTGTAAACAGCAACTCCAGTATTATGATGTAAATGAGAAACCAGCAAGAGATGATGTGTGAATGGAAACACAGCAAGGTGCTCCGAGGGAGCAGGATGCACAGTGCAAGGGGAAATTCTGCACATTTCAAGTGGAGGTGAAATGAAACCGTGGACTCACTTCATTGTAGAGATAAATACTGCTTGGGCTGGTGCAGAAGGGAGGGAACTCACCAAGCTGTATCTAACTCCACCCAAGGTTCTGGCAGGGCAGTGGTTGGATTACAATTAGGCTTGGGTGCCTGGGCTTCCTAGTCAAGAGCTGGAAGATGGTACCTGGGTCCAAAGGGAAGATAAAAATCCCCAATAACCCTTATTCTGATATATCCTGTGATCCAGCTTTCTGCTCAAATCGGGGCTGGCTTTGAAGTTAGGCAGTGTTAACTCAGGACCTTCTGATTTTCTGTTGTCTTCAAGGATGGAGATACCTCTCTTGGAAGGCTTGTTCTAATGCTTGGGCAACTTCACAGTGAAAACATTTGCTGTAGCATTACAAAAGTCTGAAATGGCACCATGATTGGAGGGCATGAAAGATGAGAACAATAGGCAAAAATTAAAGAGACTTGAGGCAGTACCCAAAGGCACAGAATGTGCAGCTGGGTCCTCAGCTTAATTGCAGAAATCCCTGGTGCCCCTCTGGAAGTTCTCCCCTGCGTGGGGTAGTGGCAGCTTGCCTTTGAGACATGATTTGCATTGGGTCCTGGCAGAACAGTTCCCTAATGCACTCAGAGAGCCTGGTGCTTCCAAGGTAATTTAAAAATGTGCTGGGCAGCAGGAGTGGTGCTGTGTCTGCTGCTGGAGGCATTGTGACCGTGATGTGCCTCTTTGTCCCAGAGTTCCCTGTCCTCTTCCTCTCATCTCTGGCAAAGGAGTGAAGGGCTTGCTGGGAAGCCTGAGCTTGAAGCTAGAGGAGGTCATACTTAACTAACCTCCTGGAGTTCTTTGAAGATATTACTGCCAGGCTAGATAAGGGGAATTCAGCAGTGTGCTTAGAGTTTCAAAGAGCATTTCACAAAGTTCCACATCAGAGATTAATAGCTAAGGCAAAAGGTAAAGGAAGAGGAGGTAATAGAGGCTGTTGGATCAAAACCGGCTCGAGGGCAGGTATGAAACAATAAGCACAGATGAAAACTTTTCAAGCTGGCAGAAGGCTGTTCTTGGGACTGTTTCAGGATCTCTGTGATGCATAATCCTGACAGCACAAAGGTGCCCCACCATGCTCATGTCTCCAAGGCAGCCCAGATTTGGCACCACCAGCAGCAAAGCATTCTAGCAAGACCCCCTCCTGACTTCCCAGCCCGACCAGCCCGGTGTCCTTTGATGGGAACAGTTGTCAGCCAGCTCAGGGTCACGGGTGCCTCTGGGGCTGTGGCAAGGGGTTGCCAGCCCCATGTGCTGCCACGTGTCTCAGAGCAGTCTGGATTTGCTGGGCCTTGTAAAGGGCCAGGCTGCTGCTCAGGAGCACTTGCACCTGCACTGCTGAGGTCTGAGGAGTTGCTCCAGCTTTGCAGTGGGCTGAGGGAGGAGATAATTTGGTGTAAGCTCTCCCCATGACTGGGCACAGCCTAAGCAGATTCACCAGGGCCAAAATCTCTTCAATGACTCTGCTAATAAATGGAGTTCAATGTGGAGATATGTAGAGTAATTAATCTTGAAGGGGAGAATCAGTCTGAGGAATGTGCCTTAACAGAGTGAGCATTCAGCAGAGGGATGAAGAGAAAGATTTGTTATGTTGGAGGGTTAGTTTCCTTTGGAAGAACCCTTGAAACCATGGCTGGAGGTTTTTCTGCCTGGAATGCACCTGTCTAGAGTGTCTACCTTGATTGCATCTGTGGCAAAAGGGCAAGGCTGCAATAATGGAGGGACAGGATAAAAAACCAAAAGAGGCAATGGTTCTGCTGCTGGCAAAGGCATTGGATCCCACCTGGAATATTGTCAGCAGTGCTGGTCACTGCACCACTGTGTAGTAGCACAAGACAACAAAGGGCAGCCCTGCAGAACCTGTGCACAAAGGTGAGAGTGCCAGCTTCTTCCTCCACAGGCTTCTTCCTACCCCAAACATTCATCATCTAAAGAGGAAATCTGAGGAGCACAGAGGGTTTCCCTTTAACAGAGGCTAGGAGTTTTGAAGTCAATTATATTTTTCTACAATTATACAATTATATGCTGTATATATTATATATTATGTTTGATATATGTTATTTTTCTCTGCCTTTCTCTTGCTCTCTTCCATCCATTTCTTTTTTTTCTTTTCAGTTTTCCTCTTTTCTTCCCTCTTTTCTCTCCTCTCCCCAGCTGAGGGTTGATTTATTGTTCCCTAATGCATTGTCTCTCCTTCACCCCTGCCTGGGCTATTCAGTCAACTTGCTTCTGGGTCTTGAAGAAGCCATGTCTCCAGTGAAGGGGTTGTTTCTTCCAGGCTGGGCAGTAAGATGAATAATACTTTTTTCCACATAGATTTGTATGAAAAGAAATCAAAGTTGTTGCCGTAGAAGAGGAAAAGCTCAGCAATCAAACTGAAGGCAGGGCATGGAATATTACACAAACTGACCATTGAAACTCTCAGATGTGGCTTTCCTTCCCCACTCAAAGGAGTTCACAATGTGATGGCTGTTTCAAATCATAAGAATTCAGTACTAAAATCCTCCTTTTTTTTTTTTTTTTTTCCCCCTGGTGTGTATTCAGAGCAAGTTCAGCAAGTTGCTCTGAATTGACTCAGCTACAGAAGACAGCTGATTTCATTTGAGCTGTACAAGAGGCAATCTTATTTTGCTTTCCCTTGGATTATGGTAAGCATGTCAATCAAAGCCCAGGGCCAGTCCATACAACACGGCTGTGCCAGGTAAGAAAGGCACTTGGCAAACTCTCAAAATGCTCATTTCTTCTGCCCCACTCTTAACCAGCCTTTCCTTTGAAGGCTAAGCACTTTAGGCTTGTTATTTATATTAAGCTGGAAGTTATAAGTCACAATCCTGACAACAACCTAAATGACAGCAATTAGTATTTCTCAAAAATAGTGCTTTTTTTCTTCTTCATTGACTGATACATCAAGCAACAGACTGATGCACAAAATGATAAAATAGGCCTCTAATAAGAAAAGGAAAATCTATTATTCTTGTTTTTCTGAAGAAGGACTGGCTACTGCTGTAAAATCTGTGGAATTATCCTTGCTCTTTCAACTTGCCAAACCAACCTTTTATCCCTTCACGTTCAGCTCTGTAGAGTAACTTGCTAAAATAATCTCTTGGCACCACTGAGGTGAGGATCCACTGCTCATGTAACTTCCCTGCTCATAGAACCCTTCATCCTAGAAAGATTTTGACTGGGAACTTGTTCTTTTTAATGATTTTTAGATGCTTTTTTTAAAATACTGCCTTGCTACCTTGCAGGAAATGAACATGCTATATATAATGTGGCATGACAATGGTGGTCGTGGAGAGTGTAAAGAAACATTTAAATAGAAATTACAGCTAGAAATGAAGGCATGTAAGGAAAAGTCAAATTATAGGATTTACCTTCTAATTCTTAAGGGCAAAGAGATTTGTTTGGCCCTCTTCTTGGTTGTAGCTGGGCAAGGGAAAGAAATGCTGAGTGTCATATGATCTTAATTATACACTGTGGGTGCCAGCAACTTTCAGGGTCTGTGTGGATTCTTGACTGAGGCTCAGTGTGTGAACTCTGTCACTAGAGGAGTATGTCACACACAGAGCTGGGATAGGAGCCATCATTCACAATTCAAACAAACCCCAAGCCCTTCAGAGATTGAGCAGAAATATTCAGTTAACCATAAAAACTGTGTCACGATTCTCCATACCCCCACGCCCCTTGGGAACAGAAATACTTCAGGCTGCAAAGTCAGGCCCTTCTTGTGAGGCTTTTTGACTGGACTGGAACCATCAGCTATTCAAACCATTGTACAAAATCCTGCTCTTTCACAATTCCCAGCAGTTTTTTTCTAGACAAGGAGCACTGTAACTCTAGGCTATAGATGCAACTCCACCATCTCCCTCCAAAACGTCCCCCCTTGATTTCTTGGATGTCTTGGAAAGAGGGAGACGTTGGACACAACAGAATCTGGAGGTTCTTGCCTTGCCATAGGCTGGAGCAGAGAAAAGGGGCAAGTGCTCAGCACAGCATGCTGATTTTTACTGCTGCAGCAAAAGTGCCTGTTCCCTGTCAAGGTTCAACAAGAGAATCTGCTTGAAAGAGATGACGTTGGGAAGATTTCATTTCTGTAAATATCTGGTCTTTGTGCGTTGACTGAAGGACTGCAAGGCTTTACCTGCCTGAGTGTAAGCCCCTCAGTGGGTTTGGCAACAAAGAGAGATGGTGCAGCTGTCTCCATGCTCCCACCTGAGCCTCCTGTGCTGCAGTGGGATCACAGGCAGGCTGCACCCTCACCCAGGGGACACACCTGAGCTTGGTCTCCCAAAGGGAATTTGGTTGGGAGGAGCAGGGAAGAGTCCTTCATGTTGCCTCTGGAAGTGGAGTTAGACTGCCTCGTGTTGCTACCTGAGCTGTGTCTGGGAGGAGGAGGGCATGTAGAGTTCTTCCTGTGCTTCTCTGAAGATTGCATCCTTAAAGCTGTGAGGGGATGTTCCTGTGGCCAGCCCTGTGATGGCAAAATTACTGCTGGTGTGGTCAGCAGTAAAGGTTTTGCTGCTGCTCAGAAATTCACTGAAGGCTCAGACCAGAGTGAAAATCAGTTGCACACGTGGTTGCTCACATTGTGGGCTCCTTGTACTGTCTTCAGGGGAGAAAGTCTGCTGTGGAAATCCAGCCTCTCCTAGCAATTTAGAAGAATTAGAGGGAACATACTTACTTACCTAAAAGAACAAATGCAAGCATATGGAGATAGCCTTTTTTTCCCTTAACCTTAGGAAGTACCAGCAAAGATTTTCATGTTTGTAAATTGTCATTTTCTTAGAGCAAAGCCTTATGGAAAAGTCAAGCTTTTTAAAATGAGAGACGTGATGGAAACGATTACAGCTCTGATCCTCATTATTGCTAGACAACAAAGATAGCAACAGAAGGGGAAAGTAAGCACTAAAGGTCAGGTATGAGCCACAGGGAAAATGTTGTGGCCTCATCAGAGTTTTCTTTGGCTTCCTGAGGTCCCTCCCTGCCCTTCCAGGCAAGAGAGTCCTTCCTTCATTGGCTCCTACACAGCCCTGTCCTCTGATGGCTGAACAAACTCTTCTCAGCAGTAATCAAACATGAGAATGGCAACTTTGCTTGTGAGGATCACATCTGGCCAACCACTGTCAGCTTTGTCTGTCCTGCTTGCCCTAACTCTTGACTTGGAGGGGGAGAGTTTAGCATTTCAGTGTGTGAAATGCCAGCTGGGAGCAAATCAATAGCATTGATTTAATCTTGGGTCTCCAAAGAGTTGGAATATTTCCTTTTAATTTTTTCTTTTCTCTAGCTCTATTCTTTGAGAAGAAGAAGAGTGAAACAAAGGCATTGAGTGCTGCCAGTGGTCCTCAGGCACAGGGGCCAGAGCCAGAGCTGCAAAGCCCTCCATGAGGTTGAATGGCTTTACTCTTGCTGGACTAAATCAGCTTCGGATGGAGGAACGTGATTTTCACTTTCAGGGCTGGTTTGGTTCTCTGTTTGTGAGCCCTGACAGGACAGAATGCTCTTGCTTGCTGGGCCCTGCAGCCAGCCCAGGGCCAGATGCCCAGCTGGTGCAGGTGAGACAGATCCTTAGAGACTCAAGCCAGGTTGCAGTTGCTGACATTTCTTTCTCTATGTTTTTTTTTGACAGATTGTAGTCATGCCTGCACAGGCTGTTAAAAGCAGCCACTGGTGACTTTTTCATGGCCAGAGCAAGCCCTCAGTAGCAGCAGTACAGGAAGCTGTTGGTGCAGCCCCTTGCACCTATGGAGCAGGCAGCAAAGCTGGGAAGAGGGGGCTGCATCCCTTGCTTCTCTGCTCCCTGCTTCTCAGGGCAGTATGGACATGCAACTCCTGCTGTGGAGCAGTTGCAGTTTATCATGTTAAGGCCTGTGGAGTGGTTATGGATGCTAAAGCCATGCCAAGATCTTCCTATGGACCCATTTGTTCCTGAAATATCAGAGGGCAGCGGAGGACAATTCCTAGCGAGGCAACTAGAGTAAAATATAAATGGAAAGATGCAAACTTGATAATCCAAATGAGTTTACTTTTTATACAACAGATGTTGTTTGACCCAGGAGAAAGAATAATATTACAGAATCTGAGGGGAAAAATAAAGTCATCTAAAAATAAAACACAAATAGCAGCTGCTTGAATTGTATTTCTAATATATCAGTGTTGACAGCTCTCTCTTTCCTCCAGTTGACCCAGGAATCTTATAGAAGTGGCTGGTAAAGAAGAGATGAGGATGAATATGAGCAGAGGTGATGGATAGGCAGAATTGACAGTGATTAGTGTCCTGGGCAGGAACAGTCTGAGTGAGGGGATGTGGATGATGTCACTGCCCAGCCCCTGAGGGGCTCAGGGTCAGAGGCTCTCGCTGCAGTGTGTGGCACTTCTGCACTTGGGAATATCACTGGAATGGGGTATACAAGAAAGAATACTGAAATAAATAAAATAGTCCAGAATTATGTTGCTGCTGAATCCCCACTTGGAGTGAGGTTTCTGAGTTGCATTAAATTGGTGTCCTGAGCGTATCTATACCAGATGAGGAGCTGAATTTGCACTAGGGTGGTGGGTGAGGTTGCTGGGATGTAAATGCAAGGCAAGTTTCTCACTCTGTAGGCTCAGACAGCGGGAAAAACACTACCTAGAGAAAGGAAGAAAAGATCCTGACTTTACAGTCCAGTGGTTTTGGACTGGCAAGCTCAGGCTGTTCAGCCAAGAGCGTGTGCCCAGGTCTGCTTTGCAGCAAGTGGTAAACACCTCTTCTTTAACAAGCCGTCCCTGCCAGGGCCTTGAGTTGAAAAAAATCCGGCATCCCTTCGTTGTTTGTGACCAGTTGGGCTGGAAGTGGCACAGTGGGGCTGTGAGAAACACTGGCTGTGCTCTCCTTTGTGAGTGAGGAGCTGTGCCTTGGGCTGTGTGGCTCTGGGAGTCCCGCTGTCCTGTCCGCGGTGCGCGCTTACGGCAAAGAGCACATTTTTATTTTTATTTTTATACAAATGTGCACAACTTCATCCATTCCTCGTGGCTGCTCTGACAGGAAAAGGAAATTTATGACGCACATCACCCATTTATTTGGCACAGGCGGTGTTTATTGCTGAGGGAGGCATTCTCATGGAATTGATTGCACAATTTCCTCTCGGTGTACTGTTTTCAAGTAATATCCCAAGACCTCAGTGTGCTAAGATACAGAGGCACTTCTTTAAGGCCCACAGAATACTACAGCAGAGGAAAAAAAAGAGAGAGGAGCCATATAGTGGAAAATAAAATGGAAAAATACAATTTTAATTACACTGTAAATCTGTGGCTGTCTCCACTCTGCTGGGAGTGTCTGTGAAAACACCCATTCCCAACAGGTTAAATTTCTAAGTTTCTCCACAGAACTAAGAACAGCTTTGGATTTTATCACTGTTCCATTTTCACAGGTATGAAAGGTGGGGGGTTTTGTCCAGGGTTAGTTGTGGTTCATGCCTCAGGCACGTCTGGATTATGGACATGTGGTGGGAAGAGAAATTCTGCACTTTGGAAAAAGAGAAAGGTATATGCTTGGTGTGATGACTTGCTGGAAGGGTGAGATTGTTGCCTGTCCCAACAGGCAAAAAGGAGTTGAAACTATCAATGTCACAAAAGGCAGGATGAGAGGGGTTGTTGCCTTGATTCAAAGACACTGTGTGACAATATATAAACACTGTGAGTGGCACACAGTATGGAAAAAGAGAGAGAAACATCTGTCCTGGAAAAGGACTCTTGGCTTTGTTGTTTTTTTTTTGTTTTTTTTTTGCTTTAATTTTTTTTTAAATATTTGATTTTCCCATGCACAGTCATTTGTACCAAATCTTTGGTATAATAGTTGTCTCATTTGCATGTGGAAAGGCACGGAGTTGGATGCTTGCACACAAAAATGTGCCAGGTGATGACAGCGGTTACGAGCAATCATGGACTGAGGACTGCAACCAGAAAATTTAGGGCTCTTTTGTTCAAAGATGACTGAAAGTGCAGGGACAGAAGAATGGTGGTGTGTAACATCAGTTATGGACAATAGATTCTGCTCCCTTCTGTTCTGTAGGGAATGTCAGTGACAGCCCCACATGTGTCTGCATGCTGAAGGTACACGTCTGCTTCTGAAAGAGGTGTCTGATGAATAACCTTTTTTCTTTCCTGGTTCCTCACCTGCTTCACCCTTCCAATTTTTTTTTTGAAGGGGATTTTGACAGCCAGCACAGCTTTAATTTTATAATTTCACTTCTCTGGTGTCTCCCTTGGTTTCTGCTAACTTCACCATTTTTCTTTCAGGCTCCAGATGAAAGCAATCTCCTCCTAAGCTTCTGTTTTCACACCTCTGGAGGCAGCTTCCTCTTCTCAGCCTCCTGATGCTCCTCCTCAGGGCTCAAAGCTGGGGACCAGCTGGAGCCCCAAGGTGCCTATTGTCAGTTCTGGGGTGTTCAACTGTGTGATGGGCTGCAGTGGGTGTTTGTTAGCACAGAGGAGGATGGCCCACTGGTAATGGCCTTTTGTATGTGCTGACCTCTGAACCAGAAACAAGATTCAGACCTCAGAGGAGACTGGTTATTAATCAAACCAGGGATCGACTGTGACTCAGCCTCCAGATCCCTCCAGCTGAGGTTGTGTCCATGGCTGATTAAAAGAAGAAAATATATTTAGCTATTTACAGCTGTATCTCCCTCTCTGAGAGGACAAGGCACCATGGGTAAGCACGTTTATGTTTGTTAGATGTGCAAATGGTGGTTCCTTTGAAAACCTGACAGTTTCTCAGAAAGCCTCTGGAAGCAGAGGGTTGTTTATTGATGTCACAGGACTTCCTGGGGACATCTCTGCTTGGAGTGTTTGACACAGGCATGTCTGCAGGGGACAGTGGCCAGGCACTGCCACCTGCAATGACAGACTGAAGGTGGCTCCAAGCAATCCTCTGCAGCAGATAATTTTCTCCCTCAATTAGGTTACACTTTCTAGATGCTGCATTTCTGAAGCCTTCACTCTTCCCAAGCCCAGCTCTACAGCCAGTCAGTGGTGAACAGAACATACAAACTTCCTATTGCTAATATATTTCACAGTGCTGTGTGATATTAGCAAACTCCAAATAGCTGTCAGGACCTCAAGGTATTCTGGAACATCCTTTGATGTTACAAAGTAATGCATTTTCCATATTATTCCTTTGAACACATTATATATGCAAAGTCTAGCACTTCTTATGGGAGAGGTGGAATTATCATACAACAAGATATTTTTCCTCTGGTTCTTTCATGGCTCATAACATATAAAATTTCTTCTTAAAATCCAGGCTAGGAACTCAAACTTAATTTATACAGCATTGAAAACATTACAGGGCATAAATCAGTTCAATTTTTAAAGTTCCTGCATGATATTTTCAGAGCAGCCAAATTCCTTCATTCGCCTGGACTCCTTCCAAAATTCTGCCAGCGCTCATGGAAATCTAAATAACTTTGGAGAAAAAGCAGGTTTTCTGTGGAGGCTCAGATTACCCTGTCACCCTTCCTCCACTGCAGACAGGCCTCTGATAAACATGGAGAATAGGGACAGGGAAATTACTTCATTACTTCATGTCCTTTTCAATTACAAACATCAAGGAGTCTGAGCCTCCTGCCAGCTCATGCCCCAGACCCTTGCAAATTTGTGGCTTTCAAAAGCCAACAGTTGCATTTCCTTTGCCAGCAGGGATAAGCGATAGAAAGCAAGCAGGGGAGCTCACTTGAATTTTATTTCTCAGTGTTATTTAAAAAAAGTTTCAAATCTCAGCTCTGTTTATTTAAAGTAGGACTCCAGCTGAAATGTAAGTCTGTGAACCAGAGAAGTGATCAAAACAGGACTGCACCTTCTTTTCTTTTCTGGGAATTAATCACTCAGCGGTGGTGTGTTACTGTAATCGTTCTGTGATCACTTAACCTGGAAGCAGTACTTCCAGAGGGCTTTGGAATATTCTCCTGCTGGCATCTTCAGATCTACTATTTGTACTCTTCACCTATTTTCACAGCACACGAGGTTAATGCATTGTTTTTCTACCATCTTGGCTTCGTGTTTTGATTTACACCTAAAGAAAGAGTTGCATTGTCTCTGATGTAATTTTTCGATTATTGACAAACTAATGTTACAAAACCAAGGCTGTTTAAGGGTTTAAGAAACCCCATTATTTCTAAAAAAACCAAAACCAACCAACCAACCAAAAACCCAAAAAACCTACCCAAACAAGCAAACAACAGAAAAGGAAAATGCAGTTTCTGAACATTGTGTTGCAGAGGTGGGGGAAATGTTGCAGGAGTGAATCTGATTTCCTCCTTCAAGCATAAATCTCACAGGCTCAGCTTCCACTCAGTTTTTAGGTGTGTGCTAAAAGTCACTGAAATAGAAGCCTGTGTTTGGATTAACCACCAGTGTCTGTGTACAGCTCTGGGAGGGTTCTCTGTGGTTATTCTGCTCCTCTGGTTTTTTACAGGCAGATTCTGCAGTGTGGGCTCAGGCCACTTGGTACCTCAGCTGGCCAGATGTTTGCACTGCAGTGCTACGTGACCCTTGTGATCATTGCTGGGATCAGGAGAGAGGGAAGGGAGACAAGGACCAGTAAAAAGGTTGTGGGGCTCTTCAGCGCCTCAAAATTCAGGTTTTGCTTTGATAGGAATTCAAAAATCCTGACATTGTTGTGGAATGAAACAGAAGTGGGTATGGGTAGAGCAAACATGGAAACCAAGAGGCTGTCCATAAATTCTCAATACAGCCTTCCCCAGGCTTCACTTGTTTCTTACTTGCACATGACTTGAATACTTCTCTTGAAGTCAGTGGTAGTTCTTTTAAGTGAAATTGAAGTGTGGGGAGTTTTTTTAGCTGGAAAGCTTGCAGCATCTTTTTCACGCTATCAAAGCTTCATCCCTTGGCTCCAGCTCTCCTGGATTCAGAGTGTGTGTGGGTAGGTCTGCCTCTGTGTCTGTGTCTGTGTGTGTGTGTGCATTTTGAACCTGAGATTCTCTGCTACCTCTTGGGCCATAAATATTGTCTGAACCACAACGGAGGCCTGTCTGCTGCTGGTATCAGCCCAAGTGTGGAAGTACATAAACAACAAAAAAAAAAAGGTACTAAGGAAAAGTTCACCACGTTTGGAAAGTCCCAGCTGGCCAAGCCTGGGCTTTGGGAGCTGCCTGGAATGAATGATCTGTACCTGGAATAATTTTGTGTACTCGCTGCCTCCCTAAGATATGATGCCAAAATTGGGGTTTTTTTGCATAACGCTAAGGTCGCAGTGATAGAGATATTTTTTAGTTAATGGACATTTTGGGTGCACTGTAAGCAATTTTTCCCTTTAAGAAGGAAAACTACAGATGGACTCTCATTCCATTTGCTGATATATAATTAGGAGAGGTGTATCACCCCAGGAATGCCTATTGCTGTGACAAATCACAAGAAGGGGAGAAAGACAGTGCCAGCTAAATTTAGCCTGTGCAAATCCAGTACCTTCCAAATCCATGGAGTGAAATACTGTTTGGAGTGAAATATGATTGAAACATTTCTGGAAATATAACTCTGCTGGCTAGTTCACCACCTGGACTTAGTTTTCATATTGTAGGAGAGTAATTAAATTTTTATTATTTTTAAATTACAGCTCGCCCCCTCCCCTTCCCAAATATCAGTTCTCTTGTCTTCCCACTGAAGCAAGCACTGTTAAGCTGCTATAACTTTTAGAGCATGAAAGCAAATGTTGTAAAGAGGTCACTGTAAAGGTCACGCAGCAGGTTTGATGTGTCAGTGGATAAATGATGGGATCACATCTGGAACAGTTTGGTGAATAAATAAAATGTGAGAGCTCATATATCACTGCCCACCTTCCAATCTGTAAGGGAAAGAGAAAATAAATTCTCTAATAACCTTGTAAAGCACATAAAAGATATTGAATAAACTCTTGAAATTTTGTGACTAAAACTGTCTGCATTAAATAATGATTTTAAGAGTGGCAAAAAGCTTGAAATACAGTATGAGTCTTCCTTGTAAAATGTTGTTTTATTTTATGGTTTATTTATTAGACTATACTTGGATAGCTTTGAAAAATATAATTTTGAGTTTAACTATGTGTTATTGAAACACTCTTCCTTTAGATATGTCCCCCAGAGGTATTTTATATTTACACTTAGGGAGAAGAATTTTCAATTTTTATTACGCAGTGCTGCATTATTGCTCATACTGCCACTATATCCTGCCTTCTGCAAGTAACATTAATATATGCATATTTTACTGCCATTACCTTCAAAAGGCCTTAGAAAACCCATAGGTCTGAAATGATTTCTCTAACTTGGTCATTACCCACTACTGAATTAAGATACAACAGGCTGTATATTGTTTTACTGGGCCATTAATAATGAGCCCCTGTGAGCTGTAAGACAGTAAGCTAGAAACTGAGTAATTCTGGGCACCAAAGGAATGAAGAGCATTAATAAAAGGCTCACAGGAGCCTGTTCTGGAGTGTGAGTGCCTTTGGTGTCTGATGTGGGACCCCAGGCAGGGGGTGGGTTTTGATCTCCAGACTCCTTGGGGCGAGTGGCAGTGGCTGGTGGGGAGAGATCACGCTCAGTCCGTGCAGATGTGTGTGCATGATGGGGATGTGGATGTGGGTGAAAGGACACATCGTTCTTAAAAATGTATTTTAGGTCAGCAGAAAGGGGGATATAGCACAGGTAGCACCACAGATGTGATCAAGTAAAGCCTTATATGTTTATGATTTTTTTGAAGTTCTTTTGCAGAGCCCGATCCTCCAATTTTTTAGTTTTTTTTTTTTTTTTTTTCTAACAGTACACATGCAAAATTAAAGGAAAATCCTCTAGTTCTAATTAGAAACCCACAAACAGGACAAATTGAAGGTCCATTTGCTCTAATGACCTGGGGAGAAGGGTTTGCTTGTGTTTCTGCAGGACCCAGGTGGGTTCCAGCAAAGAACATGAAACCACATCAGGTGAGAAAACACACTGACAACCCCACGGGCAAAGAAGGTGGCACACAGAAGTGATCTACATGGAGACTGCATGCCTGAAATCTCCTGTCCTCACTGCAAAAACTGTGAACCTTGGGTTTTATGCCAGTGTAAAGGGTGTGGAAGATGGGAGTATTGTAAAGCTCTTTGGGCACAATCGTGGGGTGATTCGTGTTACATCCCTGAATTTAACAAAAGAATTGCGGCCGTTGAGTTTTTGTTTGTAGTAGGCTGAGAAGAGAAAAACAGCCCTTGCCCTCCTGCTCTTGGAGAAGAAAGTAGGAAGGAATTGGCAGAAGAACCATAAAGTGTTCAAGTTTTAAAAAACAGAATGTGCACGAAGTAACTTTGTGCCTTATTGCTGGGTTATCTTGGAACAGGAGCTCCTCAGCAGAGTTCTGCTGCCCATTTTCCTCCCTTGCACAGCCCATGGCAGTGCCCCAGCTGTGCTCTGAGGCACATGGAGAGCCACCCTCTGCTGAAGCCAACTGAGGTGTCTGGGCAGGCACTGGGTACACCCAGACAAGGCTGTGCTGTAGGGAAAGCAGACTCATCAGTCATGGCACTGCCACTGTTTTGCTGGGAAGGAAGAGCTGAAGCCAGTGCCCAGTGAAGCCGTGGAGAAAGTGCCTCATCTACTTCAGCCAGAGTCACCTGGGAGCCAGAGGCTGAATGCTTGTTGTTGGAGGGTATGGATGTAGGGAACTGTGAGGAGGATGTGGGGTAGGAGGGTTCTTGGGTAGTTCTTGAAGAAACCTGGAATGTCACCAGCCAATGCTTGTTTGACTCCTACCCTCCATACAGGCAGTTCAAGGCATTTAGCATCTGAGATGATGCAGGAAGAACTAAAAATAAATGTAGGCAAAGTCTAAGCTGGTTATATCCACAAACAGAGCTGTTATTCTGAAAGACCACGTTACCTGTGACCTTTAACCTGAACTGGGAAATCACAGATCACCTTGTAACATTGCTGGACCTCTCTGAGGCTGATGCCAGGAAGAAAATCAATGACTTACAAGAAAACTTTATTTTCCCAAATATGATCTTGTTGCAGATAAGTTAATCCTGCAATTTCTCCAAATTCATTTATGCCCAATTATTATTTAATGTGGGTTTGGTTTCTTGTCCCTGTCAGCTACTCTAAATATCTTATTCCTTTGATGAGCTGAAACCCCTTCAAATACCCAGCTCCTACTTTATAGCCAATTTAGCTCCATTAAATTTTTGGCAAATGTATGGTCATGTGGTTTTTGAAGACAGCCATACTTAACACAGCTCTGTGCAGCTTTTTTTTTTTTTCCTCAGAGGAAAGGAAATTTAACTTACAGAAAGAATTTTATACTTTAGCACTGCTTTCTGACTCCCTGAGTAAGTATGTCAGTCGTGCCAGAGGAACCTGGAGCTTTGGGCTTTTCTCTTTCATTTTCCTGTGAAGGATTCCAGTTACTCTAAGGGTGAACAGGAGCATGTGAAATACTCTGCAGGGAGTGACAGAGCTGGGGCAGAATGTGACACCTGTTCTAAGGTAACAGAGGTTGCAAGGGGAACAATTTCTTTAGCAGACACATGATGAGGTGCTGTGTTGAGACAGTCTTGGCCAGTAGAAGTGATCCACGAGTTTCTTTGCAGAAATGAAACTTACTTCTTGCTCAACTTTATTCAGCTTAGATTTTTCTTTTTGCGAGCTGAATTGGATTTATCTAGAAATTCACCTGGGAATCTGCACCCAGGATGGCTGTGGGGGACAGCCCATGAAGAGAGGGACCTGACACAGAGAAAGCATCTCAGCATGAGGGGCTGCCAGAAGCTCATTATTTGTTACCAGCTGATGATTTTGTTATTACCTGCTTCAGAGGCACAACCTCTGCCTTCAGCAGTGAAAAGCTTTGTGGTTCTGGACCTGATCATGGTTTCAAGCCTCAGCTGAGAGCCAAGGCTGCACATCTTGCATCCAAGCCCCCCAGGCAAACCCTTTAAGGCTTCACTCTCACAGCTTGGTGGGGGGAGGCATGTCCCAGTCTTTAAGTGGTTCAAAGTCCATAAACCAACCTTTGCAAGCCCTCACTGAATTGTTATGCACACAGCCTTGTTGGTAGCAAACGGTGAAGCTGGGAAGAAAAACCAGAAGCCCTCATTTCATGGCTGGATTTCTGACTCTGAGATTCTAGGCCAGCACAGGACAGTGTCTCTCAGGTTTCAGTAGTGGCCAAGCACAGAAATCTCATCGTTCACCTGGCCCTAATCCTGCAGTTCTTTGCCCCACTCATACCCTCACTGTACTTTTGGAGCCAGTTACTAGTTTGCTGCAGAATGCCTTCTCTTTTCTGAGAAGTTTTAATCTTGAGGGAATGTCTGGGTTTAGAGACATGCTCAGCTGAACAACTGTGCTGCAAAGAATATGGTTTTAATCAGAGTGAAGCAATGCTTCTACTAATTATGTTGTGTAGTGTGTGATAGATCTTGTTCAGTTTCCTCCTTCATACGATGTGAGCTTTAGTATTTTCTATTCCTTGCCAGAAGCCATCAAACCTTTTTGAAATTCTGTTGAACAACTGTCCTCGCAAACAAGAAGAGGTTAACAGATAATATTTTAGGCTCAAGGAAAACCATGAGATTCAGGAAGAAAATATGAATCTTTCAGAATTACAAAGATCATGGCAAATACTCATAAAATTTGAGCTGGTGCCATGCTGTTAGAAGATCCAATCATTTTAATTTTGAAAGATTTCAGCGCATTTACAAACTGCGGTCAGCCAAACATGCTGCTAAATCAATACCTGAAGCACTTTTTAGCTTTTTCAACTTAGTTCTTGCATCTGGCTTTTCCGGGGGAGGGTGCAGGTCCTTGAAAATTTACTGTAACATAACATATATGAGGTGAGATGTGATGCATGGCTGAGGGGAGGATCGGCCCAATAATCCATGGTAGGGCCACATTATGGTTCTACAATCCCCCATCCATCTTAGTCAGGTGAGTGTGCTTTAAATGGGAAGTGGTAGCCACTGGAACATGTAAGATTAATAGGTGATGTGTGTGTTAATTACAGGATCATAGATGTTGGGTTTGGAATGGCCTTTATAGGCTGTTGAGTCAAATCCCTGGGATCTCCTGTGGTTTACCCCAGGTATTTTCCCTCTGAGAGTGCTCGCTGGCCTCAGCTGGGAGCTGTCTGTTGATAATGCTTGTGCTACCTCTCTCCTCAGACTGCTACACTGTTGAATTACTGTTCCTGTTGGAAAGTTTTTTCTCGTTATCTAATCTAAACCTGCCCTTCTTTAATTTAAAGCCATTACCTCCTGTAGTACATTGCACTTGGCCAACCTTAAATAAGTCTTTCTTCTCCTTTACATTATTTCCTCTCAAGTATTAATTACCTCCAACACTTCCCTTTATTTCTTAAAGCTGTTTAGGTTAACTTGCCTTAACCTTTCTTCGAACCCTCCTCTCAAAGGTTAGGTTAGCTGACATATTGTCTTGAAAATGTTAACTGTTGCTAAAAGCATTTCTTATAGAGCACACTCCTGCCGAGTGTGCAGCTGGATAAATACGTGGTGACCTTTTTCCTGGGACCTCTCGTGGCCATAGCATGGTCATGTAGATGATTCTTAACTACAGATTTCCCAGCAATGTACTGTGTGTTCTCTGTTTCATCTGTAAATAAATCAGGGTCTGCTTAAGAGTAAAGGAGCTGACCTGAGAAGTACCCAATGCGATTGCTCAAAACCCAAGATGAAAAACTGGGAGAGGCTGGGTGGATTGGCAGTAAAATCTGAATTGTGGTGACCTTCTGGAGGACAGGCTCTGTTCATTAATGCCTCAAGATTACTGAGGAAGCATGGAACAGCACGGAGGGTTCAGTGCTGTGCACTCTTCTCTGTTAGGGGCTCAGAGAGGCTTTCAGCCTTGGGTGGCTCCCAGATCTGAGAGCTGGAACCTGTCTGTGGTCAGGACACTTCAGTCAGTTTGGTGGAAACTCAACTGCATAACTGGGCTTTTCAACTGATGTGGACCCTATAAAAGAACTGCTTATAGTGAAGCTGCCCAGAAACCCCTTCCCCTCTGTCCTGCCCTTGGTGGGGTTGTTCCTACCAAGAACTGCCTGCTTCCAGAAATTCAGAGGGAAGTGTCTGTGCTCTCCTGGGCACATGGGCTAATTTTGCAGCCTTTAATGCAGGGTATTTACAGAACTGGTTGGAATCTGGTCCTTAATCAAGAATCATTATATTGGGACGAAAAAGTTTTGCTGTGCTAGTCTGAGCAAGGGCCATGCACATGAGGAGAAATTATGTTATCCCTTTAACAACCCAGCCATTAAACTCCACATGGGAACATCTGTTTCCTTCATAATCTTCACAGAGGATGGGGGTTTTGCTCTCCAAGACAAGGAGCTTTGCTATCACGTTGTATATTTTATTCTGTTCCACTCTTTCACTTTTTCCAGAGCAGATTTGAGGTGTTATTTGAAACCTGTCAGAAGAGGGTTCATCTCTTACAGCATCGGCTTCTTGTGTCGCCTTTGAGACCCTCCAATGTTGCTTGTTCCATCAGGGAATTAAAACATTCAAATTGATGCAAGCAAGATGAGAACAGGCTGAGATTCTGGCAGAGTGGTTTTTGTTAACAGTTGTTCCCAGGCCAACAAAACTTGAGGACCCCTGTGTTTGGGGGAAGAGCAGAATTTGTGAGAAGCCACCTCCGTGTCACACATGCATTCCATTTGCTGGCTGACAAAAGCTGCATATCCAGCAGGCCCTGTTGCTCCTGTGCCTGACAACAAGCTCCTTGGGATCTTGTTTTAGAAGCATATGAACAGTGGTAAAAGTGAGGTTTGCTGAATTCCTGCCCAGAGCTTTTCTGACTCATCATATGGTGTATTCACATGTAACTCATTTTTTCCAGCAAATCTTTACTCCAGACCTCATAGAGGACACAGGAATGAATGAAGAGTTGCTGTTTCTTTTCTAAAAGTTTATGTGGAAACAGATTCTTTCCAGTTTCTGTGGTCCTGATGGCATGTTCAAGCCTGGTGCTGCTCTTTGTGCTGTTTTAAGTCCTGTACTTGAAAGAGTTCCAGAATAAAGGGAAATCCTTGTAGTAGGTGTGCAGCTGAAATGATCAGGTGACAGGTAATAATTTGGTGTAAAAAGGCAAATGAAGGTGTATTTATGAATATGCCATTCTCTCAGGAAAGTGAGAAAAGCAGCCCTTCTTTAGTTTGTTTGTGGGATTTTTTTTGTTTTTGTTTTGGTTTTAACTTTCTTATGTGCCACATTATAAAAGAGAGAGA
>VWYO01027960.1:5856-21856 GCA_013400275.1 Rhadina sibilatrix
AAGGCGCAGTTTGTGTTTGTCTGACAGAGTTACAAAACCCATAGAGCTTAAAATACAAAACAAGAAGGATGCCCTGGTGCAGATGGAAAATGAATAATTAGATTTCCTACAAAGAAAATAAAACAGGCTGAAAGATGCAGAAAACCACATTTAGCCTCTATTACATTTACAAATACATACATAAATATATTACATATAACAGCAACTCAAAGAGGAAGCAGGCGAGTCACATAGAGGATGGCTGGCTGGCTGCAGTTCTCCCTGCACAGACGTTTGGCTGAGCAGTTACTTTTTCTAATGATTCCAAGAATGGGCTTCAGCTTTTATTTTCTTTTTTCTCTTTTCTTTTCTTCTTTTTTTTTTTCCTTCCTCCTCTCCTTTCATTCTCTCCCCACTCCCCGGTTTCGGATTTAGTTTGTCCAGTATGGAGAAGTGCCATAGGCGGTTTTGGTAGCCTGAGACTTTTGCTGCATGGTGCTGGGTTGGTTGCGTTGGCCAGATCCACCCTAGAAAAGGAAAACAAAGGCAACAGGAGCATCAGCTGCCACAGCACCAGCTTTCCCAGGAAGCCCAACACCCCAACATTGCCAGGGACAGCCCTGACACCTAGCAGCGCAGCAATGCTCCCCCTTGAACAGATCTGTTTCTGCCCTGCACCATCTCTAGACCCCACAGTCCAGGCAAAGCAACCATGCAGGAGCTCGGGGATGTACCATCCCACTGCCACCCAAACTCCCGAACAAGGCAAATGCGGAGCAGGGCCAGGCACAGCAAAGGAGCTTTCCCAAGGTGAGCTGAGGTGATGCACCAGACAAGGATGTCACACATTTGGAGTGCCAAATCATGTCCTATTACTGGATTCTAAGGCTGAACATTTTTTTTCAGTGAATATTTAGTGTTAGGAAAGCAAAGGCATTTGCAACCAGATTGGAGCTGACATGCAACCTGCAGGGGATACTTGATTTTTCCCCAGAATCACAGCACAAGTGCTCACATCCTGCCCTCCTGCCAGGGGACATCAGCACCTGCCTCAGCTTCACACCCCACAAACATCCCTCCCCAGCCCACAGCAGGATGCGCTCTTCACACAATCACAGCTTGGCTGAGGCTGGCAGGGATCTCTTGAGGTATCTTGTCCAACCCCTTCGCTCAAGCAAGATGACCTAAGAGCCAGCTGCCCAGCACTATTCCCAGACAATTTCAAGGATGGAGACTCCACCAGCTTCCTGGGCAGTGCTTCATCATCATCCCAGCAAAAACACTTTCTCTGATATTCAGAAGGAACCTCTTCTGTTCCAGTTTGCGCCCACTGTCCCTGTCACTGGATACCACTGGAAAGAACCTAGCTCCATTCTCTTTACATCTTCCCTTTCTGTACCCTTGAGATCCCCTCTCAGTGCTCTCTAGGCTGAATCTTCCAAGCTCCCCTAGCCTTTCCTCACAGGAGACATGATCCAGCCCCTTCATCAGTCCTTTACTGGACACTGTCCAACACATCTATGTCTCTCCCACAATGACCAGCCAAGCACCGGACGTGAGGCTGCAGCCATGGCCTCACCAAGGTTGAGTAGATTGTCCATTTTTGCTGCAAGGGCACATTGGTGGCTCATGGTCAACTTGTGCTCACCAGGCCCCCCCAGGGCCTTTTCTGCTGAGCTGCATTCCAACAGGTGGTCCCTGGGATGTACTGGCGCACAGGGCTGTTTTCTCCTCAGGGACAGGACATGGCACTTCCCCTTGCTGAACTTCATGAGGTTCCCTTCCCAAGCTGGTAAAAAGCCACTGCTGCCAAGGCCCTTTCCCAGTGAGCAAAGCAAACAACAGAAGGAAACAAAAACCCCAAGACCCTGCAAGGAAGGGGGAGCAATGTGCTCTTGGGGGTGCTGTAGAAGCAGAAGGAGCTGACTCACCTGCCCATCCTGCTGAAGGTGGTGATGCAGCATCTGGGAATGAGGCTGCTGATGCGCAGGGAGGATATGGAGAAACGGGGCTGAAGCATAACCTGGGGCAGCACCAGGGTTCAGGGGCCCAGTTGATCCGAGAGCAGAAGGCAGGCTGAAGGGAGGCGGAGTGCCAGCATGGAATCCCTGCTTGTCAAATGTCTGCACAGGGGGCAATGGACATGGTGTCAGAGACCAGTGTGAGTAGCCCCAGCCAGACTAGAATAAGAGTGGCCCAAACACACATCACCTGAACCTTTCACCTACCCCATGAGGAAGCCAAGTCACACTGAATACCTGCAAGCACACCAGAGGATGAGTTTCAGCTCCTGTTCTCACCTGTATTTCTGCACTAATGGCTCTTGAAATTTTTATTTTCATAGGCATTGTGTTTTTTTTTTCCCCTGACCTCTTTCCATTCAGAGGAACATGGGATCACAGCAGCTGCCGAATCAGTTCTTCCCTCACTGAATGAGCTCAGCCTAGAATTACTCAACCTATCCAGGGCAGCTCAAAAATACCACAGGAACTTGCAGTAATATTTTCCTCCTGCTGGCCAAAACCTGACCCCTAAGCATGGAACTGACCTGTAAGCATGGATCACAGCCAGACACCGATTTCCCCCACTGAGGGTGCAGGGAGGAGCAAACAGGAGCTGGACATAAGCCCAATACACAGCACAGCTTGCCAAAGCACTTTCTGCCTTGCCTAGGAAGCTGCGCACTGAACAATGCCCACAGAAGAGCTTGGGACAGGGACCTCTGGGTGTTAGAGGTGGGCACTACTGCCTGTCCCTCTGATGGAAAGCAAACAGCTTCTCACAACTCACCTGCTTTGGGGGCTATTTGGACTAAAAATGCTAACACACATAACTTCATTTGCACCCAGGACACTGCTGGCATGGTGTAGCGTGGGCAGTGTGCAGCACAGGGAGCACTGAGCCTCTGCCAGCAGCTGCTGTCAGGAGCTGACACCGCAGAAACAGTGAGACAGAGGATGAGACTTCACTCCAGCAGCAAACAGAGCCAGCATTAGAGATGCCGTGGCCTGCTGACCCTGAGACTGGCCAGCCTGGGAATAGGAGTCATCAGCCTTGGGCCCTGAGAGAGGAGGGTCCAACACTCCTCACCTGAGTCTTGTTATAGACTGAGCCACTGATATCAGGCACACCCGTGTTACTTGAGGTCACAGAAACACCTGGAAAACAGAAATGCCACCAAGGGTGAGAATGTCATCTCACCAGCCAGCAGGATCCCAAGCTCAGCTCCCAGCACCTCCAGCAGCCTAAGGGGATGCACTGCCCTGCTGGTTCTCCATTATCTCACACCCACAGCAGCCCACATGGGAACAGAAAAAAGGGCTCAGCATCTTGTTCCCACTGCAAAAGCCCATTGGGATAAATCACCCACAACCAGCCATTAACACTTGGATTCCAACGCAATTCACCAGGCAGCAGTTGTCTGCAATGACCACTCACTGAAGCCCACAAAAAGCCAGCTTTCTCCTAGGATCGGAGGTGCATTCGGCTCTATTGCACCATTCAAGAGCCTTTCCAGTAGTGCCCTGAGTGATGAGACTCAGCATCTCCTACACATCTGAGACCCTGTCCTTCCACATCCTACAAAAGAGTGAAGTCTGCAGTGCTCCTCTACCCTGACAGAAATCAGCATTACGGCCTCAGAGACACTTATTCACAGTTTTATAGAGGGTGGCTCTGATCATTCCACTTGGATCAGAATTTGTGACAAACAAACACCAGTGTTTGCCCTGTTCGGTCAATCAGAGAACTGGGCTCAAGGGTACTGCTCTAAGCTTTTGTAACCCTCCTTGGACACTGCTTCTTCCTGGATTGCTTCTCCACCAAAAAGACTGTGATCACCTGGTGTTTCAAATGCACAGCCAATGCTTGGTATATGCTTCAGCATGAGGATGGATGAGGTTAGTGCTAAGCAGCCCAGTACACACTTCTCAGATCTAACCAGCATGTGCCAAATAAAGCTTTTGTATCAGCTGGATAAATTCTTCCGCTTTCATGGTCACAAAGGAAACATTTCCAGGCATGACACAATGTTAGGAGTGTGTAGAGGCAGCAGCTAGACAGCCCAGAGATATGTGAAGTGTCCTGCTCCTCTCTTAAACATAAGGGTGTCTCAGGTGCCTAGCAAGAAACTTAAACTCTAGCTATGATTCAGCAGAGGATCATTTCAGCAACAGCATTGAACTGCTCAAGTTTCAAAATTGCAGCACTGTTGAAGGATTATTATATTCTTCAGCAAAGAAAGCTTTGGCTTAGGAAACAGCTTACCATTTCTGCCATGTGTAATTGCACCAAGCTGTGCATCAGCCACACAAATCTTTATGTAAAAGTTCAGCCAAGAGGTTTAGAAGGAACTACTGGGCCATTACAAAAGCATTTTGTATACGGGAGACGGAGAAACACCTTGGATCACAACCCTGTTTAGAGCTGGCTGTTGTGTTGACTGCACAGCACTGAGAGTTTGCCCTACTAAATCCCATTCCAGAGGAACCTCCAGTCTCAAAGTATTACCTTTCCCAGGTCCAGTGCCAGCAGATTTGTTTTGTGCTTGAGATGACCCACTGTAGCCTCCTTTGCTGTAATCTCCAGTTGCCGTTCCCTGCGTTAAGTCATCGTAGCCTGCCGGTGTGCACAAGACAGGGCATTACGGTGCGCAAGCAGTGCTGGGGGTACCCACAGGGGAGCAGGGGCTGAGGGTTTACCTGCACCATAGCCATGCTGGCCGTAGCCACTCGCCTGCTGGAAGGGAGTCGACGCCGTGTTCAGGTTGACTCCATGCTGTTTAGCAGATGCTGGAGGTACCTGGACAAAGGACAGGAACAAAAGGCGGATCAGCTGGACCACAGGCTCCCTCTGCCATCTAGTGGGGAAGGCACCTTCCACCTCATGTCGAGAATTCAGTCTGGAGTTGGCAGGACTGGGATGGCATACGACCACTTTCAGCTGTAACTTGCTATAGAGTGGATTTGTGTCCCAGGATTGCTCCTAGAGCTGTCCCTGTGATTGCAATGCAGCCCTCCCTCAGAACAGGCTGCATATTTCTTTCATATGCTGAATGTAAGCAGCAAATTTTTACCCACAAACCTGAGAAGAACCACCAAGAATCAAAGTAAACATCAGTTCCTGCCTGAGGCCGTTCATAAAATACAATCCTACAGGGCTCTAAATAGCATAATCTATCCTTCTGCCTGCAACAGCACCTCTTCCCAAGTAACCTTCTTCCTCCTGAGACTTCCAGCCTGGCTCTCTGACTTAATGGGGTCTCCTCCATTCAGGTTCTCTCAGCTCACTGACTCAGCTTTCGATCTCCCCATGACTCTCCAGGGTCTAATAAGGACTTTCAGGAACAGCAAGCCCACAAAATGCAGCTGTCAGATTTTTGCAGAAATTTGCACAGGGGTCCATGAGTTCTAGTCTTTTAAATTTTTTGTTTTCTTCTGGGTGAGATTGCACTATTTTCTCCTATTGCATGTTTTTGGAGATCTCCTGCAGACTGGGAAAGCTGATTATTCCGTTCTATTGAGAATCCAACTGAATACTGACTCTATCTCTGGGGTCCTCAGTATGATGAAGCTGTGGACCTGTTGGAGCAGATCCAGAGAAGGTCATGAAGATGACTATGGGATGAGCTCCTCCCTCCTATGAGGACAGGCTGAGAGTTGTGGCTGTTCACCCTGGAGAAAAGAAGGTTCTAGGGAGACCTTACTGTGACATCTCTACACTTAAAGGAGGTTTATAGGAAAGACAGGAGAAACATTTTACCAGGCTCTGTAGGACAGGACAAAGGGAAGCTCTTTTAAACTGAAAGATGGTAGATGTAGATTAGATATAAGGAAAATATTCATCACCATGAAGGTTGTATGGCACTGGCACAGGTTGCCCAGAGAAGATGTGGATGGCCCATCCCTGGTAGTGTTCAAGGTCAGGCTGGATGGGGCTCTGAGCAACCTGGTCTAGGTTAGGAAGGCGTCTCTGCTCATGGCAGGGAGATTGGAACAAGATAGTCTTTGATGATACCTTCCAACCCAAATCTTCCCATACTTCCAAGATGTCGAGTGCTTGGGCTGGAAAAAGCAAAACTGGAGAGGCACGCAGGGAAGGTTACAGTTTAGGCTGTCACACTTACAAACATGGTTGGCCCATATTGGAATGCACTGGGAACACCAGGCATCCCAGCATAGTAAGGGAGCCCAGTGTAGCTGTACCCTGGGGGCAGGGTTGGGTTGAGGAAGGGCTGCTGAGTCGTGTGGTGAGTCTGTGTCTGGTTCTGCTGCGGCTGGGCCAGCGTGGTTGCAGGAGCAGGAGAGGCAGAATCTCCGCGGCCAAATTTTGTTACATCACCTGTAAAAGAAAGAACTGATCAGAAAAGCTATCAAAGATACTGCAAAGGTGAAGAATTCAATGTATTTAAATCCTCTGAATACAAGCACTACAGAACAGGACACCTCCTACACCTGAAAGCCCGCAGTCATTTATGGGAAGCCCTTACCCAGTCTCTGTTCCTGACTGCCACAGGAATATTGCCTGTTGTGGCACAGAGCTCCATGCCATGGCTACTCCATTGATAAAGAGAGATGCCAATACTCACCTGTCTCACACAGTTTGAGCAGACTCATTACTATCAGATCATTGCAATAAAACATGCTAAAAGCAGAAGCATGGTAAAATAAATAGCCAGAGAACCAGTAGTTGTTGGGTTAAAGTGTGACTCTCCTAGAGGTTAAACTGATTAGCTAAGCTTCATGGGCTGAAAGCAGGTTAGGATTTACAGGCAGTGATGGGCATATTTTTGCCAATGTCTGTTTATTTGTCAAGCATGGCTAGTTAAGATGTTCAGTTCCTCACACCACCAAAGTTCTGAAGACAGTAGCTGAAGGCCAGGAAAGCAAGGCTTGCATCGTGGGCCACCTTATTAAAGAAGTAGGAAGGGAAATTCAGTTATTGACCCAAAAACAGCTTCCTAAGAGAAGTGATCATGAAGCAGAAAATTCACAAACACTTGTACATTCTGGCAGCCTACAGAAAAGCATGTTCACATGTTTTCCAAGAGGGTGACACACATCAATCCCTTCTAGCTCACTCCCAACCAGTATTCCTTCTTGCTAGTTACCATGAAGTATGACAACAGTTAATACCATCATTATAGGAACTACAATGCCTTTGGCTACGGTTTTAAGGTTTAATCAACTGGCAGTAGATGAAAACCACTGCCTGAATTCCTGGATGGCACCAATATCATTTTTGCACTTGATGATAGCTAAAGAATAGGAACAAGGAAGGACTTCTTTGATTACAGAAGGGAAAAGCAACTCCTCTTTGAGCAACAGCAGGACAAACTGCACTGAGAAACAAGCTTATCTCACTTGCCATCCTCATTTTTAACTAGAACTCACCTGAGTACGGGTTGTTAGCAAGGCTCCCATCTCTTCCTGTTAAGGTTGCAGGAGCAGGGAATGTAATTCCATAGTAATCCTTCAAAAGAGACAACAGCATTTATTAATAGTTGAAACTGTTAAGACAGCTGGACAGATCTTATGAACTGCATACCAGACACAGAAGAAAATTCTAAAAGCAAGAACTAACGGAGGTCTGGGTGGAAGCTGACCTTACATAGTTCAGCAGAGCTGAAAATTTACCTGGATTCTCAACCTAAAAATAAACCTACTTTATAGACACTTGTCATGTTATATACAAATATTTCATTTCTTAATGGTAAGTTAAAGGCAAAAACTAAGTGATTTCCCATCCAGCTCCCAGCTCTGAACTGTCATCTTCCAGTGAGACTGCCTGAAAGAGAACCAAGCATTGTGGTTCAAAAGCCTGAGGTCAGGCCAGGAGTGTAATCACAACATGGATGTAAGTCTAAGGGTTCCTGCCCTCGTACCATGCCCTGTTTTCTAAAAGTGGAAATGTCAGCCATGAAAACAACAAAAACATTAAAAGGGAGAGAAAAATAGTTATTGCTGGATGACTGAAAAATTTATTGAAACTACTTTACAGGAGACCTCATGTCATAGTCTCCAAAGTGGAGCATGTATCACAACCCACTGCAGTACAGGAAGAAAATGGATTTGGTACCTTTGCTAAATACAGCTTAGGGGAATTTTAAAACAGTGTTTTTTTAACCTTTCTCTCCTTTTTTCATTTTTATTTTTGTGTATGTTTTATAATATATGTATTAGTACAGGGGTATATGTATATAATTCAGAAATAAAAATATACTGAAGGTAAGTGCTCACAAACTTTTTGCTGATAGGGTGCATAAAAAAGGTGTAAATCACTGCCTCAGATCATTCTTCTAGGTCTTTGACAATAAGGTAAGAAATACTAGAAAGCTTGCACTCTGAAAATAACAGGACATGCTAGCAAAATCTAAGCAATATTTCGACCTCAATTTGGGAAAAAAGGCAAGAAGTTTGCCCATCTCTCTCTGGGTGAACTCCACCTGTGTGCCTAGTAATCTGGTTTTTTCCTTCTAATTTTCATGTTCTACACATCATTGCCTCCAATACAGAAAGAAATAATACTTTTAGTAGTAATGTAATAATTTCCACACATTTTCCAACACTGGAAAAGTCTCCTCTTTTATCATACCCCTCTCTGCAAATGCCATAGCACCTCAAATGTTTTCTCAGAGTTGACAGCACCCTCCACCTTGCTCCACTTCCATGCCTCACTTCCCTGTCTCCTACACCCAATCCTCCATCACTGAACATGAAATAATGCAGCAAAGCTTTAGTATTGTAGGTGCTTTCTGTAACTTGTAATGGTGCCATTATACCATAAACCTTTCCTTCCCTGGTAATTCCCCCTTAGGAACTCCAGCATGAATCACTTAGCAAAACACAACTAAATTCACATTAAAAGTCTTAAGCAGGTTATTCAAAAGCAGCACACTCACAGCCTTTTGATGAAAATGCCTCAAAAAGAAGATCTAGAGAAGAGATGTGAACACAATTGAGTGGGTATGAACTGACACACTAACATTTCCCCCTATACAAACTGGACAAAATATAATCAAATTTACATGAGAAGAGGGTAATAATGGTTGCAATTATTCCCACTGCACCTCAGGCAGGGGAAAACCACATCAGTACTGAATATCTGTATCCTACTTGTGCATACACACATTCCAACTAAAAACTCATTAGAAAATAGAGTGCAAGGGAGGTATGTCTGCAGTTCATGCCTGCCCAAAGGAAAATATCAGGGAAGACATTCTGCTTTTCAAACATCACAGATATCTCCTGACCTACAAATGGAGAAGGTCCCTAAAGCCAAAAGTGAAATACCAGAAACAGGCTCAAAAAGTGAGGCAGAAAAGGATGAAAAAAGGGTAAGTGCTAAGATGTAATAGATTTAAGTTCCACCCAGCAGTTACTGGGTACACACACACACCAGTTGTAGGATCTTTGAAGCAGATGAACAGAGAAGACACCATATACCAATGTAACATATACCAAAAGAACCCAAACTACAAAAAAATCCACAAGAGTTTATAGCAATAACATGCACATTACTTGAGTTAAATTAAAAAAAAATCTCAGGAGAAAATCCCATTTTTGCTTTATCAGCAACCACGGGAATCTCTTGCTGCTGGAAGTTACACAGGAAGCAGTGACAATTCTCTCTTGGAACTTTGCCCACTTTCACTTTTCACATGTAAGTGGACTGGCATGTGAAACAGAAATATTCCCACCTGCTCCTGCCCTCAGACCATCTAATACTGTCACATTTCCACAAAAAATTCAACACACAATTAAAAAAAAACCCAAATCTAAAGGACAAACAGTGCATGAATAGTTGATGAAAAATCCTTTCTGACATCTGCACATTTATTTCTAACTACCAACATACCAAGGGTAATTAACTCTGGCTACAAGGGTATGAAAGATGGCTCCAAAAATATTCTGTAAGATTTTGCAGAGAGAAGAAAAACTCTTGCACTAGCAAAGCTGCAGGTGCCACAGAAAAAAAAAAAAAAAAAAAGCATTAAAATATATATATACATATAAATAGAATTTAAAAAGACTGAGAGACTAGCAATATTTTTCAATAAGAAATATTGGAAAACACTAATTAACATGCAAAATAAATATTATATACAAATAATATTAGAGCATGAAATAAGAAAAAAATGGATGCCAGTAGGCAGAGAAATTTAGAGTAAAACCCAAAAAAAAGGAAACACACAAAACAAATGAAAATACAATTCTGAAACACATCCCCAGCACAGCCACCTGGAAAACTTCTGCCACACTTTCATTTCCTGTAATAGCACAGTAGCCAGGCTTCTCCCCTGGTAGCAGCCCTGAGAAAGTGTCAGCTCCTGTTCTCATAGCAGCGTCCCCTCCTGGTCACTGAAAAGCACCAAAGCCCTCAGAAGAAAGCAAATGAAAAATCAAAAGTGAAAACAGAAAAGGGAAATTCTCTACAAGATGATGATGAAAGAAAAGCCTGGGCATGGGCACATAAAAACGCACACCAGGCAGCACCCTAAGCAAAGCAACCACCACTACTGAGCCAGACTAGGCTCCTACACAGTGCCATAAGCTCTGCCATGGCTGTACCTGGATGTGCGCAGCCCTGCCTATGGCACAGCACCCTGGCACTGCTGCTCCTCATCATGGCTCTCGCCACCAGCCTTCCATGCCACCACCTGCAGACCCATGACCCTGGGGATGCACTCCAGCTTCTTCAGGACATGGCTCCCAGCCACACACAACCCTGCCACCTCCAAGAGCCGCCCTTCTTCCCCAACACCCTCCTCCACAACAACCTCCCCCCGCGCCAAGCGGCCGCCACCGCCCTGCGCGTCCTTCAGCACCTCTTCCACACCCTCAGCGCCAACAGCACCCGCCAGCACTGGCCCAGCCAGGCTCGCAACGACCTCCTCAACAAACTCCAGCACCACATCCACCACCTCGAGCAATGCCTCCGCGACAACGCCGCGCTCTTCAAAGGACCACGCAACCCGCTGCTCGCCATCAACAGGTACTTCAGGGACATCCACCTCTTTCTCCGTGCCCACAACCACAGCGCCTGCGCCTGGGACCACGTCCGTCTCGAAGCTCTTGTCTGCTTCCAACATGTGGACAGACTCATACGACAAATGAAGCACCAAGACGCTCTGGACCCCACTAAACCCACCGATAGCAAACACCCATCCCCAGCCAGCACCAGTGGCCACAGATTGAGTGGTGTCAGCAGCAGCCCAGGCTGGGATCACTCAATACCAGTCACACCTCTTCCAACCAGAATGATGAGCTGATAGGGAAAGGGCAGTGACTGTGGTGACGCTGGGGTCAGGCTGTGGTGCAGCCCGCAGACCCAAACCACAGCGACTGGAGAGGAAGGAAGAGGAAATTTCTGCCTTACACACTCATGGACAGCTGCAAGGCATTGGGGATATGGATGGTACTTATTACCTGTGGAATTATTGTGTTCATCCAGACTGCAATCTTACCTGATTAACGGGAAGGGACTCATGGACACTGTGGAACTACTATGGGACTCTTATGCCAATCTCTATTTATCACAGAATTCTGTTTACTGAGTTATATAATTAATTAACTGAATTGTTGATTTATTTATTTTGCTGGGTATTTATTTATTTATTTATTTATTTATTTATTTATTCTTTTGTTAGAAATAAAGACTTTTTGTAATAACAAAAAAGAATGAAAAAGCAAAGCTGTGGTCATTGTGCTTCATACTTACACCTGACAGGCAAAGACACAGTCCCCACAGGCAGGCAGGGATGAATCTCCCTCGTGCAGCCCATCTTGCCAATGCCTCCCATCGGGGTCAAAGGCTACAGACAAGCAGACCATTCTCAGGAAATGGTGGTCCTGCAATCCCCAGGCATCTCTTACAGCTGCCAGACCGTTGGGGCACCCATCTGCCCGAGATGGCATGATGTCTGCCCTGCACAATTCCTCCTCTTCCACCACCACACTCTCTCTTCCAGACCCTCCACTTATGCCAAGACATGAAAGCCAAACCATCATCCCACCACAAACAAGCATTCTGCAATGCCATGGCACTGCTTTGGAAAAAAAAGGGTGGCTTAAACAAGGTGCACCTCAAATAATCAAGGAGGGGACCCATCAAGGTCTGCAGAGATTTGGACAAGGAACAGAAGCCCAGTGCTACCAACTCCACCCAAGAAACACCAAAAACGCACAAACGCCACAGATGTCCAGAACTGCTCACTGCTCTGCTACAGCCACCACAGCTGGTCCAGGATACTTCTGCCTGTGCTTACACCCCAGTGGCTATGGGGACCTGCTGCAATACACAGAGCACACTGTCTTCTTTTTCTTCACCCCAACACATCATCAGCAAGTGAAGAGATCCATCACCCAAACACCACCATCCAACATAGTCCAACCCAATGAGCACAGCATTCCCCATGAAGGAAACTGCCCACACATCACTAGCACCAGGAAGGGTGCTCCTTCACCCTCCAACCACCAGACCAAAGGTATCTCCTAGGTCAGCGCTCTGGCCTTCTGCATGGGACAAAGAGATTGCTTCTTGTACTCAAACAACCTCCACTACTGCATCACTGCAAGGACCCCGTGCCATGCAAACACAAATTATCACTTCTCATTTAGCTGAGTGAGAAAACAAGAGGACCAAACACAGAATCACAGAATCATTAAGGCTGAAAAGACCTCCAAGATCATCAAGCCCAGCCTTTGATCAAATACCACTAAGCCATATCATGAAGTGCCACATCTACTCAATTTTTGAACACTTCCGGGGATGATGACTCCGTCACTTTCCTAGGGAGCCTGATCAATGCTTGACCACTACTTCAGTGAAGAAATTTCCCCTAATATCCAACTTGAACCTCCCCTGGCATAACTTGAAGTCATTTTCCTTTCCTATTGCTAGCTGCTGGGCGAAAAGGCTGATCCTCACATTGTTATAACCTTCTTTTGGATCATTGTAGAGAGCAATAAGGTTTCCCCAAGCCTCCTTTTCCCTACACTGAACTCCTTCAGTTCCCTCAGCAGCTCCTCATATGACTCACTCTACTGGCCTTCCCCAGCTCCATTTCCTCCTCTGGACATGCTCCAGCACTTCAGTGTCCTTCTTGCTGACAAGAAACAAAGCTGAACACAAGATTCCAGGTGTGGCCTCACCAGCACAGGGGGATGGGCACTGCCCTGGTCCTGCTGGCCACACTTGCTGACACAAGCCTGGTGCCACTGGCCTTCTTGGCCACCTGGGCACAGCTCATGTTCAGCCACTGGAAACCTGCACCTCCAGGTCCTTTCCCACTCAGCAACTTGCCAGCCACTCAACAGAGTTGTTTGTTGATGAAGCTTCTGCAGTTCTCTTGCTTCCCTTTTGCAATTTGACTTTCATTGTGATGAGGTTTAAGAAGTCTCCTTTTCCTCATGTTTTTGAACAGTAAAGGATATTTTTAAATTATTTATATTTGTCTGTTTTGCCCTGGATATCCCAAGTGCAGTGTGATGCTGAGAGGAGGTGGTAGCAGAAGAGCCTGCTCATGGCCTTGTTCATGAACAGAGCATCGAAGCCACAAGCAGCTGGTATCTCCAGGAGAATTCTATGGGATACATATGTCAAAGACTTGTCTGATGTCCAGGAAGTCAACATTCCCCGACCTTCCCCCATCCACTAAGAGGCTCACTGTGTTATAGAAGGAGATTGGGTTGGGCTGTTATGGCTTTCACAAACCTATGCTGGCTGGGCCTGATCCCCTGGATCTCCTGTATGTGCTATGTGATAGGCACTCAAGAAGGCTCCATCAGCTTCCCCAGCACCAAGGTGAGGCTGACAGGCCTGTAGCTCCCTGGATTCTACTTCTGACCCTTTCTGCAGATAAGCACCACACTGGCCACCCTGCAGTTGCCTGGGACATCCCTGGTTAGCCAGGACTCCTGGTAAATGATGGGGAGTGGTTTGGTAAGCTTTTCCACCAGCTCTCTTATATATTCAGGTACACAGCAGGACCCCTCAAGATGAAACTTCCACATTGTACCACTGTCCTCCTGATGCTCCTATCCAGAAGTACCCTGTGATGTCAGGAATGAGGACCTCATTGGTTCTGTCTTTTCTGAGGCAGCTGAAGGAAGTAAATCACTCTTAGACAAAAACAGGAGCGGTAGTAATGACACAAGCTGGAACACAGGGAATTCAAATTTCAAATGATTTCAATATGAACAAATAAATGCACTTGTATTATTTTTTGTATTCTGGTGATATAACACCAGAACAGAGATTAGAGAGGTTGAGTGATATCCACTCCTGGAGACATAGCTAAAAGCATCACTGGACAAGGCCATGAGCAGGCTCTTCTGCTACCACCTCCTCTCAGCATCACACTGCACTTGGGATATCCAGGGCAAAACAGACAAATATAAATAATTTAAAAATATCCTTTACTGTTCAAAAGCAAGAGATTAGAGGAGACTTCTGAAACACCATCACAATGAAAGTCAAATTGCAAAAGGGAAGCAAGAGACTGCAGAAGCTTCATCAACAAATATTCAGTGCTCAGGTGCTCAGACCCAGAGCCACCTCCCCAACTTAATGACTTACCAAGCTCCTGAGGTTCCAGAAATAAACCATTTCACGACTCTTTCAAAGGCTAAAAAGAAAAAGCTTATTCATATGAAAACAAAGAAAACAAGACACCGTAAGTAAAAAAATAAAAAACCCTAATGGAGAATTACAAAAATAACTGGGAAGCATCCCAGGCAGAATGGAAGCTTTGGACAACATTTATCAGGGAAGGCTTCCAGCTGAGGTTCAGAAAGGACCTTGCTTGCAAACCCCTTCTCGAAGAAGTCTGGGTGTAGCATAATCAAATCCTAGTCCTAGATTTGGTAAACGATTCATCTCTAAAGAATTATATAGATGTAACTGAGCCTTTATATGACTTCGTCCTGCAAGATTATGGACATACTTATTTATACATTTATATAGGAAATATACTTATATGGGAAAAGAAAATGATTGAAATTGATTATGACAGTGAAAGAATTTTGATCAGAATTATTTATGACATGTTATAGATAATTGTAATTACTTGTAGAGTGCTCTATTACACCAATCCTTTAAAAAAAGCACAATAATAAATTAGAGAACAATGCAATTAACCTAATGACTTTTTTTAAGGCTCAAGGAATAATCTAGAAGTATGTGCCCACTCCAGGGAGGAACTTCCATGCACACTAGTAGAAGGTGTGTGCTGGAAACCACTGCAGTTAAGGTGTGAAACTGGAATATTACAGAAAATAAAATTATTGACTCTAATGCATTATAAGCTAGAACAGCTCTCTCAGCTCAGCAACTAATGAGTAATTAACTAGTTGCCTATCAGTAAATGACCACTAACACCACTTCCTTTTTTCCACACTAGGATCTTAGCTGGCATACCCCCACCAGTGACATTCCCAGTCTGGAAACAGTATTTAAAAATCCTCAAAATGCATGACTTCAGAGCAGTTCAGCGAGACTGATTTACGCACTGTTTGAAGCAGAAAACTCTGTTACTTCCCCTGTCCACCATCTAACATAAGTTTAGGAAAAACGGTAAAGTCCAAGATACTATACAAAACCTGAAGCAGAGTGTCCTGCTAGGAGCAAGAACGGAAATTCAGCAAAACACAAGAGCAATGACAGACGCCCCCAGAAAAAAAGGAAAACCACAAAAAACGTACATCATCACAACTGAATGATGTGCACTAATTTGGAGTTTCAACCCTCCAAAACCAACAGAAACACAAGCGCAACACCACCACATCNACCCAGCTCAACCCTCTACTGCCACTCTCCCCCAGCACACCACTGCCACCGCAGTCCCTAACCACGGACACCCCAACTAAACCCTGCCCCGAGACCACCCCAGCCACCAGCCCAGACTGGAAACCACGGGCGGAAACTCCCAGCAATCAGAAAGCGATGAAGGGAAAGCTGCCGCGATACAAAGCCGCACACCCCGCAGCACCCCAAGCACAGCCGCCACCACCACCACCACCAC
>VWYO01027964.1:0-25435 GCA_013400275.1 Rhadina sibilatrix
GTAAAGCCTTTGACACCGTTTCCCACAGTGTTCTTCTGGAGAAGGTGGCTTCCTATGGTGTGGACGGGTACAGTCTTCACTGGATAAAGAACTGTCTGTCTGTCTGGGCCCAGGGAGAGGTGGTGAATGGAATTACTTCCTGGTCACTAGTGGAGTCCCCCAGGTCTCAGCACTGTAGCCGGTCCTGTTTAATGTCTTTGAGATGGATGAGGGTTAGAAGTGCAGCCTCAGTCAGTTTGAAGGTGACACCAAGCTGGATGTGAGTGTTGATCTGCTGGAGGGCAGGAAGGCTCTGCAGAGGGATCTGGACAGGCTGCATTAATGGGCTGAGGCCAATGGTGTGAAGTTCAACAAGGCCAAGTGCCTTCTTGTTCACAATTCCGGACGGTGCTCCAAGCTGGGGGCAGAGTGGTTGGAAAGCTGCCCAGTGGAAAATGACCTGGGGGTGCTGGTCTACAGTAGCTGAGTGTGAGCCATTGTGAGCCCAGGTGGCCACAAAAACCAGTGGAATTCTGGCTTGGATCAGCCATAGTGTGACAGCAGATCCAGTGCTTGTCCCTCTGTACTTGGCACCATTGAGGCTTCAGCTTGAGTTTTCTGTCCAGTTTTGGGTCCCCTCACTACAGGAAAGACATTGAGATTCTGGAGTGTGAACAGAGACTGGCAGTAGAGCTGGTGAAGGGTCTGGAGCACAAGTCCTGTGAGGAGCAGGTGGGGGAGCTGTGGTTGCTTAGACAGCAGAAAAGGAGGCTCATGGGAGCCCTGACTGCCCTCTACAACTGCCTGAAAGAAAGGTGTGATGAGGTGGGCATGAGCTTCTTCTCCTAGATAACAAGTACAGAAGGAGAGGGAATGGCCTTGAGTTGTTTCAGGGAAAGTTTAGATGCCATTTGAGGGAAAATTTCTCCACAGAAAGAGTTGTCAAGCACTGGAACATGCTCCCCAGGGAGGTGGTGGAATCATTGTCACTGGAGATAGATAAAAGACATAGATGTGCCAGTTAGGGGCAAGGATTAGTGGTGAGCTTGGCAGTGCTGCTCTCTTTTTCCTTCTGCTGGAATTCATCTGCCACTTGGGAAACTTTGCACAGAGCATAAATTATTGCAGTGTTGGGGCTTCTCTTAAATTAGATCCCTTAAAATAGATTGGTGAGAAACTATGGGGCGCTTAGCATTGTGAAATCGGATTTCAATTCACTTTGCAATTTTCCTTCATTCACAACATGAAGCTTGATGTAGAAGGGAAAAGCAGGCTCAGGCAGCCAGGAGAAGTACTGAGGGGTTGGAAGGCTTTGGCAGCTAGAGACACTCTATGGGAAAATTTCTCTGACTGCTACATCACAGAATCACAGAATTATTTGGGTTGGAAGGGACCTCAAAGTTCCAACCCTCCTGCCATGGGCAGGGATGTCCCCCACTACCTAGGGATCTTTCTTCTAGAAGGACAAATGTGTGAGAGCCAATCCACAGAAGATCATAAAATGCTCAGCAACAAGGACTTTTCTGAGCGCTGAAGGATTGAGCAGGACCTGGAAACCAGTTCTTTAGAGAACTGCTAAGTTACTAGGTTTTTCCCACCGTGTAGTCTTACAATCCTTAGTAACCTCTGAGGAACAGTACTTTGAACTCATTTACTGGCTGATCATTATACATCAAGTCTGACCAGCTAAAGGATTTGAGGTAGCCTTGAACTTCAACAGCTCTCAGTCCCTCATAGTGTGTCAGACTAAAAGAGTCTGACAGTCTATAAATAGTCTTTGAGGAACCCCTTTAAAAGTAATTTACCATATTGCAGATGACACACCCAATCTGATTCCCCTGTAGCTGGCATACTATGGGTACTGTAGGCACCAAATCTCCTCAGTAACAAATCACTGATTCCTGTTCCCATATTGTTTTATTCAATCCCTCATTTTTTCCTTATCCCCTACCACAACTGGCAGTTTTGGGATTTTATTTTTTTTTTTTTTCTGTAAAGCTATTTTACAGAAAAACTGTATTTTACTGTCCTTGTTTCTAGCAAGAGTTCCTTCCGTCAGTAAACTGAGGAACAACCCCAGGACTCAATTTCTGGCAGCTCACCTAGATTTATTTTGTAATTTTTCTGGGAAAAGTCTTCCGGATGACTGGGCAGAATTTTAAATAATCTTCCAGATCCAGAAGCTGATAATGGAAAGACTCACATTACATCCCTCATTATACTCTGTTCTCAGAAATTAGATTTCTTAATTTATTTAATTCTGGCTGTATTCATATGTCTTTGTTAAGCTTCCAGATAATTTTATTGACAAGTTATTTTTTGTCCTTTTTTTCCCAGAATTGTAATGTTGCCTCAGTGGTTTCTAGAGAGGGGTGCGAGTATCATAATTGCTGATTTTTTTGCAAAACATTTAATGTCAGGTCAATCTTCACTTATCTCTAAATGGATCTTCTTTTTATCATTAACTGAATGTTATTTTTATTAGTGCTTCACCGCTACGAAAGATTCTCCATATTTGCAGTTGCAGTAAATTCTAGGCCCACTGTTAGCATTTTGTCAGACTATTTGTTTTGTCTGCTTTGGTTTATTTAATGTATCACTTAGATGAAGCAAACAAACCTTTGCTCTGTTTTTCCAACTCATCAATGTTCAATTAATTTTAATATATATTAATAAATGATGAATGTACTTGCATTTTATCTTGTAATATTGGAAATTCTGACTATAAAACCATAAAATGTCATTTTGATTCTATGTAGTGTCTACATAGAAACAGAAGTAATTTTTCCTACTTTTTGTCATGCTGTTTACAACTAGGTTTAGAATTAATCGACTTCTCCAGTTGCCACTGTTTCATACAAAGCATAGAGAAATTAGTATTCAGACAGAACCATGCTGAACTTAATTGACAATTACTGCTAGAAAGAAGTAAATGTTCTTCCTGACAAAAACAGGAGGAAAACATTATATATTTACCTATATAAGATTATTAGATGTAAGGACATTTTTATAAGATTTTCTATATTTATAAGATGCAGAAATAAATTTTAGGAAGGAAAGATAGCATGAGAAGAAAGTATGATTATGTAGAGAAGAAAGGACAAAGCAATAACAGAGTATTTTACCGTTAATGGTAATAAATAATGTAGTGATCTGGAACGAAACTTTGGTTCATCCAGATTGTGTTGACACAGGGTAGCATTTGCCTAAACAATCACTATGCATTCACTCTGAACAACCACTATCATACTCCTTTTTATAGGCTGCTGGAGAATGTTTGGCAGCACCTTGAGATGGCAGTGGTGTCTTATGCAGGGCAGCGGTCCTCCCCTATGTATCAAATTTTAGGGGCGTCTTTCTATTCCTATGAAATGGCAATGTGGTGGTCATGTTTTGCTGTTATTTACATGTATTTTTCATCAGAAGAAATAGTATTCTGTTGATCACATCAATGGCCAAAGAACTGGTAGGATAAGTCAGTTTGTTTCAGATAAAAGGAGTGTGAGATATGCTACAAATATTTTTAGTCTAAAGAAGCTTATTCCAGTATTGTTTTACAAGTTCATGGGAAAATTCCTGAGTCATCCCTTGGTTCAATATTTAACTAGAGCTGAAGGATCTTCTGCCATGCTTGTGGAATAAAACTCTGTGCCATGCAATTGTAGCTCAGTGCTAAAAGTCTTTAAACACAGCAAGAAGTCAAGAAGTGGAATTCCTGAGTGCAATAAAGGCTGACAAGTGAGCCGGTACAACTAAGGAGGGCACAGCACGTATCTGTGAGCAGAGCTGGTATTTGCCTACCTTGTGTGCCAAGGAATTTCCCCAGTGCTTGTATTTACAGAAACATTCCAGTACTGCAAATATGCTCGTTTGTACAGCACTGGCTGTGGAGTGTGCACTGGTGTGGGACTGTTGAAGCTCCACTCACAACTGGAGCTTCTTGTCCCACTTCAGTGGCTGCAGAGTGAAGGCCTATAAGTGCAGGGTAGTATTTGCACGGGGAAGACTACTGGGTCTTTTCTGAATGGACTTAAAGGTGCTCACTGACAGTCTGAAGGGTTTGTGATAATTTTGTGCATCATCATAAGTCTTGGGTCTCCCTACTGGGGAGTCCAGAACAGCCAAGGATTCAGTTTTTGCTCTAATCCACCTCTTAATAGTGAACCTTTTCTGATGTATACCATAAAAAGGCTGTGATTGGAATTCTTACTGTTCACTCTTACTGACTTTTATAAGCCTGTTAATAGATTGTGTGCTAATACACAACTTCAGTTATCTAGAATTTCAGTCTCGAGGTAAAGGAACCTTACAGGAGTACCTTTTATTCCCTGATACTGGACACCATTCCATAAATAGCACTTCTTTTATTGATTGTTAGTGCTGTATGTTGAAAAAATCAGTCTTCCTCAAGAGTTTTTGTGAAATTGAAATCTGCTTCTTACAATAATATGACTTTCCCTGGATAATTGGATACATTGCAAAAATGACAAACAAACAAACAAACAAACAAACCTCCCAAACCAACAAACAAAAACCCTAAACAAACAAGAACCAAAACAAAAGAAAACCCAAACCAAAGCATAACAAACAAAAAAAGGAAGCCAATCCAAACCAAAAAAAAAAAAAAAAAAAAAAAAAAAAAAAAAAAAAAAAAAAAAAAAAAAAAAAAAAACCCCAAANACCTATATATGGAGATGCTAAGATGTTAGTGACTACTAAATGTATGTCTGCATGCATTCATGCAACTAGCTTTTCCCTTGGGCCTCCCAGTCTAGGTCCCCCCCCCTCCCCCCCCCCCCCCCCCCAAAACAATACAAACCCAAATAGGAATACCCAGTCAATGTGTGTTACTTGTTCATACTCCTATAACTGAGTTTTTTTATCCAAGTCTTCATCCCATCAAGGTTTCAGCTAGGAATGAATTTGTCTTTGGCATTTTTTTCCATAGTTAGAGAGGTGGGTGGCTAGCAGGATAAGGAGGCAAGAACAGGCTTGAAGTTTTTAAAAGAAAAATTCCTTGTTTCTATATAAGGGGGCCTTATCAAGAAGCCTCTGCAGTATCACAGTTTTCCAATTACTTCCCTTTTAGGTGCCCGAAACTTGTTTTGTCCTCCCCAAATTACTGCAAATGTCCACTCCTCCCTGAATTTTGGAGCAGAATGATGTTACTGTTTTCAGACATGCCTCACTTTATCCTCCTAAAGTAGTAACTTTAGTATAATGTAAATAAAGTATAATGTTTAACAACTTATTTATAAATTAAATAAACTAAAATATTACTCTAACTGTAGCAATAATATATTTTTTATAAAAGTGATAGGATTGGAAAACCAAATGCTGAAAAAATTTGAAAGAAGCAAAAATTCAAGTTATTCAGTCAATGTTATCCTAGCAGCAGAGTATATCTTGTGGCCTTTCTGCTAAATACATATTTAAGTTTAACTTTGCTGCTTGACAATGAGCAAAAGAATTAAAACTTTGCTTTTGTCATCTTGTTCATAAATAGGAGCAAGCTAGCACTGGAGGAGCAAAAATCATAACTAGAATATCTTTATTTCCAAAGGTGGACTTTTAAAAATATTTTTGATTTATAGTAAATTCATCTTTTGTAGTAAATTCTTGATTGTAGTAAATTCATCTTTTCTCTTCTCCACTATTAAAGTTAAAGCTAAATCAATCATAGAAGGAAAATTAATTAGGATTGTCCATACAGAAAAAACAGTGCAAAAGGAACCTATTTTATTTTAGGTGAGTCATATAGCATGAGCCAATTCACATAATATGGACATATAATTAAAGAAATACATTAAAAAAGAATAAAAGCTGACAGATATGCAGGTGATCCAACCAAGGTGACCTGAGTTGAGTAACTGAATTTCAGTACAGTAGTTTCATAAATGATAAAACTGTCCTGCAGATAAATCTGTTTAAGGTGCACATGACATGTGCAATCTCGTGTGTTACCAACACTGCGTAACTTTTACCCACACTTCACTGTAACTTTGATCTTTAGAGATTACAAGCAATATTATTAGTCTTCTGATACGTAGTGAGGGGTGTAATTTTGTGCAGTTGCCAATGTGCGAGTCAAAGGTTTCAAAAAGCTGAGATAGTGGACCTTGCACACAGTTACAGCTGTTTTCCCAGCCTCGGAGTTACAGTTTGTCAAGAGAGTAACTGGGACACTGCCCTTTTTGCAGAAGCAGCATGCCTTCTTGGCAGTAAATAATTACTACAGAAATAATAATCTGCTTACCAGATAAAGAGAGTTTTCTTCTAGATTTGATGCTTTGGCATGGATATTGACTGTATATTGTAAAACAAAACTGTCAGGGAGCAAAACTGAACACTGGACTACTGATGATCCCATCCCCATTGCTTGGTCAGTAGAAAGCAACCTGTTACAGTTATGACTGTGCCAACCAGGCTTCGGCTGTCCTGTCTGTCCACTAACCTATGCCAGCTGGTCTAGGCACAGCTAAAGGGTCAGCATGCACCAGAGCTGTAGCCAGTATGGGAATTCAGCAACCACTGTTGCTGAATCTTTAGATGCTTATGTGCTCTCGTGTTATGCCCCTGGGCACTCAGCACATATTGTCAACTTCAGCTCCCTGTTATGGAAGCACTGCTCTGACAAGTTGCAATACAGCCCTCATTCCTTTGGGCACTTTGAATTGAAAATGACATTATAGTAATATCTCAGGATAGCATATATGACTTCAAAAAACTGTATGGACTGGGATATGCCTCTTATGACAGGATCAGAATATGGTTCCTTTTGGTCATATCCTGACTGTACACTGCCAGATTTGTGTGAGTTTGGCAGTTGCTGACTTCCCTGACACAAGCCTCTCTACAGCACAGTGTGAAGAGGTCTCCTCTGCAACAGATGCTTGTACTGGTCTCCTGGAGTCTCTACTATTCACTAGAAATTGCTCTCCCTGCCCAGGCCCCAGCTGAGTATTGCAATAGTCCAGAAGGTTCAATACACAAAAATAAGTAAATAAAAATACTGCAGTATTAGGACTATTCATTTTGCCTTCTTTAAGTATCTGACTTCAGTGCAGTTTTTGTAACATGACCTTAGTAATCTTTGTTTCCTACATATTTTCAGTTGAGAGATGCACTTTTATGAAGCAATCTGGATAGACCATTACCTAAAACCCTTAAATTTAAGAGGATTTAGCTTCCAGCTAAAGTTTGCAGGTAATGAAGCATTAAGAACATATTTACAAGCATGTTTGCTGGGGCTAAAATGGAATTCTTTCCCTAAAAGTCAGAAATGGTAACAGACATTTAAAACTATGTACTTCTCACTTTGTCAGTAGTGGCTATCATAGATTTCTAAGGAGTAATCAATTCAGGATCTGTCTATGCTTATCAGTTGTACTCTGCCATTTATTCTGTGGCATTTAAGCTTTGTCAGCATAAGTGTCTTACACTTTCTAAGGCCTTACTTTTTATGGCACGTGTTCTCTAATTGCCATATGGCTCCCAAAGACTGAATGTTCATATGATGACGACAGTGATGATGATGGTTTCAAGAATCCAGATGGTATAGCATGGAATACATCTTCCAAATTTCCCTGAATATGAAGCCAGACCAATTATAAAAACAGAAGTACCAACTGGACCACTGGGTGGAACAGGAAATCACACCTGGACCATGATCGCATCAATTTTATTCAGGTGGGAAGAATACTGTAGCTTTAAGACAGGTAAAAATGAAACTCAATAGTTATGGCAAATGTGTCTAACCACAGGAAATAGAATCTTACTAAATAGTGGTGAATCCAATGGGATTTGGGGTAATGGTGTCTAAATTCTGAACCCAAATCCCCAGATGCTCTCCACTTGATAACAAGCAAAGTGATTGGGCTGAGTGGATGGGTTCAAGAGAGAAGAGCCTATGTTAATAACTATTAGATCCTTGAATGGGCTCTACACAGCTATTTTACAAAGCTGCCTGTATCCAGGCCACACACAAGCATAACCCTATTAATGTTCCTATTTCAGCCTGTGAACTATGACCTACCTATTAAGGGAGCCCCTGCCATCCTCAAAAGTTATCATATTGCAAAACAAGATGAAATTGAAATAGATGCTGACTTCAGTGCTGTCTGTTGGTTGTAATAGAGACTGTTGTAGATCAGGGAGAATCCCTACTATGCAGGGGTATCCCCATAATGGCAACATTAGAGCATGCTGTCATAAATCATGGGCAAAAGTTGGGAAGGGATAATACATCTAGTGACACCAAAAATACAAGTCACAAGATCAGACAAAAAGTTCCCTGGAACGAGAACTCCCTGATCATCCACCCAAGACTTGGAGGTGGAGACATCTGTGTAGTCAAGTCTCAGCATTAGGCATTCCAAGAGCTGTAATTCAGAGATAGTCCAGCAGCACTACCCAGGGTCTAATTCATGTGGTTCTCAGACGAGCCCAATTCAGAGAAATGAGGATAGCAATTAGAGGGAAGATATCCCAAAGACTTGTAACTCCAGCTGCTGTTTAATAAATGTTGCATTAAAACGAAATATAAAAAAGAAAGTAGAATGCACATAAAGATATATGCACGAGTGTAACTGGTATAAATGTATATTGGCACAATGTATATCAACACAGTAGAGACTAACATAATCTACACAATGCCTTCCACTACCTCTAAGACCCCCAGTAAGAGTATTGAAACTTTATTTCCACAAATTTCTAAAATTGGACCCTATGCCATCAACTCTACGGGCCAGCAACAAGTGCTATTTAGTCCTTTAAGGTCTTAAATGAGTGGAGTTATCAGTGCAGATTAATACCTCTGCAATTAAACCTGCCTACTCACCACTCCTGAGCACATTTTACACAGGATGCCCAGCATGATTGCATGGATTGACCCTCACCTCTCCAAAATGATCAAGGAGAGGTGTGACAGGCACCCTGGGGAAAGATTAGGAGAATTAAGTAAGATGAATGCTGAAATCCTAGCAAACAAAATAATTCACTAACAAGTGATTTACACCAATTGGAACATCCATTTAGATATTCCTAATCAGCATTAGGGACTAATCAGTGGCTTTTATCAGATATATTACTCAGTGGGGAAGGACTGATGGAAAGAATGACCTGATAGTAGAGGTGAGTGCTCTAGGTGCAGCACAAACCAGTATCTCTTATGCTCTCAGTTCAATCAAGATCAGTTGTGGATACAGTTGACTGCCCCAGTAATTAGAAGTAAAGGTGATGAGGCCACTTTACCTACTGAAATTGGAAAAGTATTCTTGGTTAATGCAACTAAACTTGAAAGGGAATTCCAGTCTTAGTAGCATTAAGTGAATTTCACCAATTAACTTACTTTCAGCAAAGCCACAGCTTTTTTTCTGACAATATGCAATGTTTATTGTAAACCTCATATATCAAATCATTGCCATGGGATTGAATCACTATGGAGCTCTATTCTAAATTCAGAATTTAGGCAATTTAAAGCCCTCTTCCAGTTTCTTTTGTGTACCTCCTCAGTGGCAGAGCATGAGACAAGAAAAAAAATCCTTGACTTAGTATAAACATGAGATAGAAAAAACCAAAACATAAGTGTGTTATCAACACCATTCTCATTCCAAATCCAAAACATAGCATTGTAACAGCTACTGAGAGGAAATTAAGTATATCTTAACTGAAACCAGGATTCACATGAATCACTTTCTGTAGGTGCCTATTTCCAGTAAAATGCATTATGTGAACTGGGAAGCATTGCTGTATTTACACTTTCAAAAATAAAATTATGTCCATTTTTGTATATTAAAAAAAATGGGATTTTGAAACTGTTCTTGAACAAATGCTTGTAGGGGTACAGTTTCAGAATTAATTTAAACTGAAGCTTTTTTAGCAGATGATTGTGGGGCCACCTGACTCTGTCTGCCAGTCCAAGTGAATATATAGGACACTAGAAAAGAATCGCTGAATCATTAAGGTTGGAGAAGACCTCCAAGGTCATCAAGTCCAACCTTTTACCAAACACCAACTGATCAACTAATCCGTAGCACTAAACACCACTTCCAGTCATTTCTTAACACCTCCAGGGATGGAGACTCCACCACCTTCCTGGACAGCCAGTTCAAAGGCTTAACAACCCCTTCAGTGAAGATGTTCTTCCTGAAAACAAAATGTGCCTTTTTTGGCAGAAGCCTACTCAGATCCAGTTAAACAAGGTTTGCAGCACATCATAAATACACTCTTTCTTCTGTATTTATTGTGGCTTTTGTAATTGAGCTTATTGATGTACTGAGCAAACATATTTCATACTTTTTAAAGAAAATATTAATAGACTTTTGGAATTCCATGTGAAAAAGATTAAAGTTCATAACTATATTTCAGTTACGCACGGATTTCTGTGGACTTCCCAGCTTAGCTCCAGGTGCTCTGTACTTGCTTCTCAGACCCTTAGCTGTCTTTTATCAGATGTACCAGTTATTACTCTGCATATAAAGCAAGGGAAGTGTGTGGCTCAAATGGCTGAGCTTTTCCAAAGTTTGTTATATTAAACATATCTTGAAGTCAATAATTATTTTTTTAAAAAAATATTACCCTATATCGAAATTAGCAGTGTTAAGCATATGAATCAGGCATGAAAAAAATTCTAAAAAACTGGGCATTGCAGCATGTACGCTCTGTTAATTTCTAAGGATCGCTTTGCAGTTTAGAGCTTCAATGTCTGATTTTTCTCATCTCATCTTAGTGAAGTTGGTGGTGACAAAGGCAAAAACATTTCAGTAGGTCAGTAACATCTCTTTTCTTTCATATGACATAAAGTTTGGGTTATCTGGTTGCTCTAATTCTTTTTAGTAGTCAAGAAGCTGAAGGCAAGAGCTATGATGCTTTGTTTGGAGCATAATGTACAGCTTTAAAATAAGCATGGTATTCAATTCTGTGAAGAGGAGTACTTTTCTACTCCTTGATTGAATAACAGAAAAAAGATATTTCCAGTTGCATGACATTTCGGAACTCTATTCTTTGCAGAGCTATTAGTTCACTGTCTATTTTGGATGCAACATTTTTAATTTTGGAGGGAATCTTCCCAGATGTTTCTATAGCAAAATAACATATACTAAAAATAACTACTTTCAAGACTAATTGACTTAACTTCCTTTCCATAAGTAATTAAACAATACCTTTTTACACTGAATTTTATAAAGCACTTAATAGTAGACACACATCACTTTGTCCAACCGTAGTTTTAGAGAGGGACAATCAGATGGGATATACTCCTTACTACTGCAACCAAGATGAGCTCTATGTGGTTAAAAATGTGGAAGCCTCTGCACACTTCCTGTAGTTAAACTATAAAAATAAAAATACCATCTTTGAATAGCTGGATTGGAATGTGCTTCTTCAGCCAACCTGTGTCCGTTACAAAATTATGCAGGACCTTGGGTCTGTCTCAATTAGAGAATCTCAAAGGATTTATGAGATGTTAACTCAAGCAAAGTGTAAAAAGGCTGCATAATTTTTTCCATTGACTACTTCCCAGTATTTAATGAACATTAAGTATTTTAATTTTTATGTGTAGTGGTTCACTTTCTGCTTTACAGTTTTAAATTCTAAACACTGAAAGCAAATAGGCAGTTTCCGTCTGTAGAAAGACTTGTGCTCATTTTGTTTTCGCAGCCCGAGTCTATGAATTGGGAAATTACAGTATACCTTGAAAATAAAACTTAAAAAAAACTGTTCTGCTGAGGGAGTGTTAGCAGACAGATAGCTGTATTGGTAGAAATTTGCTGTGTATTGGATTTCTGGATTTTATGTGTTGTTCTCATGTCTTGGGTTATGGAACCAAAAATGTGTATTCTCTTTCATCTGTTGAAAGCAGTTGGGGAGATGTTTTTTCTTTATCTCTTGTAACTCTGCGGGGAGGGGGNGCAAAATTTGGAGGGGGTAAGGGGTTTACATTCTCCATTCCAAGGGAAACTCCAGCTTTCCCTGTCAGATACCTGTCTTTCCAAACCAAGACATCCCATTTGAAGTTTTCATTAATATATCACCTCATTTTGATCCGGTTAAAAAGCAGTTGTATTGAATCAGACCAAAATATCTCCATTAGCAGCAAGTTATTAGAGAGCATAAGAGCAAACATGGGCTGGTCTTTTCCCTACCATGTTCTTTGGCTTTATGCAGTCAGTGGCTTAGGGACTTGCCAAACTGGAGGCTAGTGGGGATAGATGGTCTATATTCCTTAAATTGGTCCAATCATTTTGGCCTCCTTGATGAGCTGGAAGGGTGAGTTCTATCAGCTGATTCCGTGTCATTAGAATGTATTTTTGTAGCCTGTATCAAACATCCTGAAAACATCAAACATCAGAGAAAAGCAATAATTATTTCTTCTATTTTAAGAAATATTCAATAGCAGTTCCCCATTTACAAACACTATTTTAACTGATCTCTGCTGTGTTCCCACAAAATAAAGAATTTTCAAAGCTTTTGTGAGAGGAACAAATAGCTGAGGCACATCCCAAAGATATCTTGCTCACCATTGTGTGGCTAACGTTTGAGTTAAGGTATTAATGAATATATTTGTTATGCAGCTCAATTTTTATTCATGCTACTTCACCTAGCACATAATCATTTAATATCACTTACCATTGGCTATGATTTTGTAAAGGAATAATGCACATCCATAGCTATTATCCAAGTTGCTGCAAATACATTAGCTGTTCACACCCTTCCCATTTTTAGAACAGCTTTTAATTTTCAAAGCAAATTTTTGATACCTTTCTTCTAGATCATCACTAAGTTTCTGTATCAGCTATTGTTTTGCACTTCCCAGGACAAGTGACTGTTTCAATCCACTCTGTCTGTGCTCCTGTGTTCTACCACCCCTAACTCTGGTGGTCCTGCTGTCTCTAAGAGTCTACACAAATCCCACCCCCTTTGTACAGCTACAGCACAGACTATTCACCAGTCTCTCTATTTCTTTCACTTTTCAGCATTTCTCAGTTGGGTGTATCACAAATGATATGTTCAAGTGGTCCATTTCCTTCCTCTCAGTTCTGCAAAATTCTCCATTTCACAAATACGTTGAAAATCGTTCTTTTTGAATATTAAGTTCTTTTTCTTGTGTTGTCTTATATTGGGTTATGTGGTATTGGATTATTGTGAAAACCTGCCTAAAACCAATCTGGTTTGTGTTTGATGCTGATCTCTCTATTTTTATGTTTATAAATTTGATGGAAGGGGTTGGGGGTGGGGTTGGTTGTAGTGGTTGTTGGGGGGATTTTTTTGGTGTTTATATATGTCTGCAGACTGTTTTTTTATGATGCATACAGGAAACGGAAGTAGATGCATCCCCTGGAATAGTTCTGAAAATTCAGTGCATGCTTCCTATTAACTGGCATACATTCAAAAGTATGGGATAAATTAAGAAAATGCTGAGCATAATAAAATGATACAGTTTAAGATGTGAATGTAGGCCAAATTGTACCACAAAAGGAAAACAGGTAAAATAGCGAATTGTAAGAATAGTGGCAGTACTGAGAATGTTCAAACCTTATCTAGAAAATTTCTGCTCTCAAAAAGGTGGTACCTCTGACTGGTTTCAATAGCTAACAAACCTCGAGCACTCACACGTCCAGAGCTCTGTCTGTGAAAGCAGTGAGTGGGCTATAGGTATAAACTGTACCACTTTGTTAGGTACAACTACTACAAACTCAAGAATTAAATTAAAAATGCATTACATCTCAAAGATGATGTAACAGATGGTAAATGAAGATAAGGATCATGACCATCTTTGAGCAGCGTTATATAGTGGAAGATGTCTTTGTGCATGGCATGGTGGTTGGAACTAAATCATCCTTGAGGTCCCTTCCAACTCAAACCATTCTATCATTCTGTGACAACAACAAATTTTGTTGTTCTTTATGTTAATTTCTATTTCTTTCTATATAGTTGCCTAAACACTTTCAGCAGTCTCTTTCCAGAGCATACATATCAAGAAATTAAGATATCTTGCTAAATAACACCCATGTTACCAAAAATAAAAGCATTTTCTGCAGACCTGGTAGATATGTAAATGCTGAGCACCACTGATCCTGTAAGAACACTCCTCCATGTATCGATCATGACTGCCCTGGGGTTTGGATTGCAGTTTAGTACATGGGATAAATTCTGTGTTGAGGTTCCCATGGCTTTTAATAATGAGGGGTTGGGGCATTTGTGTCCTATTGTCTTGGTCTGCCAGGGAAAGCAGGAGCTTCCCTTGGAATGGAGAATGTAAACCCCTCTCTCTGAATTATTGTAATTTTGCAATTAGGGGCTTTCAGGCAAAGATTTGGGAATAGGAATAACAGTGCTTTACTAGGATTATTTAGAATACAAATGTAGTAGTAAGTCAGAATACAACCTGACACCCTGTTGGTCAGGGTATTGAAAGCAGTTCAAATAAATCCTCCTGGAGTAACAGATTTGGTTCTGTTGGAGTAGAGATGATCCTGTAGAAGGGTCCAGTGGTTGGCGAGATGGGTCCAGTATTTCTCTGGTTAATCCAGTGGAAAACCAGGCTGTCCTGCAGTTCTGAATTGCTGGTTTTATTCCAGGTAGAAATGCTTGGCTCCTCCCAGTGGGTGGAGCATCTCAAAATGGGATGATGCAATGTTTTCAGTCATGTGGTGAGCCTTAATGGCCCATTAACAGAAGGTATCCCCCAGGAGGGAGGATGGGTTGTGGAAGAGATAAGGAACCCTGCTCCATCTGGTTTTAACAGCTGGGCCATTGTCAGAAGTGCCTGCCCCCTCCCTGCTGGAGTTATGAGGAATGGGTTATACATGAGATAAAGAAAAACACCTCCCCAGCCGTTTTCAACAGATGGCAAATAGAATACACATTTTTGGTTACATTTTTTAACACAAAACACCTATCCTCAGACTGTGTTTGGCTGCTGTTTTCCATCCCTTTTCTAATTATACACTGTGCTAGTGCAGCAGATTCTGTTAAGGCAGAAGGTGGTTTCTACCTGCAAAGGAGAGTTGTATGTTCTTTCTGTCTTGGGAGGTAGAGATCCATGTTACTGGGAATGGAAACAGCCTGCAAATGCCAGGCTCTAGTCACATAGCTACCTAACAGTTACGCAATATTTTAATGTTGTGTACGTGTTTAAATGTGGAGTCTTTCTGCTTAATAAGGACAAGGACAATTAAGTGCTTTAGCTGCTGGTCACTTCTGTCCTGAGAGGACTAAACACATCTAAAGTGTGCTGAAGAACTTTCTGTGGGGCAATTTATTTTGTAAACACAGTAAAACATATTAGAAACAACTAAATATACAAATCTGGGGCTAGATTTCCAAAAAGAAGCTTTAGTGTTGCAGTACATTGTTTTTGTACAGTTAACTTGGATCCAGAGTGAAATATAATGAAGATCTATGCCAACTTTCTGCATACATCTCTGTTCAGAATTTTTCATATGATGTAGTTAAACAGGTATTACTTTACCATCTCCATTTAAGATGTGAAATTCAGAGTATTAGGCTAAAAAAACAGAAGTTTTAAACCCCTTTTCTCCCAATGGGACAGGGATTTCTCTTTTGAAATGCTCTGTTGTTTTCCCATTCACCAAAGGATTTAAGACACTCCAAAGGCTTCTGGAGAAATGCCCAGATTCAAACCCCTTTTCCCAAAGACTAAGAGCAAGCTTCATGAACTGAACTGCTTTTCCCTTGTATGCCTGCAGATAGCCAGAACCTGTTGCATAGATCAAACTTTGCTAGTTGTCTTCTAGAGGGCTGCTGACCCTTTTGGGGATTGGGGAAGCAAAGTACTTCCCACCTGTCTTGGTTTTAGGCTAGGATAGAGTTAATTTATTCTCAGCAGCTGTTACAGTGCTGTGTTTTGGATTTGGGATGAGAATGGTGTTGATAACACACTGATGTTTTGGGTTTTTGCTAATTTTGTTTATGCTAAGTCAAGGACTTTTTTCTCTGCCAGTGAGGAGGTGCACAAAACAAACTGGGAAGAAGCATATCTGGGACTGGTGATCTGAACTGACCAAAAGTATATTCCACACTACAATATGTCATGCCTGGTATATTACCTGGGGCCAGTTACTCTGAAGAGGGGCAAATCTGGGTTAGGGAAGGGGATCTGGCTTCTGTCAGTGGGTAGTGAACAATTACATTGGGCATCACTTGTTTTTTCCTTGTTATTATAATTATTATTTTAACTATTACTGTATTTTTTACTTTATTTTCAATTATTAAACTGTTCTTATCTCAACCTACAAGTTTTACTTTGATTTTCTTCTATATTCCATCAAGTTGTCAGGGGAGAGGGGGTTTGAATGAGTGGCTATATATTGTTTTATTTCCAGTTGGGCTTTAACCACAACATCAAATGTCAGTAAAGATCAGGTTTGTGACCTCCTGAAGATCCTGAGTATACAAAAGCCCCAGGAACCTGATGTCTTGAGAGAGTTGGCTGATGTAGTTGCCAAGCCACTTGCCATGATATTGGAGAAGTCATGGCAGTCAGGGGAAGTCCTGAACACTGGACTTGGAAGGTGACCCTGGGAATGACTAACCTTCCAGCCTCATGTCTGTGCCTGGGAAAATCATATAGCAGATCCTCCTAGAAGCTGTGCTATGCTTTGGAGGATAGGGAGGTCATCTGAGACAGACAGCACAGCTTCACCAAGTCCTGTTTGACCAATCTGGTGGCCTTCCATGATGGGGTGACCACATCAGTGGGAAAGGAAGGGCTACAGATTTATCTGCACTTCTGTAAAGTCTTTGACAGTGTCCCCCACAACATCCTTCTGTCTAAATTGGAGAGATATGCATTTGATGGGTGGACTGTTNTGCTCTGCTCTGCTCTGCTCTGCTCTGGTGAGACCCACCTGGAGCACTGCATCTGGCTCTGGGGTCCCAGCAAAAAAAGGACATGGACCATTTGAACAAGTCCAGAGGAGGCTATCAAGATGATCAGAGGCCTGGAGTACCTCTCCTATAAGGAAAAGCTGAGATTATTTGGATTGTTCAGCACGGAGAAGAGAAGACTCCAGAGTGACTGTGGAGGTCCAGTGGCTTGGCCTGGCCAGTGAGCCAACCATAGCTGGGATCAGCCCAAGGCCATGGAAAGCAACACCCTAGGTTCAGGGACACTCTTTATGGTTATGGAGAGTTAAAATTAGTTGGAAAGGGATTGTGGGAGTTTTAATGTTAATATGGGTTATGTTACTAGTTCAAATTTGTTAGATTGTTTCTAGAATGTTCCATGGTTGGTGTATATAAGTTGGGCTCACCCCTTATTTGAGGTCTTAATGCTGAGCTGTATTCAGGAGCATTCCCTTTACTACAGCAGAAGAATAAAGGACCCTCAGACTTTTCACCTAAGACCCATCACCTGCTTTTTCTTCCGCACCAACCAGTGGCAATTATTATTTGCCAATCCTTGCAGGCGTGGACAGAGTATGGAACAATGTGACAGGTGACCTGATTGTGGCCATCCCATGCTTGAAGACAGCCTGCAAGAGAGAGAATGACTCTTTACAGGAGCATGTAGTGACAGGAGAAAGAAGAAATGACTTCCAACTGACAGAGAGTAGGCTCAGATTAGATACTAGGGAGAAATCCTTTACTGTGAGGGTGATGAGGCACTGACACAAGTTCCCCAGAGGAGCTGTGAATACCCAATCCCTGAAGGTGTTCAAGGCCAGGCTGGATGGGGCTCTGAGGAACCTAGTCTAGTGGAATGTCCCTGGAGCTAGATGATCTTTAAAGTGCCTTCCAATTCAAATAATACTGTGATTCTGTGATTATATGGTTTGAATCATCTGTCCTTATCTGGATCCCAGAGAAACACAGAGTGAGCTAGTTGATGACTAGAGAAGTGGTGGACCAGCAGACTTGCATCTTCCAGCTTGCTCATTCTTATGTTTTCCTACCGAAAGGATAAATCAAAAAAGGCTGATGGCAGTCTAGTGTTACGTATTCGAGTCCGGGAAAGCCTATCTCCTACAGATGGGGCTGCATGTGCTGTGTGGATAAACGTGACTATTAATCTACTCTGACAGGAAGAGGTATGAGTCATATGAAATTTAGCTTTTGCAAACTGTTAGATTGATGTACCATTAAAAAAAAAAAATCTATTGGGAATAGAATTGGGTACATAAACTGATTTTCCAGCTAGAACAGGCAGGCAGCAGATGTTTTTGCTAATATCTGTCCTCTAGAAAACCCCACCTGAAGAATGAGTTTTTATTGCCAAAGTCAAGATTGCTGAAGAACTCTGCATTTTCATGAGGAAGATGCTTCTTTCAGTGTGGTAATTCAGAAATGGGGAAAAAAGAAACACAGAAATAAAACTGTGATAAATTTTCTTTTTCCTTTCAGTTTAAGTCTTCCTGCAGGAATTGTAATGTATACCCTTTCTATTTTACCTAAATTAGGATGCAACAAGGGTTTATAGATGAAAGGTATATTTTTTCCACTGTGGAAGAAGGTCTAAGCATCTTTTGTTAGCATCTGAGCTAAATGCAAAAAATAATTTTAAAAATAGTATTGATTATGTTTGCTGCATAATGGCATGCATAATTTTTTGTTCTATGTTACACATCTTCCTTTCTCCAGATGAAGGAATTCTCTTTCCTAAGCTCCTTCAATTGCTCTTCAGTCTTTAGAGTTCTTGTGTTCCCAGCCTGTGGGCAAATGTTGATATACCATGTTGCTTTTCAGCTTTGTTTGAAAGCTTGTCAAAAGACTGAATGAGCACTAATGTCTTAATTAGACTGCAATTAGGACTGACACCTTAACCATGCTCTGAAAAGAGTTTGAGGTATTTTAGTGTCTTTTAAATTTTCCTAAAGTTTATCAGCTTCTTTATTTACCTTTATTTTACCATTTTTTTATTTTTAAATCATAAGAAACCTTTTTATCTATATGAACTCTCTTTGTATTTGTCAGTGTAACTGAAACTGGAATTTGAACAAGTGATATCACTGCTGCATAAATAACAGAATACATGAAATATGTCAGTTTGTCTGATCACATCTCTGCAAGCTCATGGCAACAGCTTTTTGTTCCTTTAGGAGTGACTTGAGCTAACGAAAAGAAGACAGGAACCTCTTGCCTTTCAGGTGCAATGCATTTGAGGAGATCTGAGGGTGACTCACTAAAGAAATGAACAGAAGTAATAAGAAATCATTGAGAATTTTCCTTTTGAATCTCAGCCTATAAACATCCTATTATTCTGTTAAACCGGTGGAGGAATACATCTGATCCGGGTAGGAGGATTCACAAGCTGCAGGTTGAGATCAAGATTGAAATGCAGACTGAACCCTGGGTGAGAGCCCAAATTGCCAGGCTCCGGGATAAGAAAGGGCATGAAGATGGGTGAGGCCAGCCAGATGAGTGGACACTGTGATACAACAGGAGCTGGGAATCACTGACCTGTTGGATAACCAAGGAAATGAAGATGGGTTCTGCCACCAAATAGGATGGAGAGGCGGGCAGGAGTCAAAGATTCAGGCGGAAGAGCAAGACTTCCCCTTGAGTAGATTGTGAGGGTACAAAAGCTCAGGGGTTCCTCTGGGGTCCTCCTCGGCAGCACCAGCTTGAGCTGTGTCTGTTTTTACTGTGCTGTGAATAAATGTTTATGGAATGAGACATCTGAGACTCTGCCAGGGGAAATGTCGGGTGGAGCCGGTGAGGAAACCTGGTCTGAGTGAGTGTGGTGTGCAGGAGCCCAGCAGGGACCCCTGGGGGCACCGGAGTCATCCACGGTGGAGCGGCTTCGGTGCCGCAGGGAAAGTACCTGACCTTGGGAGTGCGGCTGCCAGGGGCCTCGGGAACGGTCAGGCTGAGAATTTTCCTTAGCAAATTATCATCTTCAGAGTTTCGCTCATGTGTCTTTACTTTCAAGTTAGTTGCTTCATATAACTAACTTTTCTTTGTTGTGTGGGTAGCACAAATGAACCTGTTTCAATAAAAAGGATCTGTGTTCTGTGTCTGCAGAGACAGAAGGCACAAAAATCCTGGAATTTAATTTTAAAAAGCAAATATCTCTGCATTTTTCCTTCAGCCTGTGAACAGCTTGAAATGTTTCCAAGCTGTTAACTAAAATTTATATACAAAAAAAGGAGGTTGGTCTTGGTTTAGATTTTCTGTTTAAGTTTTCTTTCACGGATGATTGTGATGGCAACAGTTCTGTTAAAAAGAGGGGAAAATTCTGATGTTTTGTATTTTGATGATATAGATATTACAAAAATTATTATATACTACCATGGGTCTTACTGTCAAACTCTATTTGTAGGAGTGAGATATTGTATTTAATTTGCAGAATAGCTTCTTTGATAAGTACAATTTTTTTCAGAACAATGATTAACTTATCCCTTCATCCAAGTAGGTATTAATATGTCATTGATTACAAACTTTGAATAAATGAAGTCAAAAACATTGTCCTTCTCAATGGAAAGGTACTAACCAATAATCAAAAATACATAATGAGGGGATGCAATGAAGAGAGAAAATAATTTCACTAAATATAGTGAAATATAATTTCACCGAATATAGTGAAGTGTAATTTATTAATTGTTAAATACTCAGTAAATTCTGGTATGTTCTTTGAAAGGTAATTAATGCCTGTTAAGTAAGGACTCTATGCCTGTACACCTAATAAAGTAAGACTTTTATCCTTAGAAGGTGTTTGAACTGTGTGCTAGTTATTAGACATGAAGAGTGTCTTCTCTGTAAAAGCTAAAATGCACTCAATGGAGAATTCAGCATTAACACATGACATGTAATATCCTGGAAAAAACTTAAATACTTCTTTTGGCTCACTGAAACAGTAAGAAGCTGTTAAAATCTTTCACGTAATGAACAAATTGAAATAGGGTGTCCACACGTAGAATCTCATCACTGTTGAAAACAAAGATAGTGTTTCTTCAAAGAAAGTTGATTTTTCTTTGAATGAATGAGCATACAGGTAAGAGACACCAGACACAGACATTGGTGGCTTAGCTCTGAAGAAAAAAAGAACTGTGCTTGCTTTAAATGCTACTTCAGTGAAGGATATCTCAGAGCTTTTCCCTATGCTGGTGACTTTGAGGGGGTGATTACCACCCATTTTCTTACTACCAGTAAAAAATATTGAATAATGTGATAGAGCTAAGTTTAAAGGCAGTAACCATGCTGCTTGTATTTTTGTACCATAGCAAGTAAAAGATTTTGACAAAATGGATGAAGACCTTGCCTTAGCACTGATGAAAGATAAATAGAAAGCTTCCTATTGGCATTAGGTGAAATCTGCAGTATCCAATTTTTCAACATGCTGGACACCAAGTGCATAAGAGTGAAAATGCTACACACTCCAGGGCAACTGCTTTAATCTACTCTGAGCAAACACTCCAGCCTTATTCCTTTCTATCTGATTTATATTCAACGCCCTTGTGATTTGTCCCTACTTCTTCTCTGACAAGGGAAGAGGGAGTGGAAGCAAGTATCAGGTGCACTTCGTTGCCAAGTGCTGGAGTTAAACTATGTGAATGCAAGTATTTACCTTCAGACGTCATAAAGAGACTTCTTATCACAGTTCAACACTTAAATTTAGTAATGCAAGCCTCACAGGAACAGTGTACTCAGCACCAGGTCTGGCTTTTCTGGCTTTCTCAGTGGGGGAGTGTTTTATTTAACCATTTAAAAAACATGTGTAAATATGTCTCATATTTAAGTTGAAGTCTAAAAATATCAGGTAAAAACTGTAAAAGGTGAGTAACTACTGAAAAATTGGATTATTGTACTTATAGGAACTGCTATGAGCAAGGAGCAACAGTAATTTTGTCCACATAGCTGAAAGTGCAGTTTCATGATAATGTTTTCCGTGTGAAGGGTTCAGAGAGCATTTAATCACCTTTTAATTAGTTTATGTTTATGGGAGAGAAAGGTGAGCTTTGAAGTTTTATTAGGCACAATTTCATTTAAATACATTTCATCACACACAGAGCTTCTAGACAAACGAGACTATTATTTTTCTACTCAGACATCTCTTAGGTGTGCCTTAAAAAACTTGTACAAGTATAGTTCTAAGCAGGGAAGAGATATAAAGTACCTGCTTGGTATTTTCAAAGTATGAGGAAGGCAATAAGCTGTCTACTATTATCAAAACGGTCCAAAAAATTGTATCATAGTAATATCCCTCATATCCTAGTAATGTTAATCTTGGAATTTTGCTCACCAAAGACACATACACTACTGTTCTACTGTGTAGGCAGTAGAACAGGACTTTTTTTTTGTAATTTAGGTACCTACAGTGATAACAATGCCTTTCAATGGTTTTGTTAATTCAACCATTAGTACTTTGTTTCTTTTTTCCTAATTTATGCCAATTCAAATGTAACATTTTCTGTTTCCAGACACTGCTGCCACCCACTCCCAGTGATGACAATCAACATTGTTGCCTTTTTGTATTGTACCTTGTCAATGGACCAGATTCAGCAAATATATTGCTTACTATACTTATTTCAGTAATGAAGTCACAGTTCAAGAATAGAATATACAGTTGCGGGGCACAATTTCTTGGCTTTTTTGGTCATAGACACATCCCCAGTGTTTAAAACAGGTCCCCAGAAGCAATGCCTGGACATGCATTGCTGGATGTATTTGGATTGCCAGTGGTTGCACATGGCCTAATTGCTTCTGCTACTTCTTTGGACTGGATATGAAACAGGGATACTAAACCTTGTGTCACTAACTTTTGTCTTGTCACTTAGTGGGCTCACCAGTATGTTGCAGTTTGGTAATCCCATCCCCATGTGAAATGGCTCACCAAGCTGTGTGTCACAGGTGACTTTTATCTGTCTTCCTTGTGTTACATTACTGCCCGGGTATAATTTACTCATTCTAGCCTTAAAATGTTTTGCTAAAAAACCCAAAAACCCCAAACAGTGAGAACTCATTTGAAAACAGTTTTGCAGTTCAGTCAAGCTAAATTACTTTTATTTTGATGGGGTTTTAGAGCAAATGTGGTAGTTTCCTTCTTGTTTGTTTAGTATGAATAGTATGAAGAAAAATTCTGATGCATGGGTACTATCTCCATTTAATGCCTTTTTAAAATTTCCTGTTTAGTATTTATTTCTAGTCTGGGTTTGTCCTGTGCTTACCACTTTAAAGTTTGTCATTCTGAAAGCTCACAATTATGCTTTTGAGCAAATGATCTATTAATTCCTTTGTCGGATCAGGATATTTGTCAATGGTTGAAAGGACACTGAAGTCCCCTTTGCTCAGGGTTGGGGACTGGAAAAACAGCTGGGCTCCATTTTGAAGTTTTCTTGCACAGGTTTTTATTTGAGTGTTTGTTTCTAAATCTTTCTAGTCTTCAAATTATTATAACAATCATGTAATAAACCTTTGAAAAATACTTTGAGGCAAAAATACTATATAGGTGGTAGGTGGGATTCTGAAGATGCTGTCCCACTCCTGTTTTATTCTCATTTCACTTATTTATTCACTTCCTGTCATCGCTGTCTCTGGGAATCCACTTAGAGTGTCAAACTTGTTCAATAAGAATGACCAGGGCGTGTCAGGTGCCTCACACTAGGCAATTGAAGAGACAGGGTCTCCATGGTTTGCATCATAAAGCCAATTTTATTGAACACACTGCTGGTTTATATACCTTTCAAGCAGGAGCCAAAAATAACTATCTGCTTAAACAACAACCATAGCAATAGCATCTATGTTTCTTAGTAACATTGCTTAACAATGCTAAATGAAGCTTAACAATGCTTAACTATGGGCTAGCACAGACCTGTAGAGGCCTGTGCTGTCTTGCATACGTACATTCACCCTTATCTCTTCCTCTTTCAGGGTCCTGCCTCAACTTGCCAGGGCTTGTGGCCCTCTAGCACATCTGCCTCTGTAATGAGTTAGCAGTATTTTGAGTCCTGCTTCTTAGCTGTATTTCCCACAATGGGAGAAAAAAGTGTATTCAAAGACCCCTGGAAGGCCAGGAGGTGGCCTTCACAATAAATTATGCCCTTCCGTGAAACAGGTGTACTCATGGATTTTAACAGCAGAGGCCAAACTTGTAGTACATCATCCCGACCTGCTGCAAAACTGCTTATGTTCATAAGACAATAGTTTTTGTCCCAGAATAAAAATATCCAATCAATGATTTAAACTACATTGTTCAACTAACAGAGTGTATGCTGTACACACACACCGATTGTTGTAGCGCTTGAAAACAATAACATCTTTTAGTGTCAGTTTGTAATTGCTGAATTTTATTCTGCCTTTGGGGTTGATGAAGGACCTGTCTGGTATTAGAGATTTATTCTTGTATGCAGTTACAGACCACTTCATCTTGTCCAGTTGGGGTTAAGGAATGAATTTTCAATCATTCTTAGACTTCCTTTCTGAATAATTTCCAGGTCTTCATCTCTTTTTCAGTTTCCTCTAACAGGAACAGACCTTTTATTGAAGCAATTCAATAAATGAAGACCTGCAGAGGTACAACTGTGAAGGCTTTGGCTGGGGTGGAGCTGGTTCTTCTCAGAGTAGCCCAGTGAGGTGAGCAAGTGGCTGTATGGGGATAAACTACAGCACTACTGCACTCTGCTCCGTAAGTTCTGCAAGCACTGGGGTGACTGGCACCTGTATGCACTGGCAAGAATAAACAGTGCCACCAGGCTATGTGCATGGCCCACAGAACCTCCATGCTGAAATAAGATAAACAAGGAAGGGTGAGAGCTTGCTACTCAAAACATACCTTATTTCTCTTAGCCAATGCCATGCCAACCTTGCTACACTGCTTAGTGAGGTATGTTGAATATATTGGATACTGCTTTCAAATCATTAGTGTGCAGAAAGATTACAAGAATAATCAAATTTGCTTCCTAACCAAATTCTCCTATATTAAGAAAAACACAATAATTTCTGTCTCAAACACAAATGTATTAGTGCTAATGAAAACTCCAGGGCAGCTTCTAGTAATTTCATTACAGTCTACCTTGGAACATGGTAGTTCAATTAATCTCTGCAGCACCACGTTGCATTCTTAACTTTTTTCCAAACAAATTTCTTTGAAATATTTGTATTGGATCTGTGGGTTTTAGGTACTCCGAACAAGACTAGAGCATGATATGAGTTCAATATAACAGATGGCTAAAAGCAAGAAGCAAAGGGGCTATATTTAAAATACCTGCTCTTAAGTCCTCTTATGATACATTCCAGTCAAAGATTCCTGTTGTAAGTGTACATACACTTTAAAGATCGTGTAACTTTCCAAGTGTGCTGATCTTATGCTCTTCACTCTTCATTACTGTGGCCCACTCAGTATGAAGAAATACTTATTCTCAGCCAGTCTTGCATAACAATTAAAATGTGTTGGGGGTTAGATTTCTTCCTTTTTTACTTATAGAATTTTTTCCTGTAAGTTGCTAAGAAACTAACTACTGGGGACTTAACTCATGGGTACTTAAGCAAAACAAAA
>VWYO01027965.1:0-15467 GCA_013400275.1 Rhadina sibilatrix
CAGGGGAGAAATCAGGAATTCTGAAGGGTCAGGAGCAGCTCCAAGGGGAAAAATCAGGAATTCTGGAGGATCAGGAGCAGCTCCAGGGGAAGAAAACTAGGAATTCTGGAAGGCCAGGGGAGAAATCAGGAAGGCTGGAGTGTCAGGAGCAGCTCCAAGGGGGAAATCAGGAATTCTGGAGGGTCAGGAGCAGCTCCAGAGGAAAAAATCAGGAATTTTGGAGGGTCAGGAGCAGCTCCAGGGGAAAAATCAGGAATGCTGGAAGGTCAGGAGCAGCTCCCAAGCTCAGCCAGGGAAGGGGATCCCAGTTATTCCCATCCCGTCGGGATTTGGGGTTTGCAGGGTCCCTTTGGGATGGGGGAGAAATCTGGGATCTCCCCAAGGGAGGGAAGGATGGAGCTGGTGGTTCTGGGATGAGGGGATTTTCAGGGATAATTTGGTTGTGGAAAGGTGACTGGACATGGAGTTTAATTCAGGGATTCTCCCCAAAATGCCAGTGTTGAATTCCTCGTTGGCCATGAGGAAGTGCCACCTTATTTCTCTGGGTTTTTCTAGAATTTCTCAATTTTCCCCGTAATTTCTCATTTTATTCCTCTAACTTCTCTATTTCCCTCTCGAATTTATCTATTTTTTTCCTATAATTTCTCATTTCCCCCCATAATTTCTCCATTTTTCTACAATTCCTCAAATTTTCCTATAATTTCTCCATTTTTTCTATAATTCCTTTATTTCCCCTATAATGCCTCCATTTTTCCTATAACTTCTCATTTTTTCTCCGTAATTTCTCTATTTTCCCATAATTTTCTTTTTTTCCTCTAATCTCTCCATTTTTATCCTCTAATTTCTCCATTTTTTCCCCCCATAATTTCTCTCTTTTCCCTCAGATTTGCCAATCCCCTAACAGAACCCACCCCTCACCTACAGCAAAGAGAAAACCAGGAATAAATCCCACAAAAGCCTCTTTGTCCCAGGGGAAAAAATCAGCTGAAATTTGGGCTCTGCATCCCTGAACAGGAAGAATTCCCCAGATTTGATTTCATAAAATATTCCTCATTTCCACGTGACAAACGAGTCCAGGAATCTCAGGGATCTTCCCTCATCCCCCATCCAAAAAAAAAAAGAAAAAAAATAAAAAAGATTTGGTGAATATTTGTAACCTGTCCAGTAAATTTTAGATTGGGAATAACTTGGATTCCCACAAATCCTCCTGCTGGAGCTGAGAATTCCCCAAAAAAAAAGGGTTTGGAGGAGTGGAATTTGTCCATTCCTAGAGGTCAGGGCTTCCCTGAGCTCTGTGTGCAAAAAAATCCAAGGAAGTGCTGGGACATTCTGTGGGATTTATTTTTTATTTTTTTTTCACTTAAATCAAATGGAAAATTCAGATGAATGCAAAGTGTTTCTGGAAGATCTTTACAAAACCCAGCAATAAATATTTTCCTTTAAAAGAGCTTCACCCCTCAGGAGGAAAACTGGGGGGAAAAAAACAAATCCCATGGAGTGTTTGCACAGTTTTCCTACAAAACCCCCCTCAACCTTTTTGGGCTCCAGATGAAACATCCTCCCTCTTTATCCCCTTCCACCCCTCAGCATTTTCAGAGCAGCCTAAAGAAACCCTCAAAAAAAAAATCAGAACTGAATCAGAATGCAATCAGAGTGAAATCAGAATGAAATCTGAATTAAATCGGAGTTAAATCAGCACCAAATCAGAATGTAATCAGAGTTAAATCAGAGTTAAATTGGAGTTAAATCAGAGTTAAATCACATTAAATCAGAATTGAATCAGAATGTAATCAGAGTTGAATCAGAGTTAAATTGGAGTTAAATCACATTAAACCAGAATAGAATCAGAATGTAACCAGAGTTAAATCAGAATTAAACCAGAATGTAATCTGAGTGTAATCTGAGTTAAATCTGAGTTAAATCAGAGTTAAATCACATTAAACCAGAATTAAATCAGCATTAAATCAGAATTAAAACTCCTTACCTATCCTTCTCTGCTGACACAAGGAGAGGGGACAGGAGAGGAGGAAAAACACAACCAGAGCTGGAATCATCTCGGAATTTCGGGGCAGGGTGGGAGCAGCAGCTGCTCCTGCAGGGAGTTGTGGACCTGCAGCTTTGCCTCTGCTCCCCATGCGTGGTTTGCTATTTATGAACCAAATTCCTTCCCCTGGAGTTCTCCTCGGATGCTGGGACAGGGCTGGACGTCATTCCTGGCTGCTCCTCCACGGAGAACGTTGCAAAAGTAAACAATATGAGAAACTCATCAGTGGAGGAACTGAAATTTTTTTTTTTTTTTTTGTTTTTGCCCTTTTTTTTTTTTTTTTGGTGCTAAAATAGGGGCAGAAAATTCCAGAATTCTCCGTGGTTTTTTTTTAAATTTTATTTTTATTTTTGAAGGGGGTTCGTTTCTTTCTCACGGACGCGGGGCAGACGATGATGATTCACGGGCGGATTTTCCTTCTGAAACTGCTCTGAGACATCTGGAGTGCTCCAGAATTCCAGAAAAATGCTCTTTTTTTTAAACTCCCCAAAGGCAAATTTCACCACCACCACCACCACGAAATTGGATCCATTTCCATCGGATCATGATTTTATTCCCAAATCCCATTCCAGAGGGATTGGGCACATCCTTGGAAGCGGGGGGGGTTTATTCCTGAAGGGAGGATGAAGTGCAAAATTCAGGGAAAAATGGGGAAATCTGCAGGTTTTTATCTCCATCCAGCATTTCCCATCAGGAAACACAGACAGGATTGAGAAATCCACCCCAGAGCAGCCAAGGAAAAGCTGGAAAACTTTCCAAGAATCTCCCAATTCCAAGAAAAATTCCAGGTGGGAGTTTTTTACCTGTCAGGAAAGGCCTGGAGACAAATCCCTGCTCCCACATTCCCAGAGTTTGGCCTGGAAATTCAGCATAAACCCCCCCCCCTCCCCCATCAAGAGAGGCTCAGGAAAGCCTCTGGAAACAGAAGCTCAGTCTTTAAAATGTGGCAGGAGCAGGAATTTGGGATATTTACAGAAAGATGGGATTTTTTTTTTTTCCTGCTTTTACCTCAGACCTCCCATGCTCCGGGTCCCTGTGGTGACCGGGCCCAGCCCTGAGGGCACTGCTGGGCCCACACAAGCCTGGAAATAAATATAAAGGGAATATTCCCGGTTTGATGTCCCAGGAATGCTGGAATTCATGGATTTTTACACCTTTTTTTTTTATTATTATTATTATTATTTTTCCCCCCAGCAAATTCCCACTGGAAATAAAGGAGTTAGTACTCAGTGACATTTGGGTGGCTCTGCTGGCACATCCAGCCAGGGACTGAAGGATTTGATCCTTGTGGGATTAAAAGTTTGGAATTTCACAGTTTTTAGCATTTTTTTTTGGAGAAATCAACCCCCTGTCATTATTATTATTATTATTAAAGATAAGAGATAGGATTTATTGCCCCTGATGTCCTGGGAAATCTGATTTCTAATCTGGATTTTCCAGCAACAAATGGGGAGTGAGTGAAGGAGAATTTCCCTGTCCCACATCCCTCAGGGATCAAATCTTTCACCCAGAGCTGTGAAAATTTGGGTTGATCCAGCTGGGGAGGGCAGGAGCAGGCAGAAAAATCCGGAATTTTCACATTCCCACTCCAAGGAAAGCCAGCAGTCCCTGTTATGGCAATGCAGAGTGAAGAAAAAGCACATTACTTCACCAGAGGCCTGATAGGACACGAATTAAAAAGGAGGTTTTTTTGCCAAGTATTCATGAAAAAAAGGAGGGTTTGTTGTTGTTGGGTTTTTTTTGTTGTTGTTGTTTTTTTTAAACTGTAGAAAAGTCATAAAAGTGCAGAAAGAAAGAGATGTAATTCCCATGGAATGATGAGTGGCCAGGGGTCACTCGTGAGGTCACCTCGGGGACAAGTGACCAAAAATCTGCTTTGTGTGGGGAGCAAAGAAGTCCCAGATCCTCATTCTGCAGGAAAAAGAACTCTGGGATCACGGAATGGTTTGGGCTGGAAGGGCCTTAAAGTTGCCATCTGTAGATATTAAATGTTATTTCTATATTTTTAATATGTTTTTAATTTATTTTTGTTTGTTTATCCAATAAATCCCCGTTAAAAAAGCCCCCAGAACACCCAAACCAAACCCTTGAAAGTCCAGCCTTCAGTGAATTCTGTGTTTCTAAATTTTCAGTGGCCCAAATCCCACCAGTTTTGGAGAGGAGAAAGGAGTTTGGAGAGCACTGGGACTGGTTTGTGATCTCCAGCCAAAAAAAAAAATTAAAAAAATACTTTTTCTTTTAATTTAAAGCCCATTAAGAGTCACCTGCTGCCTCTGGGCAGAGTTCAGCACTTCCAAAATCCCATTTTATAGCCCTGTACACTGGTAATGATAATATATATTATTACACATAATGGTGATCACATTATATGTAAAAAATAATCACATTTTCTATGACTTCTATTATTTTACAGCCAAATTAACTCATCAAAACCACATTTTTGACCAGTCAGGTCATTTCCTTTGGGTTTTTTTGCTCCAGGCTGAAAGAAACCCCAATAATTGACATTAAAAGGAATTTAGGCTCCTGCACATCAAAGCAATTTTTTCCTTTTTTTAAATTTTTTTTTTTTATTATTTTTTTCCCCCCATTTTCAGCCTCTTAGAAACCCAAAGGAATTTTTCTTCAGGCTGCAGCAGATTTTTGGGATCAGCTCTGGCCACTGAGAGCAGCAAAGTCCAGCAGAGCTGGTTCCTCCTGGCTTGAGTTGAGCCATTGGTAGCTCCACGGGCTGAGCTCATTCCTACCTTTATTTTCCTTGGATTCATCTGATTCCTTTCCAGATCCAGCCGTGAATTCCCTGTAAATCATCTCCAAACCAAGCTCAGCACAGGAGCAGACCAGAAAACTTTGCTTGTTCCTGTTGAAAAAAACCCAAATTCAGAAGGAGCTGGATGGGGAAACATCTCCAAGCTTGGAGCAGGATTGTTATTGAAGCTTTGATTGAATTAAAAAAAAAAAAAAAAATCAAAACACGGAGCAGAAAATGTTTATTTGGGTTTTTTTTTTTGGAGTTTGGGCACTGTCAGGTTCGTTACACCTTTTTTTCCTGCCTGGAGTTGACATCACAAACGAGAGGAGCTCACAAACAAACAACAAAAATTGAAGCTCCTGCTGCCTGAAAGTGGAAATATTTTCCATTTCTCTGTTTTGAACTGGCCTCTGCCAAGTGAAGGACAAAAGTCAGAAGAAGGAAAATGTTATTTTTCAGCCTTGGAAGGTCAGGTTCTAAAAATAAGTGGAAAACATCTCCAGCCTGGAGATGGGGTGAGAAGGGTTTCTCACAGGGGCTCTGATGCATTTATGGTGTAAGAAACCAAATTATAGAGGAGATCTAAGGAAAGACTTCAAAAAGCTTCTCATTCTCCTCACAATTTGGGCTTCCAAAGGTTTATCTTCCCTGTTTTTAAATCCTTCCAGTCAGGGGGATCCAGGCAGTGCCCAATGAAATTCCCACTGTTTTAAGAGATGCAATTTAAGCCCATTCCTCCTTTTTTTCATTCCCCATGGACTCAAGGAGCAGATTTGTCCTTTCACCATAGTTTGGAAAACCTGCATTGCAATTCCATGCTTTCCTAGGATCCTGGAACCCAAAAAAATCCCAATAAATCCCAATAAATCCTAATAAATCCTAATAAAAATGATGCTTGGAAGCCCAACCTTACTTACATCCTGGTCCCAAGGTGCCAGTCCCTGTCCTCCTCTGCTGGTGGCCCAGCCTTGCCTTGGCTCAAATTCCATAAATAGAGATGAAAACAGCTGGAGAAATATAGGATAGAGTGAAAAAATTAAGGGTGAAGTTAAAAAAAGTAAGGATGAAGTGAAAAAAAATTAACAATAAAGTAAAAAGAAAAAAAGAATGATAAAGTTAAAAAAATTAAGGGCAAATTGCACAATGGAGCTGCCTCCAGGTTTAATTCACTTTGCCATTGATGAAATGGAAAAAAAGAAAAAAAAAAGGCATTAAAGTGATTTTTAAAAGGTCTTTAATGCCTTGACTTCCTGAGGAATTCAGAGTTTGAGACACAAACCAGATTGCAGCAGGCTGGGACTCCTCAAAGCTGTGAGGAAGCACAGCCTCTAATGGATTATTCCATGGATGGGCTGCTCTGCCCATGGATTAATGGTTTTATTTGTAATATTTGCATCAACTCTGGGTGTTTATCTCCAATAATCGCTGCTGCTGCTGCTGCTTCCCATTATTAATTAACGCCTCAAGGTCATTACCTCGGCGCTGCCAGCAGCTCCAAGTGGATCCTTTCGGAATCTGTTTGTTGGGATTGTGTTTTAGCAACGGGATTTGAGTTTGTGCAGGTTTTTAAAAGCAGGATGTTTGTTTTGTCTGGGAGCAGGAGGCAGAAAGGTGGGACGAGAAGGAGGATCCTGCCTCCAGCTGCAGGGTCTGGTTGTTTCCATGGAGTATTTTGGGAATTTGCAGATGTCAGGCTGGAGCATTCAAAGTGTGACATTCTGATTTCTTTTCGGGGTTTCTGATGGATCTGCTCCCGATGAAGTGGCTCAGGCTGGTTCCACTTCAGATCACAGAATTCCAGGCTGGTTTGGGTTGGAAGGACTTTAAATCCCATCCAGTTCCACCCCTGGGACACCTCCCACTATCCTTGGCCTTGGGCACTTCCAGGGATCCAGGGGCAGCCACAGCTCCTCTGGGAATTCCATCCCAGCCCCTCCCAGGGAAGAATTCCTCCCCAATATCCCATTAAACCCCACCCTCTATAAATTTAAAGCCCATTTGCTGCAGGGCAATAATTATTTGATATTTTCCCCTCTTGTTGAAGTCCAGTTTCCCTCCTGATGCTCCTCAGAATTCCAACTTTATCCCGTGTCCTTCCCAACGGTGCCATTTCCAGGGCTACCGCTGATTTTTGGGATGAATGTGCAAACATCCTCTGCTTTTTTTAGTGTCTTTCCCTGCCAGAGGTTGTGGGGGAAGATTCCCCTCCTCCAGGAAGAGACGGATCCACAATTCCAGAGCTGCTGGAGCTTTGGTCCTTCCAGGCTCCTCTGAAGCTGCTGAGCCTTGGAGTGACTCAGCTCCAGGACTGGAGAGAGAATTCTTCCTTCCTCAGGATGGGAATGGGGCAAGGAAAAGCCAGTCCTGGCCTGGTGGGGATCTCCTGAGAGCCAGCAAGGAATGGGCATGGGGTGGGATGAGACGGGATTTAGGGCCATTCCACCCCATACAGTCTGGGATTTTATGGGATAAAATGGGAGTGCACAGGGAGAACTGGGCTGATCCTGACCTTCCAGAGCTCAGGGAGCAGCAGGAGAACTGGGCTGATCCTGACCTTCCAGAGCTCAGGGAGCAGTGGGAGAACTGGGCTGATCCTGAACTTCCAGGGCTCAGGGAGCAATGGGAGAACTGGGCTGATCCTCAACTTCCAGAGCTCAGGGAGCAATGGGAGAACTGGGCTGATCCTGACCTTCCAGAGCTCAGGGAGCAATGGGAGAACTGGGCTGATCCTGACCTTCCAGAGCTCAGGGAGCAATGGGAGAACTGGGCTGATCCTCAACTTCCAGGGCTCAGGGAGCAATGGGAGAACTGGGCTGATCCTGAACTTCCAGAGCTCAGGGAGCAGCAGGAGGAATGGGGAGGCTCATGGAAACCCTTCAGGTGGGCTGGGCTATTGGGTCACCTGCAGCACATCCTGGGAATCTGCTCGGGAACAGCAGGAGGTGACACCAGGGACCGAGGTCTATCCAGACCCAGGGATCACCCTGCATACAGCAGGATCCAGGAGCTCTGCTGGATCTGGAATCTCCTCTGTGCCTCCCAGCACTGTTGGACATTCCTGGTCCCACAGCGGTGATCCCAACCCTTCCCAAACACCTGAGCCCTGGTGCCAGCACGATCCTATCCCAGCAGAACACCTGGAATTCATCTGGATTTGACCAACCCCAAGCCAGGAGGCCAAGGAAGGTCCCACAAACTCCTCCCCGTCCCCTGGCAGGGACAAAGGGTGACAAATCCCAGGGGAGGTTGGGATCGGGAAGGGATCCCAGCCTGTCCAGATGCTGGTGGGAGAATGCGGGGACGCTGCCAGAGCCACCCTGCTCCAGGCGATTCCCCGGCAACATCCGTGGCGCAATCGCAGCCCCGGGAGGGTGGTGAAAACCCCACAGGAAACGGCCCGCATTTTTTCCTTCGGTACTCACGGCGTTTTCTAGCGGGGACAATAAAGATTTCGAGCTCTGGATGAAGCTCATTTGTAACAATGAGCTCCTCTTCCTCCAGCGGGAGCCAGCGGGAGCTCAGACACGCCGAGGAAACCGGGAATAATTAACTGGAATTGTACTGGAAAATCGGGGGAGGCCGAGGGATGTTTTGTCTGTGAGAGATGCAAAGCGGTGAGAGGGTGAAGCCACCACGGCTTGCTGGGAATTGTTGGGACTTTAACGCTCCGAGTATTCAGGTTTTCTTACTGAAAGTCCTTTGGCTGTGATCTCCCTTTTTTTTTTTTTTTTTTTTATTTTTGGGATTTTCTCCTGAAAAACACCTCCCAGAGCTATAATGACAATAACACAGATTTACTGCTCCCTGGTCCCAAAAACTCTCCGGGATGGCAGAGCTTAAAAACAAACAAACAAAAAAAAGAAAGCTCTTCGAAGCAGCCTGGCTTTTCCTTTTCCCCTAAATGATGCATCCCATTGATCTCTGTGGTCAAAGCTCCTAAATTTTGGAATGCAGGGGTCTCCAGGCAGGGAGTAAACAGGAATTGGCTCCTCGCAGGCAGGACTGGAAGTGCTCAGGGCTCTGAGATCACGGTGGAGGTGGGCAGACAGCACGTCCACGCTTTAATAGCTTTGGGACCTCTCTTAGGGAGCATTGAGCTGGCTTTGAACGCCTCCCAAGAATTATTAACTCCAAAGGAACATCTGGCACTGACCCCTGGCCAGGCAGAACCCTGGAGCTGAGGGATCCTGGGAATCTCCTGGAGCTGCCTGCTCATGGTGGGCTCTGGAGCTGCACAAAAATTCGCATTTTCTGGGGGGGAAAAAGGCGTTTGTGTGATGCCAAGGAGGGCCCAGATGAGGATTTGGTGCCTCCTGGCACAGCTGGGGACATCCAGGACGGAGCTTCCCTCGCTCCTTTCCGCAGGGAGGATCCCGAGGGGCCTGACAATATTCACCCCTAACAACAGGGACAGGGAGCACGGCCAAATCCAGGGGGAAAAGGGAAATATCCGAGCTGGAACTCCAGAGAAAACCTTGTTTTTCCCAGGGAGCCGAGGAATGGATCCCCCTGCAGACAGAGCTGGGCACATCCCTCAGGGAAAATCGGGATTTCTCAGCCTGTCCTGCCCCAGAGGGGTGAGAAGTGGGGAGCTGGAGCCTTTCCCAGGAACTGCTGCCTCCCGAGCTGCCCTTTCCCTGGGCATCCCAAGGGAACTCCAGGAGATTTTCCACGCCCGGGTTTTTGTTTTTTTTTTAAGGAGACCTGCCCAAATCTCCTGAATACACAGCAAAAAGCAACTTTTAATTAATTCATTCAAAATTAATGGCAGTTGTCTTGCCTCTTTCTCTCACTGACTGCAACGGGGGCTGGGTTTCCCCCTCCCAATTTTCCCTTTTTCCATTAAAAAACCCTCACCGAATCCAGCAGGAAGATATCTGGGATAATTTACCAGCTGGAAAGAAGCAAACCCAGCAAATCAGGTCTTTTCAGGACACCAGTGATCAAAGAGGTGCTCTGTACAAATGATTTTGCAGCCAGCTCTTGGCAGGAGACAGAAACCTTTTCCCTGCTGGAAATGAGATTTAAGTTGTAAGGAGAGGAAGAAAGGATCGATCACTGTGTGTTAATTCCCTTTCTCCCAACTGGAAATACTGAGTGAGACAGAGAAAAGGGGGGGAAATCAATTGATTATTGAGTGTAATATTCTCCGTCTCGTCTCAGGAAGAGATTAAATTCACTTAAATTCGGTTTTAATAGGAGTCATTTAACACTTGTGTGAGGAAAAAGGGCTTTTTCTTAGGTAGGAAAATGGGGGAGAAAACCTTTCTGAATGACAATGAGAATTTTCCAGGATAGGTGGGAGGTTTTTTTTGCTGTGGAATCAGGAGATTGGTGAAGAACACAAAGAAAAGAGGGCTAGAGGAAGCACCAGCAAATTTTCCATGTTGTTCTTCGAAGTGGTCTCGTTATCCTTGGGGAAAATGAGAATCTTGAATAAGAAAATGGATTTATTATAAAATTCTTCCTCTTCTGGGGGTGGTGGAGCAGAGCTTTGTCTCGATCCTTTTTGCCTGTCCCCCCCTTTCAGCTGATATTTCATCCCCCAGCAAACCAGAAGCAAGTTTTCTTCCCCAAAACCGCTTTTAATTCCTTTGGGAACTGCTCCCAAAATCCTGAGCACAGAAGGATTCCAGCAGAGAGGGACAATCCCAGGACAGACCCTTCCTTACCCTGTGTCCCCTTTCCCAGGGATTTCCTGAGGCATTCCAGAGGTTTTCCAGCAAGGATAATCCTGGCTGTGACCAGGATGAATCCACAGAGATGCTCTGGGCGTGGGGAAGGACAGGGGCACCCTGAGGAGCAGGAGAACTTTGTCTCTCTTCAAAGAAAGACTTCCTCCAATAAAAAGGTGGATTTCCAAATAAGAAAGAGAGGAATATCCCAGAACTAAAAACCTGGAGCAGTTGGGGAACAGTGGGAAAAACTTCCATGCAGGAGAACCTTCTCAGTCGGGAGCTGCAGCTCCTTCTTGAAGGTAATTAACAAATGCAGATCAAAATAATTCATTAAAGAGGCTCCAACAAACAGCTGCACTCGTGGAAATGCTCACTTCACCCCCTCAATGGCTTTTGGGACAACCACTGGCTCCCAAATCCAACTTTTTTCCTGGCTCCCACCCCCTCAGCTCCCCTTATCACCCATCTCTTCTCTCACACACGTTTTATTTTGCTCAGCTTTGAGACATTACAGATTCTTGGCCCCATCTGCAAATGGTGCTGCTTTGGACATCCTCGATGAGCTCAGAGGAAAATTCAGCATCATCCAGGCTCTGGGGTTGTTTTGGGGTTTTTTGTCACATCCAGAGAAATGGAAAAACGGCGTGTGCAGGCTCACAAGGGGCGGGAAGCTCTCCAGAAAGAAGGAGGATGGAGACTGATCCAAACCTCTGGAGTTTTCCAGAAAATCTCAGCCCCAGAAATCTCCCAGGAATGAACTGGCTCTGGAGAGTGCTGGCAGTGCCTTCTCCCGACCCCACCCAGAGCTGAAAAACAGCCTCAAGGGCAAACCTGCTCGTTTTCCATAATAATTTTCAGGATCATGGGCTGTGGAGAGATCCAGAGTCAGTCCTTGCTTCATCTGAACTGCTCTTCCCACCCAAAAATTGCAAGGGCACAGGTTTGGCCTGATAGCAGTGGCCCCAAATTCCTCTGAATTTTAATTCCAGATGGAAACCAGATCAACCCCCTGCATTTTTGCAGTGTTCCCTCCATAAAATTCCAATTCCTTTTGGCCAGCACAGGGCCAGGTTCTTCCCTGAAGTTCCCCTCGAGCCAGAGCACGTTGGGTGTGACATCAACAGCCACAGAAATACCCACCAGGAGAGAGAACTCCAAGAGCTCTCCCTAAATTCCAGCTGCCTCCTGGACATCTTTCCAGCCCTGGAGTGCTTTCTGCACAAGCCATTCCGGCCTCCACCACTTCTTCCAGGAAAAGCTCCCACAATTCCAGGAACCCCACGCCTCAGGTGGAGAAATGGGAATGACAAAAGCAACTTCTCTGCTGGCAGAGTCGAGTGTCCCGGATGCAAAACGCAGCAAAAGCTGCCGAGAGGGCCGAGATTTCCCAAGGAAATCAAATATCCAGGCATGGCTTGGAGAGGGGAGCTTCTGGAAAAGAGGAATGAACAAGCTCAACCCTGTAGACTCAGCAAAATCTGATCTCACAGCCTGAGCTCATTCCTGGCTCCCAATGCAGTGGGAAGAGAAGTTGTTCCTGGGGAGATCCAAGTCCTAAATCTCCTCCTAGAACAGGAGCTTTTGGTCATTTCCAGCTGCAGGTGCCCCTTCCTTTGCTTGCTTTGCTGGTTTTTTCCCCCAGCTGAGGTTTGTGGTGGAACGGGGAACAAAAAAAGGACAAAATGTGCGAGGCTTTATCCGAGGCTGACCAAGCCTCAGCTTTTTTATGGCTGAATCAGTGGGAATTCATTTAAAACTCCATGGAAAGGGCTGATCCTATAGCTCGGCCTGGGGGTGATCCTCCATTTCAGGCCATGAGGGAGAAACCCCACAAAGCAGTTTTTAGATGACATTTCTGATGTCCAAACCCACTGGAACAACGTCCCGTGGGTGTTTCAGCCTTTTGGCCTCCTCAGGCAAGGAGGTGGGTGCAGGTTTTGGCTGGGTTTGGGTTAAACCCCAGGAGAAGAGCTCGGGATCCCCTTGGGATCACAACAATCCTTCAAGCTGTTCCTGTGCTCTAGCTCCCCCAAGATTTGCCTTCTGACTTCCAGACAGAAGAGTGAAAACCCTGCCCAGGGTTTTAACATCTTCATCCCCTCGATTTCCATGGAATCTTCACGGTCCCAGACAATTCCAGGGGGTTTATTCACCTTTCCTCAGGGTTATTCTGGTTTGGTTTCCCACCATGACCTTCCACGCTTTGGACTTTCCATTTTGCTGCAGTTCCTCCCCACCCTGGCTGCTGGCCCCGGGCTCCTCTTGCCCAAACTTGAACATTATTTTTCAGCTGAAATGACATCATGGCTGAAGTGCTGTTGAAAATTATTGCTCTCCAGACCTCCCTCACATCCCCTTTTGCAATCCCCTCTTCCAGCAAAGCCCTGCTCTCATCTGGAGCCAGGAAGGGTGGCCTAAACCTGGAATGTCTTGTCCACATCCATTCCAGGACTTTTTGCTCTACCCTCATCCTATAGCCAAAAAATAATAAAAATAAATTCCAACTGAACATTTTGATTTTTTTTTAATAACCCTTGCTAACAACTCCATAAAAATAATTCCGTGTTCTGGGCCCTCTCCACATGACATCAGGCTCATGGATTTCTGGACCAGGCTCCCGAAGCTGTTTGCAAACTTCTGTTTGCTCATAAATCAAGGCCATTTTTAGTGGTGCCATTTTTAGTGAAAACAGCCCCAGTTCAGAGTTTCCAGACTCCTCCATGGGTTTGCTGTGCTGCCACAGGTCCTTGCTCAGAATGCAGGAATCCCACCAGGCTCCACTTCCATCAGAGCACCTGTGGCAGCCTCTGGAATGTCAATCCTGACTCTCTTGGTGACCCCGGAGGGAACAGCATGGAAAAACTCCTTATCTCTGGACCTGCACAGCTCTTCCAGGCCCTTTCCAGAGATGATTCCCTGTCCAGCTGGCTGCCTCTCCCAGTGGGAACTCTGCCTCCTCACACAGCTCACGGAGAAGCCAAGAGGCTCTGGTGGCTCTGGAAGAGCAGCTGGCTCAGGGCCAGGGAGGTGCTGAGGTGTTTCCATCACGATCCCGAGGTGGGGCCGGGACCCGGCGGCGGCAGTTTGGGGTGGGAGGATCCCTCCTCAGCCTCTGGAGCCAGGTGGGAAAAGGGAAAACTGATAATCCTTGGCAGAGGAAGCACCTGGAAGGCTCCTGAACATCGGTGGGATGAGGGGGAACCTTCCCAGCACGTAGGGGCAGATCCAGAGTCTAAGGATGCCTCTGTTTTAGGGTGTTGGTGCCATCATGGAATGGGAATGTTCCTCACTGGGAATGTGGGAAAATCTGGGAGCCCACAGCCCCCTTGATCTTGTCCCTGAAGCTGTTTGATGACATTCCTGGGTTCTTTTCCAAGGAACTCCTGACTTCTGGGAAGGCCTCACAAAACTACACTGGGGCCATTCACGGCCTGAGGGCAGCCCTGGCTGGATTCCTCCCGAAATCCACAAAATTCTGCAAGGAAAACATTCCTTCCCCTTCCTAAAACCATGGCCCCCAGACGTGACAAACACAGCTCCTTGGAAGGCCTTCCATGATGGCAAAACAACTGCAACACCCAACGCTGCTGGGCTCCCTCAATTCTGTTTTATTTTTATTCAAGCAAAAAAAAAAAAAATGAAAAAGAAACTTCAGCTTGATGAAATATCACCAGCTTTTCCTATAGCTGGGGAAGCAAAAACGACTTGAGGCTCCTTGTTTTCCAAACTTGGGAGTATTTGCAAGGAAAAGAAAAGGCCAAGCTGGCAAATTTAACATCAAAAAGGACTGAAAAAAGGAAAATTCTGCAGGGATGGAGGCCAGAAAATGAGATTTTCCTGTTTCAGGGCTTTTTTTTTTTTGGGTGAGAGTGTTTGGTCCTGGGGCCCTCCTGGAAGTCCTGGTGTGGACACTCAGCCAAACCCCAATTATTGATTCCTGACATTATTTCATCATTAAGAGCCAAATTAAGATTTCTCCCATAGCAGGAAAGAAGGATTTCCTTGGGGGGATTTCTTTTCCACGCAGAGAATGGAGATTTGTTATTCCCTTACCCCAAAAGCCCAGAAAAAGCCAGGGTGGGACTCCAAAATCCCTGATTTTTAAGTGTGGTGTTTTTTTTCTCTTTGAAGACACAAACCCAACCTCAGGTTTCACCCTGACTGTTCTGCCTGCCCCAAAATTAAAAACCTGCATCAGCAACAAACTGAGGAGAAATCAGCTGGCACCACATCAAAAAAAAAAAACCAAACCTGCTCCAACTCCACACATTCCCAGATTTCCACGGGATAACCTGAAAATTCCCAGTTTTCCTCTCTTTTTGTGGAGGATCACCAGCTCCACACACACAGATCCCAGCCCTGTGGGAAGCCTGGATTTTCCATTACTCCACAATCACCTCCATCTGCCCAGGAAAGCTGCCAGGAATCCCAACAAACAGGGACACTTTGGAGCCCATCAAGAGCTCCAAATTTTGTTTTTAAGCTCAGCTCCAACAACATCTGCTTTGGAGAAATCCCATTTTTTCATTTGTGTTTTATTTTATTTTTTTTTCCCAAGAGCTGTTGATGCCCCTTTGGAAATTGAGGATTTTTAACAACTCTGCTCCTTGCAGAGGCAGCTTTAATAGGGAACAGATCCCAAAGATCTCCTTGAATAAATTCAGGAATTCCAGCTTTTATTTTTTTTTTTTCCCCTTGGATTTTAGGAACTGTTGTCTTCTTCCCAGTGAGTTTTAACTTCACATGGTGATTCTGCAGCTAAAAAACTACAAAAGTCACATGTTCTGTCCATGAAAAGCTTTTTTTTTTTTTTTTCCTACATTAATTCCTTGAATCCAGGTCCTGTCCTGTTGTTTCAGCTCTTTTCAAGGAAAGGGAGTTTTACCACATTTTTGGAGGGAAGGATTTCAAGCTTCCCCGCTGAAACACAGGATTTTTAATTCTTATTTTAATGCTAAATTCCAATTTATTGGAATTTTTTATTTTTATTTTA
>VWYO01027969.1:0-31384 GCA_013400275.1 Rhadina sibilatrix
AAAACAACAAACAAACACCACAACCCCAAAAAACCCCCAAACAATTCCTCCAAAGCTACATTAGACTAAGCTCCCCAGTCTTTGCCTGAAGTTTATCATTTCTCCTTCAAGTTAAAGCTATTTCTTGGAGAGTAGGGAGGGGGAAAACCCCAAACAAAACCTATATACGAAGATAATAAAAGCCTTAATTACTAATCAGGGAGAAGATTCTCTTGAAGGAGATATCAGTGATGAATAAATACTGTGAACTAAAAAATAGCATTGTGTAAGTAATTTAAGGAGAAAAGAAAACCACTGCTAGATGGTTGATCAAGGAGATTAATGATTTTTGTATTTTTCCTAAATATGATGAAAGTAATGTTAACATTTATCCAAAACATTTTTTTTCTTTTAGTGCCAGTTTGAACTGAGTTCAGTACCTTATATGTTGTACAAAATATATGCCATTAACCTTTGTCACTTTCTAGAAAATCAAAATAATTTTTATTCTTCTCACAGCCTCTGCCCAATAATAGTGCTGCCACAGAAGTTTGCATATTACAGGCTTGGCCCCATTTCAGGTTATTGACCCTAAAGAACTTTGCTCTGGGTGTATAATTTACCTAGGAACTTTTACCACTGATTTTATGAAAAAACTGTAAGATCAATACTCAGATGACCCATTTTTCCAGAATTTCAGAATATTTTAACCTTTAAAGAAGCAGGGACTCTAATGCTTTTTAAAAAATAAAAAATTGCTAATGATTCAGATCTTTTATTCTTACCGTAAAGTGGTGTAAATTATTAGGAGACATATTGACATACAATGTGAGAAAATTGTGAAGAAAAAAAAGAACATACACAGGAGGCAGCTCACTATTTGCTCAGAGTAACTAATGGGACAAAGAGGACATTTCAGAGCATCTTATACTATTCTAGGTACATCTCAGTCATCTGAACGTCATGTTAGTGCCAAACTAACATCTTATCCTCACTTTTACATAGCTCAGTTTTGACTTGGGCTGTACTACAAGTTGGAAAGAGGAAAGGCATCTTAGTCTTGCCATAACTGGGTTTGGAGGAGTTGTTTGGGTTTGATTTTGATGCTCCCCATGAAATCCGCCTTGCCTCTTTCAGCTCTACCATCCCACACTGCGCACGGCGTCTCGGCAGAGGAAAGGAGTATTAGGGGCTTGGGATGGCTCCTGCCACATCTCAGAGCAGTTTGTGGTAGAGTAAGAGTAGCAACAGAGTGCTCTGGGAGATCCTGCAATTAGACAAAGATGGCACAAATTGTTTTCAGCTTTGANGCAGGGTGCTCTGGGAGATCCTGCAATTGGACAAATTCCTTCATAATAATAAAGATAAGACGGCACAAATTGTTTTCAGCTTTGATTTTTGTTTCTGTTGGCAGTCTGGGAAGTTAACATTAGTTCTTTCTATTTTGTGTTCTACCCACATATTGGAAGTTCTGCCTCTGTCTTTGTGATGCACTGGTGGCTTTTGAAAGGGGAAGCTATTGCTGTCCTATTTACCACCAGATTTTCTGCCAGTTTTGCAAAATGAGGTTCGAAGTCATATATGTTGAACTTCCTTAGGTGCTCCCATAGCATCTATTTAAATACAGAGGTAAGAATCTCTTGTGGACCTTTGCAAAGGTTGATTCTGATTTCAGAATACATGTTACAATCCATGGAATTTACCCTCCAAGTCGTTTCAGTTCTCCTCTATGAAGGCATAGACTTGTTTTCAGAAGTCAAAAAATGCATTTAAAATACATTATTTTACTCCAAACCTACCCCTCAAAAAACCTCACTTTCTAACATTTATGCTGAAATTGAACATATTGAACAAAATAATGCTAGAGTGCTAGAAAACTGTACTTTTCTTACAGGAAAAACCCCATGATTATCTGCATGGAAAAATATATTGTAATAGTCCTATGATCACGGAGTTTTTTTTCATTTTTTAACATCTGTCCACATTTTATTCTTTCTCTTTCACCTTAATCTATTATTTTTTAATCTTGTTAGATTCTTTCTTATTAAGAAGATGAGAGATTGCAAGGAGACATTACTTAGTGCTATGTTGTCCATATCAGTAGAGTGGCAAACATCATGCCTGAATGCTAAATAACTTATCAAACCTTTGCTCCTGGTAAATGACTGACTGCAGATTCAGTTTACACCTCACAATTTTTGTATCAACTAAGGGAGAAGTCCCACACATGACAGCTTCATTCCCTATCTAACCCTAATTTATCCCTTGAGCACTGTCCATCCTGCACAAAATGCAATTAAGTAATTAAGAAGTGTATCAAAAAATGCATACAGGCAGGGGGGTACAGGGAATTAAAAATGCAAACTCAGTGTTAATTCTTGCATTTCTACATTTTTCAGTCCTTGACTTTGCAGATTAATGATGTTTGAACAGAATTTTTACATGTAACTCTCTATGTTTGTTTAAAAGTAAATTGAAAGCAACTCCAGACTGGCTGTTGGGGAGGACAACACAGACCCATGCAGTGCCATTTGGAGGGGTAAAGGAAACAGCTGAGATAATTTCCATTCAGCTAACGAGATTTATATGCAGTAGAATTTGCAAATTGTCACCTTTCATGAAAATCAGTCACAAAGGGAAGATATGGCAGGTATTTTCCCAAGAGTTTTTGTATATTATTTGCTGACAGGAAATTGCACTCTCTAATAACTGTAGAATATATTCCAGATTTTCTGTATATTCAGTCATTTCTTCCTTTTGTTCCAGCTCTGAGTAGTCTAAGCTCTGTGAGTCTTCTCAAGTCCTGAATTCCTGTTCTGCTCCTTAACATGTGAAACTATTAATTTTATTAGTATTAATTGTAAGGCTATTAATTTTAACACGACTTTCCTCTGCCCTCTAATATTTTAATCTGACCATGACAATGCATACCAGGTGTGCAGTCCGACTCTGACTTCAAAAGGCTCTGACAGGGGTAAGACCAGACTCAAAATTAATGGTGGATGTGACAGTATATGGACATATAGACAATGGCAGGAAGGTAATTCCTGCTTTATTTACAGAAGTATTACAGTAAAGTGGAATTTTATGAGTGTCTATCAGTATGGAATCTGTAAGGAACATTGCTGGAGGCTGTGGTTGGCTGGCTGAGATTCCAGAGGGGTTTATAATCCAAGCAGAGCACACCTATGTGCACTGTTGTGGCACTGTTGGGAGCATCAGTCCAGGACATGCCAGAGAGATTTGGGCATAAGTTGGAATAGTTTTTAGCCTTTTCAAAAAAATTCTATAATTCTCGTATTTTTCGTAACACTTGGTAAACCTATGTGTATTAAAAAGAGAAAAAGTTTGTATTTTATGTCCTTCTATGTGCATTTGAATTATTTTCCCACTTTTTAATTCTGCCTTTGAAGCACATTGTCTGACCTGGCTGTCCAGTAAAATTATATAGTTTAAGTGAAAGCCCTGGTAGCTTTTCATGGATCCCTGGAGGCTTTCAGCTAGAACTGAACGTGCTCATTGCAAGGGGCAAGTGCTGTGTGTTCCATCAGCACAGTGACGTTGGGAGCTGGTTGTATTTTAAATCCTATTTTAAACAAATTGTTACACTTGGTTTATAATCTATTGAATCAATGTTTGTAATCTATATCTGAAATTTCTCTGAAAATAGTCTGTAACTTACTCAGGAGTATAATAAATGTCTGCATGAATAGGCAATAGCCTGAAACTCCTAAAGGAAGAGACACGGCTTGACAGGATAACATTAAAAGAAAATTGAATCTAATTGCAATAATTATGATGTCAACAAAATATTTTTAGATCTAGCCTTTCACTGAAGTAGTCCAAAATGTTGGAGGGAGGAAAGACAACATTTTTTGTTTAAAATAATTATTGTTTTCCTGACCTATGTCCTGCTTTGTAGATTTTGAAGTATGTAATAGCCCTCAGAGGGGACAGTGCTATTCTTGAGAAGTGTGATTCTGAGGCCTGTAGAGATCTTGAAAGGAGTGAAAGACAGATGCCTCTTTGTACATTTGACTGTAATGCTGTTTAAAAGAAAATGCAATGTTTAAACGATCCCTGGTTGTCTTTTTGACATATTCTGATTGTAGTCAGCTCTGCAGGGAGGTTTGGCTGTCTCTGCTGTCACATGGAAGACTGGGAACTATACTAAAGTGAGCAGAAGCCACAGACGAAATTTGCCTCTACAATTACATGATAAGTTCTGTTCAAAAGAAAATATTCCATTCCATTTTCACTTTGAAAATGAAATTTCCATTCTGTTCCCGTCATGCCAGGCTGTTCTGACAACCTCCCAGCTGGAGGCTGCTCTCAATGAGAGCAGGTGAAAAACACCGACCCCAGAAATGGTCAAAAGCTTGGGACACTAAGTACGTGAAAGCAAATATAATTCAAGAAGGATATTTAAAATGTAAGGAGTGCTAAGGACTAAACTTGGGGTTAAACTCTGGATTTCCAATAGCTATATAAGAGGAAGTTTTCATAACAGTGAGAGTTATTCCGTACTTTGCCCTGGCAAAGATCCAGGACGCTTTCCTCCTTGCACAGGAGTACAAAGACAGCAGAAAATCTTTGTCTCTGCAGGTTGTAGTGGTGATGCCACGCTTCCAAGGCATTGTAATAACAAAAGTATCATCTGCATTTCCTTTTTTTTCTGCTGCATATTAGCTGCGTGTTAATTGGCTGAAGAATTTTCATTTCTGCTGTTCAGTTGTGAACAAAAAGGACGAAAGAGGATGTTTGGTGTTTTTATATGTCTGTTTTAAGACTAAGGATGAATGACTGGGACACTGTCTTGGTTTGGAAAGACAGGTATCTGCCAGGGAAACTGAGGTTTCCCTTAGAATGGAGAATGTAAACCCCTCACCCCCCGCCAAAATATAATTTTACAATCAAGGGCTTTCAGGCAAAGATTTTCGGAATAGGAATAACAGTTCTTTACTAGGAATATTAATAATACAAATNAGGCGTCTCCTGCCTTGAGTTACAGGAGATAAAGAAAAGCATCTCCTCAACTGCTTTTAACAAATGAAAATAGAATATACACCCCTGGCTCCACAACCCAAGGCAGACACTCATCTCAGAAAGTCCCTCAGCTGCTCACCATTGTGGTCTGTGTAGTCCCATACAGGAAAGTGTCACTAAAACCTTGCTCTGTTCTTGTGTTCTCACTCCAAGCAGCTCCTGCTGGTTGGGTGTGTACATACTAATTTGTATCTGCTTCTCAAGGTCACAGCAGAGATGTACATAGTACATAACTTACTTATATAGTTAAAAGAATGGAAATCTAATTATATAGTTAAAAGTGTTCCTATCTTCATCTTTTAAAGGAAATTTTCTTTACAATTTTTACATCACTGTTTGTTAATGATATTATTGAGTTAATATTCCTAACAGTATTGTAGACAGGTGGTGGTGGTGTTTTTTTTGTTTTGTTTTTTTTTTTTTTTTTTTTTTTTTTTTTTTTTTTTTTTTTTTTTTGGTTTTTGTTTTGTTTTGTTTTGTTTTGGTTTTGGTTTTGTTTTTGTTTTTATCTCAAATACGCTAAAGTCACCAATATAGTTTAGAAGTTTTTGTATTTTAGCTCAAGTTTTATAGAAAATTTCTTTCCTTCAGAGATTAAATTTTACACAGTGGCCACGATGTGCCCATTTATTAAAATTTTATTAAAATTAAGTTTTACACAGTGGCCATTTCCTGCAAGGGCAGAAAGAAAACACTTTTCTAGTGAGAAAAGCAATGAATTATAAGAACAGCTAAGGGCAGGATGGAAGAAAAACCATTAGTAAACTCACAAAGAAATTTGTTTTGTATGTGTCACCATTCAGAAGAATTGCATCAGTCACCATGCACATCCTTGTTACCTGATAATTAATAATTAATGATCATCTAGGCTACCATCTTCAGCATTTGACTCCACATTTCGTGGGTTTTTTTACAGCAATAATTTGAGGCACAAGAAAAAAGTCACTTTCAAAGTGATTTCCATTAGCCAAGATTGTCAGCTGATAATTTTTTTAATGCAAAGAGGTAGAGCTGACTGCAAAGTGGGATTTTTCTGCATTCATTATAGGGCAGGTTAAATGGTTTCTGTTTTAGAATGGGTACAGCCTTTAGCTTGCTGGAAAGCAGAGAGGTTCCAATTTTGTCTGTAAATGAAAGGAACTTGTGTTTGCCAATTAAATCAAGCAGCTGTTTCACAGACAATATTGCTAATAGCTACCAACTAAACTCCAAGCTGTTACTCTGGATTGTTTAATGAACTGCTTTTAATACATAGTAAATGTTCACCTCTGTATCTCAATCTAGTGAGCAGGAAGGGAGGGATATTTAAAGACATCCCTCTTCAAAATCCTGCAACATTGTAGGAACTTTCTGTGCTAATGAAGCACAGGAATTTGAGTCTCTTTCTTGCACTATTTATGAGAATCCTGGAGAGAATAGTGCTACCTAAATTGTTTTTGACAGTGCATGACAAAATTGCCATGTTCTGATGCTATACAGCGACTGTAATCTTTTCTCCTAAGGAGGTATTTTAGGCATGCCATGCAAACTTGCTGCTTGTATTCTTCACTGTAAACTGCACAATACTGATGATAAAATCAAAATGCATCTCACATTGGGCTCACCAACGTATGCAGCAGTCTTGTGTGACAAATGTATAAAGGAATTGAAAACAGTGCATAGATTTCAGCAAGAAACATCCAAAACTCAGGAATTCTATCTTGATTATATATTTTTTTTGAATGCATGGCATAGTCTCTGGTATTTGTTTTCATCAGAAAGCCTTCTCTACATCTCTCAGCTCTTCTCTGAGCATAAGCATGAGCAAACAAAGCATCAAAGCTATCAAAGCTACTAAAAATAACTGGTTCAGAGAGAAACTGTGAGCTGGTAAAACTGCTCACTAGGAGAGCATCCTTAGTCCATTCCTTGTTAATGCCATGTTAAAAAAGTCTAAATGTCTTGATTGACCCTGCCTGCTTTCTACCAACACTGTCATATCAAACTAAGCTGCAATTAATCTTGCTTTTCTATATTTCTGTGGCGAAGCTTTGCCTTAACCACACAGAATCTAGAAGTGAATGGCATTTTTTTTCTTTCTCAATTTAAAATCTCAAAGAATTAAACAACAGTGAGAAAAATCAAAAGCTTTCATTTTTTTTTTTCTTGTTATCTACATCTTGGACATCCATTACATCAGCAGAAGATGAAAAATATAGATACTTCTTAGAATCTGCCTCATTTTCTGTCCTTATTTCCAGCTTACATCTGTTGCTGAAAGGAGAGAAAACAAACAAAAAAAGAGACAAGAAAGGAAGAATAAGGGAAATTTTCAAAGACCGGTTGCAATCAACAATCTCTGTGTTTTTTCTTTTACTATTTTATAAGTAGAACAGACCAGAAAAATTACATTTGTAAGCTGGGGGGGGTGGTGGTAGTGGGGAAACAGTGACAAACCAAACACACAAAAACCAGAGATGCAAACTTCTGACTTTACAGATGGCCGTTTTTCTTAATTATATGGATAACAGTTTAGTAATACCTAATTGGTCATGCTTGACAAGTAATAGCAGTTTTTCCAAGACAAACAAATGTTCACATTTTTCATACTTAATCAGGGAGTTTATGTGCAAAAATGGCCAAATGTATCATCTATTCTAAGCCTCCTATGTTATTTTGTAATAAACCACCATCTGTACTTTGGTTTTACAGAATCTGTGTGTGATGACCACAGAATTTAATTATATTGCAGATAGGTTTGGGGAAGAAACTAGAGGGTTTTTTAAATTTTTTTTTTTATTATTATTATTTAAATAAACTACAAAAACTCACTTCATTAATTTAGAAATGTCCCCAAAGCAAGTTTATTTTGCTTTTATCTGACAGGCAGTGCCCTAAACACACAATAACTGTCCTAATCTCTCTTTCCTTTGTCTTCCAAACTCATAGGCATTTCTTGATAAGTGCATTCAGCTTGTGAAAGTGTGTATTTCTTTTTGTGCTGTATATTTCCATATTCGTTGCTTATTTTCTGAGTTATTTAATTTTTAGTAAATAAGTTTGTCCATTATGGTTAAGATATTAGTTTATTCATATTCTGAGAGCTTGTACTTTATTTTCTAGTTACTTGTCACAGCTTTTCAGATTTTGTCTGGTGAGCAAATATGCCTGACATAATTATTCTTTACTGACTTTATTTGGTGTGCAGCTCCAAAATACATGAATAGAATTTCTGGATTTTGTGTGACTAGTATGAGTAAGGTATTAAAAAAAAAATCTGAAGGATTTAATAATTCATTCAATAATTTAGAAATTGCAAGTAAATAAACAATTTTAATATTCTTACATAATTTAAAGCATTTTTTTGCCTCATGCTATCAGATAGGACTGTGCCAGGAGGGAGGGCTGCAGCAGAGGGGTTTGTGACACAGTGGTGTTCTGCCTCCCCAAAAGTCAGATGTGATCCTTCTCCCTTTCTCCTCAGAAGAGCTTCAGCCACATCTCCAAGCCAGTCTGGGCATGCACCACGTAATACTCTGATCCTCCCCATGTGCAAGTTAAGAGCAGTTAGGCAGGAAGGTTGGGAGGGATACTTAGTGCAGTTCAATATCAGACCTTTACCCTGTGTTCCACTAACTTCTCCATTTAGAAAAGATCTTGGCTATCTCAAAGAAAATAATCTGAAAGATGACCTCTCCTCTTGTCCAGCCTTCTGATTACGCCTACTCCAATTCCATGAAAAATGGAATATTATCAGTGAAACTGATAATAGGGAGGACATGTAGCCCTCAGCTACTCTGAAAAAAAACATGAAGTGACCTGAAAGCCACTCTCTCTCTACCCATTTTTTATGGCTGTGGTGGGTTGACTCTGGCTGGATTCCAGGCACCCATCAAAGCCAATCTCTTACTCCCTCTGCAGCTAGATAGAGGAGAAAAAACATGAAGGGTTCAGACAAGGACCAAGAGAGATCACAAACTGGTTACTGTCATGGGCAAAACAGACTCAGTTTGGGGAAATTAACTGAATTCATTACCAATCAAAATTCAAGCACAGTAATGAGAAGTAAAATAAATCTTTAAAAAACTTTCTCCCAACCCCTTTCTACTTCCCAGCTCTACCTCTCCCCGCATCATGGGGTCCCTCCCACAGCAGAATGTTCTCTATGAGCTTCTCCAGCATGAGTCCATCCCACAGGCTACAGATTTTCACAAACTGCTCCAACTTGCCTCCTTTTTCATGGGGTGCAGTCCTTCAGGCATACCCTGCTCCAGTGTGAATCCCCCACAGGGTCACAAGTGCTTCTAGGAAATGTTCTCTAATGTGGGCTCCTCTCTCCAGGGCTCTGCAGGTCACTGCCAGAAACTTTTTTTCCAGCATAGGCTTCCCATGGATCCACAGCCTCCTCTGAGGCATCCAGCTGCTCCAGTGTGGGTCCCCTCCACAGACTGAGGGTTGATCTCTGCATCCCTGTGGATCTCCGTGGACTGTGGGGGTACAGCTGCTTCTCCATGGGCTGCACCAGGGGCTGAAGGGAAATCTGAAGGAACACCTCCTCCTCTTCCTTCTCCACTGACCTTGGTGTCTGCAGAGTTGTTTCTCTCACATGTTCTCACCCTGCTCTGCTCTGGTCTCAATTACTGAGCTGTGCAATAACTTCTTTCCCCCTTCTTAAATAGGTTATCACAGAGGCATTACCACTATTTCTGAGTGGCCCAGCCTTGAGCAGCAGAGGGTCTGTCTTGGAGATGCCAGGGATTGGCTCTCTCAGACTTGGAGGAAGCTTCCAGCAGCTTCTCACAGAAGTCACCCCTGTGGCCCCACTGCTACCACAGCCTGGCCACACAAGTCCAATACATTAACCCTTTTTCCTGACCCCTCTGCCCTTTAAGAGTTGCCCTGTCTAAATTGTGCTCTTTTGGTTGCTTTGAACATGATGCACCCCAGAGCAATTTTACCATCTACTCTTCCTGCTTTCAGGAAGAGTAAATCATTAACTGGGATAGATGTTAACAAGATTTCAGGTGACTAAAATTTCTGGTGATCAGAGTCCCAAATAGGCATAGTCTTGGCCTGAATGGTCTTGAGAATGTAATTTTTATCCCCTGTCATGAGATAATTTAAGCTGATTCAGATAGTATGGAAAGGCGAAATCACAGTGGAAAAGTATTTAACCATATCATAAGATTTGGGGCAACTTCCAGTTCAGCTGAGTTTAGACAAGCAGCACAGGCCACTCAAGAGCATCTGCTTGTGCCATCTCATCTCTTACAGGTTTGCCATTTCAGTAATTGTGGATATGAAGAAAAGATGAACACTGTTATTGATAGTATTCATAAAATACTTAAGATGATAGATGGAGATTTTTCATTCTGTACAGGCTGTACATTTATTTATTTATTTTTTTAATCTTTTCCTTTTTTTCTTCTTTGGTTGGTTACTAGTTTGCTATTAGAATTGGGTTGACTTAGATGGCTGTTCACTATAATATTTCAATACTTTTGCTTCCAATCTCAGCTTGGATCAGGGAGTATAAATATATGCAAAATGGAAATTGGCTGATAAAAAGATAAGTCTTTTGATTTGCTTGTTTTCTTGAAAGTTTTTAGGGTTCAGTTTGGATTTGTATCAAATTATGGGCTAGAATCTGTATTTATTTTTATTGCATTTTCTTGTTGATGTATGAATAAAAATAAAATGTGGAATGGGATATTATAAGAAAATATGCAACAATATAAACACAGAATATATAAAAATAAACATACACCAAAAATTTAAAGCAAATAGTTTATTCCTTACACTGGGCAAAAACCTGGTAGAATTTTAATATATATGTATATGCATTGAACATAATGTGAGATTCAGTATTTTCCAAATAACAAAGTACTAAATAAATATTAGCATAACAGGAAAATAAAAGTATAACAGAAACAAAAAAAAATCTGATAGAAGTTATATGCCATATGCATATCATAGTTCATATGTTGTCTGAAACTCATTAAGATAATTCATCTTTTCTTCACACTTAAGTTGGATTTCAAATTTCCAACTATCATTTTCAAGTGTTCATTGTATTCCATTAGTAACTTGAAAGGGGTTGAAACAATTTATTCTTATCATTTTAAGTCTTTGTGCATAGACACACTGTTCCCAAGTGGATTAAAACCATTGAACATCGTTTAGATAGTTATCAAAACTTGAAACACAGAGGAAAATGCCAGAGGAGAAAGCAAAAGCATTGTTGTGCTAACACACACCAGAAAAGCTTGAACATGATCAACTTGATAAAGATTGAACAGATAACTTGAAGAGTTGGATAGCATGAGATTTAATAAGTACAGGAAATGAGTATGATTAATATCTGTCATGGTTTGGAGAGATGAATTCTGTTTAACACATTTGTTAGTATTTTTTGATGATCTTGTGTTTACACAAATGTTGATGGAAACTTCTGCAAACCATTTGAGATTTGTGGTACTCTTCCACGAGATTTTGATTAAAAAAATTGCCACCACAAAATAATTTTAAACCTACCTTAAGTGCATTTTCCATAGGGATTTAAACAGGAAACCTTCCTCCAAGAACATGTTTCCAGTTAGACCCTTCAACAGTCTATTCTTAGCCCCATTATATGGACCTTCCACACTGATGCAAAAAAATATATATAAAATTAATAACAGGTAATGTTTATTCATCACACTGAAATTAATGGGACAATGAATAAAAATAAGTGTGTATCAGCTGAACCATATTCTTTGTTAATATAGATACAATTAAACAACATGATCAAAATATCTTAAAAAAAATTATAAGCAGTCATTTTTGTGTGTAGGGACAGTTATAAAAATAAGTGAGTTAAGATATTACGTATTTATGTATATGTGAGTGATCATCATATATATATTTAATGAAACAAGATGTAGCTAGCTCTGACAACATTTAGGAGTACAAACAGGGGTTTCTCAGGTGGAAAACAACAGATGAAGGTATTTTATTGTACGTGACAGATGAGAAAATTACTAAAGGGTTCATGAAGGTCTAACACCCACAGTCTTGAAATGAGACTGCAAAATTAAAAAGAGAATTACAGGAAAAACCTTTAAAGCCTGGAGAGAAAAAGAAAAAAAAGCTTTAGTGCCTGTGTTTAGATCTGTTTATTACTGCAAAAGGTTATGTTTAGCCTTGATCAGGAAATACAAATATTGACATCCTTTTGGGTGGAAACTTCTTGAAGAAGTTTCTGACAGTCAAGTGTTGGAGGGTACAGTAATGAAAGACTTAACAGGGTCTGTGGATGATCCACTTTTTGGGAGATGACTTTAGCTAAATTAAAAGTAGAAATCAACAATAATTTATCCACAGTGAAAAAGACTAGTCTGGAATAAACCAGAAATTCATTGGAGCATTTTGAACCCTTCAAGACCTAGCTTATTTCTAAAATATAGTCTCAAGATCAAATAGAATTTTTCAGATATATAGAAAATGTTGTGTGATGCACCTGATTTTCAGGTCCTGATTGATATTTATTCTGAGATGGTAAAATAAAAACACCACAAAACTCCATCATGCAATTTTGTGAAAACATTATATAAGAAGAAAGCAGAGATATACTCAGAAGGTAAACAAGATATAATAGGCTTCTGTTTTTCTCATGAACTTTGAAGAACAATGCAAGAAGTACAAGTTAGAAACACAAAATGAAAGTACAACTGCAGTTCAGAATCAAAATTGTACTGAGCACAAAACAAACAAACAAACAGACAGACAAATCCATAAGTGTGGAAAAGGAAGTAAGAATGAAACACTCTAGGTTAGTAGTAAATTATATTTTGCAACGTGCAAGTGTTTGTGAACTTGAAATACATTTTTCCTTCCTTGCTCTAGGTTAGTAGTAAATTATATTTTGCAACGTGCAAGTGTTTGTGAACTTGAAATACATTTTTCCTTCCTTGAAGGAGACTCTTAATTTCCAGCTTGTTTGATAAAACAATATGTACAAAAGGTCTTTGGTGCTTACCTATCCTGGTATTTTGATTTGACAGAAATAAATAAGAACTGAAGTTTCAAACAGAAAATTTCTTGAGACAAGGAATGTAAAAAATGCATTCACAGACTCTTACATTCTTGCCATCGATGCTTGTCCCTGGCAATCTCAGAGAATAAAGGACGAGATCCTGTTTGGAGCCCCTCAGAGGTGCAGTATAAAGTCCCACAGCATGGAAAGGTGGTGCAAGACAAGGCTGCCAATTCTACAGCAGCAAACCAGAGCCCACACACCTGTCCCTGAGACAGACATGAAGTGATTTGAACTGACAAGAAATCAAGCAGGATTAAGCCTCCCTGATTTCATCAGTAGCCTTCAAGTAATTCAACACAATTATCTTCCTTAAAAAAAAAAAATAAATCTAAACAAAAGATATTGCACTTGCATTAGATATACCCTGAAACTGGGCAAACTCCTCATAAAGTGCAGGTGAGATTTTCCTCATGGAGCTTTGTCCCTCAGTTGTTGACTGTTCGAGTGCCACTCACTAAAAGAAGTGAGCCTGTAATCCATTGCATTTAAGCAGTCTTTCACAGTTTTTCATCATTTCATGAAAGAAAAGAGCTTTGCTTTGATATATTCATGCTGGCCTCACTGTTACTCCTATTGCTGGTCATATTGCTATTCCCTTTATGTTTCATTTTGAAATATTTTAATTTCAAATCTTCATTAGATCTTCATTAGATCAAATTAGAATCTTCAGTGACTCCCAAACCAGCCCACTGGTCAGAGTGAAGATCTACAAGACCTCTCTGACCCAAACCTCCTCCAGCTCCAAGTAACAGCCCCTGCCTTCAGTAGTCTAGGATTCTCAGCAGTGTCTCGTCATGCTTTCTGAATGAAGGAACTTCGTAGAGGATCCCAAGTCTAGACTTCTTTCAGTGTGTGATCCCTCATGCTCTCACACTACAGGATATCAAATTCAGTGAGTTCTGATTACATGGTGGCACCATGGATCTCATGCACAGTAGCTGCTGCTTCTCATATTTGTCTATGAGAAAATTTAATCATATGATAGCTTGCAGGTTACCTCTGGTTTTAGGGTTGCCATATTATGTTTCTGATTTTCCCTGCTGTGACATAAATTATTCTAGATTAATAAAATAGTTTTCTATAATGTGGTTTGTTTTTTTTTCCCCTACATCTTTTCCATTTTCATAAGGTCTCTATTTCTCTGTGAACAAAATTGAAGTCTTAATGTTTTAAAAAAAATAAATAAAAAATCAAACCAACAAAACCAACAAACTCTGGATTTCTCCCACCACAATATAGGATGTTGAAGATTCCAGAAATTTCAGAATCAAAGAAAATATATAATTAAAGGCATTTTCCTTTGTAAACCACAGAAATATGTGCTATCATAGATCTGAAATTCTAGCTATTATGAACCTCTAGATTTTCACAAGTCAACAAATGGCTACCAATATTTTATTATTTTCAAAAAACCTGAATATAATGTCTTTGTGCAGGACTCCCATTACTATGCTCAAGTCTTTCTTCTATGAACATTATGGTATTGTAAAAACCTATCAGATTTTCTCTATAAAAGCTGTTCACAGATTATTTTAACACAGTTTTTTATCCTGTTCTACTTTTTTAAGCCAGTATTTTAAAGATGACTTGTTTCTTATCAAAAGTTTTCCTTCTGTAAACTTTCAAATCTTGTTAAAAATTAAGTTCCGAATTCTCCTAATCAGAAAATATGTGCTGTCCTTTTTTACTTAATATAAAGAAAAATGAATGAACCAGGCATAGTCTGAACTAGGCATTGTTTTGATGATATTTTCATACATCACTCTGTACTTTCATATATCACTTTGTACTTCCCAATATTATTTGTACCTTCAGACATATTTGGTGCATTTTGGCAGGTAAAGGTTCAGAGTCATTCTGAAACTCTGCTTTTCTGTTCTGCATAGCATGGAATTTATGCAGTGAATAGTTCCCTCTTACTAATTGCAGTCATTTATTTTCAACATTTCTGTCTTGTAAAGCCTGGTTCAAATTTATTTTGTAAGAGAGAAACCAAATGTTAGAAATATATTTTGATGTAGTATATCTGCATAAGATGAGAGCTGAATGTGTGCCTGGATTTTAAATACCTGAATGCCTACTTAATAAGGTAATTTGGACAAGGTTTGTTTCTTGCTAATGGCTTGTGCCAGCCTAGCACAATGTGTCCTGGTCTTTGGCTTGGCTATGAAGGTGCTGCTGCAATACAAATATGTGATAATAAGATACTCATCCTGCTGAACTTAACCTGTAGCATCCCATTTCCTTAGCAACAAGGCCAAGCTCTTCTGCACTAAATCAGTTCTTCCTCTCATTTGAGCCATCTAAAAATTCCACATGCAGGTTGCCAGCTAAGTCATTGCAAGGACATACCCAAAGTTTTAGTCATTTGAAGCAACTCAAGGAAATAAGTGGAAGATTAATACTTGAATTGATGTATTTTTATTTACTGATCTTCTGTTCAGTGCACTTAATTTATGTCAAATAAATCACTTGAATTATTTTCAAAGATCAAGTGAGTAAAATGTCATAGCATTAAGCATAAGTATCCAGTTTTTTTCCTAAAGGTCTTGTTGTCCCTGGGTACATGCATGTGTAGAAGGTTCTTGGGGAAGAGCACACATATTGCAAAGTCCTGTTGTTTCACTTTTTAATTTTCCAAACTTGTTTTTATCTGGACTCAATTTACACAAGGGATGATTAGCTCTTTTATGTAAAATAAAAATTGCTGAGATTAGTAGTTGAAATAGAAGCATCTGTATCAATGCAGCTGAAAATGCAGTTGTTTTTTTTTTCTAATCATCAAGATTGAAGTCACCAGGTGGTGCTATTACATAGTATTGCAAGACTTTCTTCTGAAATTTGTTTAATTACTTTCTTTCTTTTTTCAGGAAATGTTGAATAACCCCTTTATCTTACAGCTGAGAGAGGCTATAAGGGCACATTGACCTATGACCTTTATTTTGGGAGTAGAAGGACTTCATGGGAGGTGAAAATGGGTGGGTAAGGTTGTTTTCCTTTAAAACAGTCTAGTTTGCATTCTGCTATGGTGGACTTAGTTCCTAGTCTGAAATAATACATAACTTATATGACATGCAACATATTTTTTGGTCCCTTAAACCATAAGAAAAACAAAATAAGACTTGAAAGTACATAAAAAATTATGTTAGGAAGAGAAAAGAGGAATCAGGAGGAGATTGTCTGCATGGAGAATATTATCATGACTTTGAGGGGGTGTTATCTCTTTAAGAAAAAGTTTTCATGATTAGTTTCCATCTTCATTGGATTAAATTAGAGACAACAATTAGAGTAACTATTAATTGAGGTGACATTGATTTAGATTTTTATCAGCAGAGCCAGTGGAAATCCTGTAAATGTAAGTTGAAAAAAATAAAAAGGGAGAAAGGTAAATAGTCATTACCTGCCAGTACGTGTGGTGGCATAATAGTGATAAAGAAAAATACCTAAATGGGAAGGTAGCCATCTGGAGTTTAAGAGAATAATGATTCAATCTGCTTCCAAAGATTCAGCAATTTTAACATAAAAAGTCTTGTTAGAGACTAAGATGAGAGTCTTTTGTCACCCTATACATGGAACGTAGATAGTGTTGCTTATCTCACCGCATTAGCATTTTAAGTAATAGGAAAGACAATTGTGTAAAGAGAATCTGATGAGGGGAGGAGAGGAAAAGACTTCCTGGTAGCTACTGATATTTATTTATATAGCTCGCATAGGCATGTGCATCTATTTTTTTTCCAGAATAGGCTTCCTTTTTGAAATGACTCCTGACAATGGTTTTCTTCCTTTGATGGTTTAACTAACCCATGATGTGTCTACAAACTGAATACAATCACTTTTAAGAATATCCAAAATTGGTGGTGTGGCTGCATGATGATCAATATGAATAATGTCTCCCTTTTCTGCAAGTTTCTAAGTAATTGTCCTAATGGAGGTGACTTTGGCAGGACTGAGAAAAATAACTTTATACAAAGCCATTTATTGGCTATCTAAGCAATATCTGAAATATCATTTAGCTAATCTTTACAAACAGACGTTTATTTATGCTTGAAATATAATTCAAAATGTCTCAAAATTATTCTAGGTATGTAACAATTGTCTGCATCAGAAAGAATAAGAACATATATATATATATTACTTTCCAGAATGGTGTTTTTGTGTTCTTTTTACTAACAAGTTATGATAAAGCTCATTGGTTGATACAATTTAGGACATGGCTGTGTTGGATGGACTGGGGTACTGGTCCAAATAAAAACTGTTCCTGAGAGGAATCACTTTTCTTTTGTAATTTTTCTGACCTAGCAAACAATTTCTCATATGAATTATAGTAAATAAAATTGGTAACTGCCATCTTTAATAGTTTAATATTGTCTTTCATGTGTACAGTGCTGAAGAAAATAATTCATGGATTGTATTTCTGTGTTATGCTAGATAACTCACTAAAATGTACCTTTAATAGTTCACATCATTTTCATTAACCTCTTGATACTATATTCATCTCCATTAGAGTAATATCATATAATAAAACCAGTAGAAAAAAAAACAATATTTTAGAGGCAGAAATCAGTAAGAGGCCAGGTAAAAAAACAAAAAACAAAAAACAAAACAAACAAAAAAAAACCAAAAACAAAACCAAAAAAAACCCTAAAAACACGAAAACAAACAAACCCCTCAAACCCAAAACAAACAAACGACAAAAAACCCCCAAAAAACAGAACAAAAAACAACAAAAAACCCCAAAAACACAGATCAAAAAAGAACAAAAAACCCCTAACCAACCAANTAACCAAACAAACTAACAAAAACAAAAGCAACAAAACAAAAAAACCAAACATATTCCAATGAGATCAAATCTTCAGCTTTTTTTTCTTGTTTCTCTCCTCCAATTTTCTCTGCCTGAGCATTTCTTGCTATTAATTGTGTGTATATTCTGCCTTCCATTCTGCTCAACTTCATTAATATGAGGAACTTCAAAACAGACTTGTGGGTGCAATGCTAAAAGCCTCACAGAAGATATGAAAAGAAGCACATTAACGTTGTTGAGGAACATTTATCTAACACTGAAATGTACTGTGCTGCTCTTCTGCTGATAGCATTAGACCTTTCCTATTTTCATCCCTGCATTTACATCATGAAAACTGAATCAGGCCTTTAGATCCTAGAGAATGTTTTTGTTTTGATGATGAAGTCATTAGTTTATTTATAGAACTAACTCATCACTAGTTTTCAAAATGCCATCTTTGTTTTGAAATTTATGCCTGAGTTATATGGTGTGACACTTTGTTTTGAACCTTGATGATGTGTGACTCTGAAATCATGTTCTACAAGGATTTTAACAAGGAGGAGGTTGGCAAAGTGAGAGTGTATCACAACAAAAAGGACTGCTTGCTGAATAGGAGAACAGTTCTATTTATACACGTACTGTTTGAACACAGAAAATGTGTATAAACCCCCTTTAGTGATTTCTTTATTTTAATCTCTAAATGAATACAAAGTTCAAGGTGCCACAAATATGTTTTTCAGCCTAAGAACATCTGGGAGATTTATTCTGTTGGGAGGCACTCCAAATATTTGGGATTTGAAGAAATAAAGTTAAATATGAGAATAGTCTTTTATAGAATACCTTATGGGTCACTTAAAGCTTCTCCCTGCCCTAAGAGAACAAAAGACTTGAGCTGACTTTTTGTGCTTAAGGCAAATCTAGAAGACATCCCTTCTGGAGACACCCAGAAGAAAGGAGATGCCCCCTGAAAGAGGCATTTGGAAGATCTACTTTTTCACTCTTGATATGCAAGATTTCCTCCTGAAGTGATCGGAAGTCTTAAGTGTGTATAGGATGAAAAAGCAATAGCAAGGTTAAAATAAGATCCAGTTGAAAAACCATGAATATTTGGGAAGCAGTGAGGGCAATAAGACCACAGGCTAATGCCATGGAAATTAAAATATATTTATGTGTGACCCCTATGGGAAGCAACAGAAAATTTTATTTAAAAACAGAAGTTTATGTGTGGTGAGGTTTATTTTCTCTAGTATATTAATTCTGTTCCCATTGCAAAAGAATTCCTGCTTTTTACTGAATCTCAAAACAGATTTTACTTTGTTCTTCAGGAAAGTTCCCTCTTAGTATTTTAAAAATTATTTTTGGATCAAATTCTCCGCCACCTCACTTAACAATTTGTAATGCAAATTTTTCCAAAGTCAGTTTATAATTTTTAGGACTCTAATCCTGAAAAGCATACCCAAATATAAATAACTAAATTAGATGAATACCATCCATGATTATTTTCTACTTCTAAAGAATTTACTTTCCCTAATAATAGCTACAGCTGGTACTAAGAGACATTTTCAGGAAATCAGAAATAGGCTAGTAGGACATGTAGGGTTTCTAGATGAAGAATGAAGATAAAAAAATCAGATTAATACTGTCAGTAAAATCCCTAAATACAGTAAGATCTTTATTTTTCCATCTAAACAGCATATACAGAAAGGAAGTGGCTTTCCACATATCAACCCAGAGTAGTTTTAATACACATTCCTTGGACTATGATGGCTCTCCTGCAATTTCCATTCTTTCCTCTATTTTGTGATATCCCAAATGAATCTCCCAGCTCCTTGCAACTGACTCTTGCTTCTGGAATGAGCTCAGTATTTTACCAGCCCACTTTCCTGAGACCTCTCACCTGCTGTAGTTCACATTTACAAAATGAGGGTCTCAGAGAGCAGCTGAACCCAAAATTCTCAGAAATTCTCTTTCCTGTTCAGTGTTTTGTCTTCTCTCTCTTAAATGCTGCAGAAATGAGCAGGTCTCTTTTGTAAGAGGAATGGGGTGGGGGAAAAGTATTTTGAGGCACATTTTCTTAACATTTCTTAACATATAAATTGGAATTAGAGTGCATATGCACAACTGCATTTAGCAACACATTTTTACACAACCTGGCATGTTAATGTCATTTAAATCTTAAAATGTTCTAATAGAATCTTAGCTTCTAAGGCTTCTGAATTACATCTCTGCAGCTGTAATTTTATGTGTATTTTTAATCTTCTTAATAGCTTTAAAATGAACACTTCCCTGATTATAAACTACAACATATTTATGCATATCTTTGGATTAAATAAGGTGATATGGATGTTTTTGTAGTAGGAGACATTTTCTGAAAGAATAAAGTAACTTTTTAATTTTATAATCTCAGGTTATAAAACAAGGTAGGATTTCCTTTTCTAGCAAGGAGAGACACCATCTCTGCATGCATTTATTTGCATGCTGATTGTTCATCAAGGTTAGGTTGTTCTGAGAATACCAGGAGATGGGACTATCAGCTATGAAGTTAATCTCTGTTGAGATAGTAACATCATTTAATTAGTTATATGAATATAGTTAGAAGCATATTCAATAATTTTTTTATATTACTAGAAAAAAAAGTTTCTACTTGTTTATTGAATCATTTTTATTCAGTATTAATTTCAGTTATGTGGAATAAATAAGATCTTTACAAAAACAGAAAAGAAAGGAAAAGTTCCCCATAGATTTAGCCTGAACTACAAAATAATAGGTATTGGGCAATAGATACAATCTAAGAAAGTTAATTGATAGTGGCTCACATTTATCAGCAGAAAAAGCACAACTAATTTCATAAGCAGTAGAATCATATTCCTAAGATATAAAGCTGTATACTATAACATTTGTGAGCTAGAGAAAAAACTAAATAATAAATAGAAAACTAAAAGAAAATCATAAAAATATAGTTCTTTGGAGTAGTTATGATAACAATAGACTGCAGACAACAATATGCATGTTAGTAAACACCAATCAATTTATGTTCTTGATTCTACTTCCAAGGACATCACATCAAGAGCATCTCTCAGAATAAACAACAGTCTCCTGAGAGTAGTCCTTTCCCTGGAGGGAATTGGTATCTAAAGCAGCAGAAGTATTTGTGAAAAACAAAAGAATTTACTATGCAAACCAAAATTAGACAAGGAGAAAAAACTCAGAGTGATGACAGTTGATAATTAGTCAAATACTGTAGTCCTAAATCTAGAAGGAGTTTTATGGGCTGCTTCATCAGGCTTATCCAGCTAATTAGGAATTCAGGACCCTGTCTGAAATATCTGCAGAAAAATTATTTAGGGGTCAGACACTCTGGTAAATGTATGCATATATATTAAATTAAGTAACTGCAATATAACTGTTTGATTTTTTTATTAGAATAAATATCTAATTGTTATTTTGTCTTTCTTTCAAGCATATTTGAAACATGAAGATCTTCTTTGAAGTGTGAAGATCTTCAGAGAAACAAAGCCTTTTTCTTTTTTTCATCAAGTAGGGGTGGTCTGTGTAGTGAAGCACACAAACTGTTTTTATGTTCTCTCAAGTACATCATAATATGATGGGTGAAACAGCAGGTCCTCAATTCATAATTGCCATAGTGAAAATAATTTGTCATCTGAGCACAACTCCTATTAGGGAGCTCAAATTATTTACTTCATTTGTTACTGCATTGGAAGGAAAGCCTAAGGAAATATGTAGATGTCTCTGCTACATTCAGGTTTGCCTGGATACAGTCTCACTTCTGACCATTTTTATTTATGTTGATGAATTTGTGGGTCACATTTTTCAGAACTATTTAGTAGCCTTAAAAAACAAGTTTCAGCTGACTTCTTTGACTTGAAAAAGGAACAAAGCTTTATCTCCTTCAGACCTACTTTACCTCTGACCTTCATGAAAAACAAGATTTTGGGGTATCATTCAACTGTAGAGACAAGATGAATTTATTAGGGTATAATATGGATGCAGTTTTCTGAAGAGACCTTACAGGACTCTTCAGTGTCCACAGGGGCTACAAGAGTGCTCCAGAGGAACTTTTTACAGGAGCATGTAGTGACAGGGCAAGGGGGAATGGTTTTGAAATGACAGAGAGCAGATTTACATCAGATATAAGGAAGAAATTCTTTACTATGAGGGTAGTGAGGCCCTGGCACAGGTTTCCCAGAGTAGTTGTGAATGCCTGTCAAGATCTGATTACTAAGATCTTAGAAATGCTTCTGCCTGAATTAAGGTGCAAACAAGACCAAATGGCAGTGACAATAGTATGGGTTTATTTGATAGGAAATATGAGAGAGAGAGAAAGAAATAGAAAATAGGTGGGGGAGACAGAAGGAGAGTAACAGGGACAGAACAAGGAGATATCACCATCCGTGGATCCTGATGATGCTCTGTTGATGGTCTCCAGCTGGTTTTCTTGGTGGTGAAGGTCCCCCCAAAAGCACAGAATCCAAAGGGTTAGTACACGCTCAGGCCAGGTAGGAAAACCCAGGCTCCTCCCTGGGGAGGGGGAGTTTGCCATTGTCTGTCCCAGCAGACTCTGAGTCTGTTGCACCCCCAGCAGTGCTGTGGTGCAGGGCCTCAGGGGTGGCTCTGGGGGCACTTTGGGGGGCCCTGGATGGGTTGAGGCCCCTCAGCTGCCCCTCAGTGAGTGTCCCTCTGGGGTTCCATGGCCTGGCTCTGTGAGGCAGGATGGGCTCACTGCCCCTGGGCAGAGGTTACACCCAAACTTCTCCCCCACCTGGGCTGGGGGGACTCTGTGCAAAGCTGCTCCAGCAAAGCTTTGGGCCTCTGGGCCACGGCCTCCCCAGCCCGAGCAGGTCAGAGATGATTCTTAGCACAGCAGCTGCCTTTGGCTCACACCCTTTCCTTGTTCACTTCTTTGCTTCAGGTGACTGAGGGTGGCTTTCCCTTCATCTAATCTCAGCAGGTTGACTTGCAGTCCAAACTCCCAGACAGGTATCTTCAGGGAGGCTTTTTGGTTGTAGCTTTTTTATACAGTTTTTGTTATAATGAGCAAAACCTTATATCAGTGTCTGGGGCTTGAACTATTTCAGTCTCTGAGAATGCCCCGCCCCAGGCAGTGTTCAAGGAAAGGCTGGATGGGGCTCTGAGCAGCCTGGTCTAGTGAAAGGTGGCCTTGCCCATGGCAGAGGAGTTGGAATGAGATGATCTTTAGGGTCTCTTACAAAATCCAAGCTATTCTATGATTCTGTAGACAGGGCAGAGCTTAGAAAGGAAATAGAGAGTATAGGACTGTCTTTCTGCCTTGCAGAACTTCAGCATTCATCTGTACTCACAAGACTGAGATTGAGATATCTTCTCTTGAATTACTGTCAACTAATGAGTAGGGTCACCTAATCAGTTTACAAGTCTAGATTCAAATAATTTTCTCCAAATAAATGGTGAGAAGGAGTTTGAGAATGGGGAAAGATTGCAGAAAAAGCTTTCCACTATGGCATTTGAAATGTATACCTAGCCTCAATTTAAATTTATTGCTTTGATGTGTTAACTGGGACTAATCAGTTTTGGTTTCAAGAAGACTCCTATCTGTCTTACTCAGAACATAGGCAGGATGTGTTTAGGCCTGCATGTCAGCCTCCAGATATCCATACTGGATATCTTGAGATTGGTATCCTATGTCATTTTTGGCAAGTGTAGCTTTTCTGCACCATTAGTGAGCTTGCTGAATCAGTACTGCAGGAGCACTCCCAGGACCAGTGGTATGGCATTAATCCTATGCAGAGGCCAACTTCTAAAGCCAAGAACATGGAGATGTCTTGTTTAAATCTTTATTTTGAACATCTAAGCAAGATTAACCTAGTGCAGGACTCTATACCTGCATCCTGACTGTGTGTGAACTTAGCATATGTTTGATTTCAGCACATAGTGTGAAGGTATACACTGGAAGAACTGACTTCCATTTTATAGTTCCTAAGGGATGCAAAGCATTAATGCTGTCTGCAAGCTTCATGATGCTTTGAAGTACTCAATAACTTCTGTATTATGCTGTTAATATTAACTCCCCAGGGATAGATTAGTCGTTCAGAACCAGTTAGGATTTTGTGTACTATGCATTTGTTTCCTTTTAGGAAATATTTACTTATACTTCTCTATCAAATATAAATACATAAGAAAATAATAATAATAAAAAAAAAAGACAGACATAACTTTCAGATCCTCTGGTCATAGACACATTCTGTAAAGTATTCGTTGTCTGTTAATTTTCATTATTATCGGCTGCATTTTCAGGATAATTTACATTTTATACTGCACTTATTCCATTAGGAATTTCTTTGATGATAGAATTTAAAATAGAATCAGCAAACTCAAAAATGCACACTGATAAAAATTTGGTTTAATTTAATTAGAACTGTATAAGCTAAAAATATCCATATTGATATGTGCATACATTGAGATATGCTATTGAGTTATAGGTCACTGTCTTTTAACTTGTTTCAGTCATTTACCTCTCTTGAAGTCCCACTAAGATATAAACACTGAGAAAAGAGATTTCTTATAATTAAAGCAGAAATCAAGACAGAGAATACATGTATCTTTTATAATTAAAGTTATTTATCTCGTTTCCAAGATGTCCTTGCGATATAACTGCATTGTATATCAATGAGATGTTACACAAGGCACATTTGAAGAAGTGAAAATTACTTGACCTCACACAGGATAACAAGGTACCAGATATGAGATTTGCTTCAAAATGTCAAAAAAAAACCCCACCTACTTTTACAAAACCTGAGCAACATTTTAATTTAGGATTTTCTCCTGTTTTGTTTTTACTATGTGTTATTTCATAGGAAGAAAAAAAATATATGTTACTGTGAAACAATCTCCAGAACTTACAGTAGTTTTACTAATTAGTTTTACTAATGTAAGTAGATCATGTGTGTACCAACTTCCTATTTCTCTCCCTGAAATTAAATTGGTGTGGACACTTTCTGAACAATATAATATTATGCATAAAACTTGTTTGTATATATATATATATATATATGTGAGACTTCCTTATTAAGACTTTTTTTTTTTTTAATGCTTCTAGACCTCTTTATCTGTAATCTCACAATTTATTGTGTTTCACTAAAGCAGGGACATTCAGCATATTTTGAGCAGTTTCTTGTGAAACAGTTCAGGATATTTGGCCTCCATTCTCATCACAGCTTTTTTGGAGCTGCGCTTGAGCACTTTGCAAATGTCTCCATTTGGGATGCAGTGAACTTTTATTTGCATCATTATCAGTAAGTCATCTCTATGTACATTTCTTAAAGGTGAGATATTAACTGTGATTATCTCATATCTGTTTTGCATAGCAAAATGAAACAGAACTGTTGTCTGGGCCCAGACAATGAAAACTCTTTGTCAAAATCAGCAAATATATCAGGAAAATTTCCATTTAAAAATATTTTCCTGAGATGACAGATTCCAAATCTAGTTTCAAAGCTGTGAAAATATTTTCATTCAGTGGTGTTCTTTTGACCATTTTGTTTTTAATTGACTTTGTTCTAATGTATATGTGATAGCTTACTGTCCAAATTTTGATATTCAATGTGTTCATTTATGTATTCAAATATAAAGCATTTATTATACTGTAGAAAGTAAGAGTGTTTTTTTTAATGTTATTGCTGTGCTGAATTATGTTTGCTTCATCCCACACTTCTAAATTCTCTCTCTCTCTTTTTTTTTTTCCTCAAGAATATCAGACTTTTACTCTTGAAATTTTTGCTTTCTCTTTAAATACCAGAATTTTCTGGAGAGCAGAAATTTCTGCTACTCTTTATTATCGTGGTTTAGAAATGGTATTCTTCAATTTAGTATGTCCACTGAAACACTCCAAACCACTAGTCACTCATTCATTTCCTCTCCCCACCTCCTTGCCTCCCCATGGTTGCTACAAAAATTAAACCCTGTCCTGGCTGGATCTAGGACTTTTATATTTTCTTTTCTTCATCAACTCTGTCTTTTTGCTTCTGTGTATAACTATATTTTATTCCAGAAGGGGAATTTTTGCTGTTCAACCCTGGAAAAATGTTGACAAATAAGCCACATTCATGTCTTTCGTCTTTAAATTTTAAGAATTCAGAGTTCTGAGAAGTTTCTCTACAACTATATTCTAGGCTGTGTAAACACGAAAAAAGGCAGATGTTGTTTACAAGTGTCAAATAAGGAGTGGTAATTTGTCTTTCTGGCAGAATTCAGCACAAGTTTGGAAATAATGATTAAACAACATTCAGTAAATACCAGTGGCAGAAAAAAAAAATATATATTTTTTAACATATTCTACAAATTTAATTAAAGAAACTCTTGTAAGAGCGTGGAGTTCATAACAAAACGTACCCAAATGTAGCATCCCTCTAAAAATCCCATAGCTAATGCAGGCACTTGTTTGTTTTATCAAGATTTCTGCAGAACTCCCATGAAAAAACCCTTGGACAGGTGGATGGATGGTGTGACTCAGGTAGTGCAGTATCACTTCCTCAGACTAGGCAGGTGATTTATTCACAGGAATCAACTTAACAATGCACTTGTATAACATTTGCCTGGAGACTTCACTTTGTCAATAGTTTTTGGTAGTATTATCTCTGACAGAACAATAGCAGATGATTGGCAAGAAAAAGAAAGCCAGCACATTATTTCTTGTAGAGAGGAAATGGCTCTTACTGAATATATTTTTATTTGATGAGCTATTCCCCAGATGTAAAATAACTATTTTAAAAGTTTGTACTGTGTTCCTCCTCCTTAGGTCATTGTGCCCAAGAAAAGTGGGGTTTTTTTTCCTTCAGGTGTTTTTTTTTTCCCGTATTTTTTTCTTTGTTGGTTGTTAGTTTATTTTTCCTTTCATCATTTCTCATGATTTCTGTGACTATTGAGTTACTTGCTGTTTGTTCAAAGCTTGTTGCTTTAACTGCAATATTTTTTTTTCTTTCATTCTTTGTAAACAAGATCCATTCTGGTAGATTTTTCTTTGCTGCTGTATTCCATTTTACTGGAAAAAAACCCCAGCTGTGTATAATTTTACTAGCCTCCAGCAAACTTTGAAGGGTTCCTGAAGTATATGATGTTGGAGAGAGAAAATAAAGGGGAAAATCTCTGATTTTATATTGGTTAACAGGTTTCTTTGGCTTTTCCCAGATGCTCAATGAATAACTATGTAGAAATGCAAATTTGCATAAATCTGAGGGGCAATTAGAGGACAAAAAAGGATGCCTCATATTTTTATTGCACTCCCTCTACATGAATAAGACATTAGAAATGTAAATCCTACATATATTGAGCTACCCATAGAGGAGGGGAAAACTCTTGTGTTCAAATAAGCAAGTGAAATAATCTTTTGTAGCCATGAAGGTATGAAAATCTATATAAAGGCAATTGAGACATTAAACTATTGCAGAGTTCTTGGGTCAACTCTGTGAGTATAGAAACTGCTTAGAGAAAATTAAAATTGTGGCCTTGAGTTATTATAATAAAGACCTTCATTAGTACTTCTGGATAATTTTAAAAAAATAATTTCACCCTTTTCACCATTAATTTCATATGTGTGAATGAAAAAATTGCCTTAACATAAGAATTCCCATTATATTCACCTTGGTGTAACCAAGGACAGTTAACAAACTCTTATCCTTTACAACCAGTCCCATGATGATACAGTCTTTAGGGATTTAAAGAAGTCAGGAAAATGTTTAGATGTGTTTAGCTTAAAAAGTTAAAATATATGGATAAATAAAAAGCCACCAAGCTGCACCCCGCAAACAAAGTGGAGTCAGCTAAAAAGAATATTCCTTTATCAGTCTGGTTTTGATAGACAAATAGATGTTTGGTTGGGTGGTTTTTGGTTTGGTTTTTTTTGTGTGTGTGTGTGTGTATTTTGTTTGTTTGTTTGTTTTGTGGGTTTTGTTTGTTTTTTGTTTGGTTTTTTTTTGTTTTGTTTTGCTTTTTTGGTTCCAAAATGCACATACTGATTTCTTACAGGAAAGAGCAAAAATATTTTACTGTGTAAGTTATCTAAAAATGTATATTTGCAGAATGAATTTTCAGTATTACAATTTTACTGCATTTATTTTTGTTTTAAAGACCAGAGGGGCAAGAAGCTTTTCTCTCTTAATAGGAGGAAGAAGCTGACATGGCATGATAAGAGCATGAGAAGGTTCTCTTCCCACTTGACAATTAATACCAGCACTAATTTTTTTTGTTAAATATAGATATATTAACCAAAGTTTTGGAAGTTTTAATTCTCTTTATCTTTGACAACTATAAACATTCACATCAAATGAGACAATGAGAAAATCCTTGCTATTCACAGCAAAATGGAATTAAAATCTGAATTAAGACTCTTTCTAGATTTAACACTACAACAACTTGTAATTTATCTGGTAACACAAAAATTTCTGCTGACCTTGTTTAAATTAAAAAAAAAAAAAAAGATGTCTCCAATTTAATAAGTTAATACCCTAGAAATTATATGTGTGTATACTTAGCCAAATTCTTAACAAAAAAAATATCAAGTTCTCATAAAAAAAAATTGTATTTGATCTGAAGGCCATTTCTCTGCAGAGGTGGGGAATAGATAAATTCTCTTCCATCATGATCTCACTACTCCTCATGGGGGGAAAAGATTATCCTGAACCACCAGCACTGCAGTACCTACCCATGGAACAGAGTTCATTTCCTCCTCTCCTCACTGAATCTCAGAGGCTTGGCCACTGTACCACGACTGCCTTTAGGACAACTGAAAAAGTGCCCGATCTTTTAGACTTCCGAGTTCCTGCTGTCCTAAACATTCTCTGGAAAAAGCTCTTACATCTGTTCAAGAAAAGATTTCTAAGTCATCAGTAATAGTTTTCTGAGAAGGTATTTAGGGATGAGACATTAAGTGACTAAAAGAAATTGCTCTGCTTTCAATAAGGCCCAAATATTGGGTGGAAATCAAAATGTGGTCTAGGTAATTCACAATCTTGCATTCACAGAACATTATTCTTGAATTAAGGATTGTGAATTAGCGGTAGGACAACTCTGATACTTGGCATTTTCTTTCTATAAAGTGAACTGCAACAATTTTATCCCTGAAGTGATGCTTTTGATCAATCAAAAGGAGACTATTTTCCCCGTGAAAAAGCAGTATAATTCTGAGTATTATTATTTGTCATTTCTAGTGAGGCATCCTTTCTGATTATAATTAAAATCCATTGAAATTCAAAGGTGCTTATGAAGGAATGGAATTTTAAATATTTGAGTCCTTCAGGTACTTCATAACTTGAGTTTTCATACCATGGGAGACAACCCATCATGTATTTATCTCATAGTTGAAATACAGTCTTTTAGAAGAAAAAAAATCTGATTGGAGATGTAGTGGAGGCAGATACCATTCTATATCTCTTTTGTTTTGGTGAGGAATTCAATATTTTAATTTATTTCATTCATCATCCTCTTCAAGCTGTTGACTGAAATGCTGATTTGTTGGAGCTAAAAACTCCCAGTGAGGCCAAAGATTTCAGATTAATAAGAAATATACAGACAAATTCCAAGCTGGATTGGTTCTTCCAAGTCACTTAATTGTGTTTTCTTAAATTATTCTGTTTTATTTTCATTCCTTGAAAGCTAGAGGGCAACATTGTTTCAAAAGACACGACAAAAGCGCATCAGTAACTGCAAGAAGTTTTGCACTAATGAAAGTCTTTGTTCTGGCATGTTCTTTAACTAAGTTGAGATACTTGCCTAAGACATCATTGTACGAGGTCCACTTAATAGGGCACTTTTGAACTCGTCTTTTTGTGTCCAGCCACTGATATGGATTTATGATGCTTGTGGATTGGATAATGCGTAGGAATATTCATGATGGAAGATGTGTTCTCTGGCCAGTGATAAGGAGAAAGTTAATTTAGCAGATTGTATTATTTGGGGAAAAGCTTTCTGGTAGTGCAGGTGTAGGACAACCCACCAACCAACTCTCACTAGAGACCTCGGGGGATTAGACGTGGCCATAATTAGGTGAGAGCTGCTTTTCCTTTAATACAAGTCATGTTTAACTGAAAATGCAGCAGCTCCAGGGTTCACTTAAGCTGGTATCATGCTGTTTGCTGCCTGACCTGAATTATGTTTACTACAGTTCTGAACCTGGTCAATGTTCTTTGGGCGAAATGATCTGATGCATAATAATTAATTAATTCTTCCTTTTGATGGATTAAGCAACACTTTTCTTGTTTTACTCTAAAACATGGGGTTTTTTTTAATAGATGGTCACAAAAGACATTTTATGGAGCTATATGAAGTTTTTGAATTTCATGAAGTTGGCAAAATGTCTATCTTCAAGTAACCAAGACTTTCAAAAAGACTGAATAAATCTTTCAAGTGAAAAAACAATCTCAGCATCTAGTAATAAATTCTACTGTTGTGCATTTGGCATCCAAATAAAGAGTAACAGTTCAGTTAAATCTCTACTCCATGCAAAGTGAGCTCATAATCTGTATGGCTGGATCATCATGTTCTACTTGGAAAGGAAATAAACACTTTAAAAAAATCCTCAGTTCTAAAAGGAATAAAACCTGAGGTTGCGGAAATGATCCTCATAAAAGTGCTTTTCAAGTGTAAATAATGACTTGGGCTCCAAAAATCTGCCGTTTTATTCTATTTTATTCTATTTTATTCATTTTATTTTAGATATCTGGATCTAAATGAAATTATTCAAATATATTAAATACTCCGGTTTCAACGTAACAATTTATTGTAACGAGATAAATTCTTAGAAAAAAATGTTATGACTGGGTTATAGTTGCTTATGGTGAATACATTTTTATTTTTGGTTAGAAATGTTTTTTGAGATGGTAGTACAAATTGCTTCTGAAATATGCAAACCTGTAAATTAGAATAATGTCTCCTTTACAGAGGTAAATTAACTGAATAAATAAAAATGTCAAGTAGTAATTTAATTTCAGATTGTTTTTATCTCTGTGTTTGTATTCTAGTTAAATATATTATTTTATACACATTTTCAGTGGATTTCGAGAGCATTAAAAGGCTTAATATATTTTTATTATTTGTTAATTGAGACCTGATAGAATATATAGTAACATTACATGATTTAATGCTTTAAATAAATATTTATGCAAACGTTCACTCATCCCATTTCTTTCATATAATCTCCTGCTTGGTTTAATTGTCCATGCCTGTTTTACTCCACAAGAGTCTTGCAAGGACTATTCCCTCATGATGACACAGAGTTCCATTTGTCCATCATTGAATTAAGAATTTTAACGGATATATTAATTTCCCTTCCTACTTCTTATGCTGAAAAACAGACTGGTGTTTAATATTTTTATATGAAAGAATTATATTTTAAAATTGGAGAGAAAGAACCCCCAAAACACAGTAACCATGGTCCCCATTCATAACCACTCCAACAGTGGCAATGTAAGAATAAAACAGGAATGGAATTTGGCCCATGGAATGGAATGAGTTTTAGAAGAAGGAAGGGAAGGGAA
>VWYO01027972.1:0-11420 GCA_013400275.1 Rhadina sibilatrix
TATCCCTGTGCTTGTTTCCCTTTCCAGGACTATCGCTGTGTTTGTTTCCCTTTGCAGGGCTATTGCTGTGTTTGTTTCCCTTTGCAGGGATATATCCCTGTGTTTCCCTTTCTAGGATATCCCTGTGTGTGTTTCCATTTCTGGGATATCCCTGTGTTTGTTTCCCTCTGTGGGATATCCCTGTGTTTCCCTTTGAAGGATATCCTTGTGTTTCCCTTTCTGGGATATCCCCGTGTTTCCCTCTGTGCAATATCCCTGTGTTTGTTTCCCTTTGTAGGATATCCCTGTGTTTCCCTCTGTGGGATATCCCTGTGTTTGTTTCCATTTCTGGGATATCCCTGCGTTTATTTCCCTCTGTGGGATATCCCTGTGTTTGTTCCCCTCTGTGGGATATCCCTGTGTTTGTTCCCCTTTGTAGGATATCCCTGTGTTTCCCTTTCTGGGATATCCCTGTGTTTCCCTCTATGGGATATCCCTGTGTTTCCCTTTCTAGGATATCCCTGTATTTATTTCCCTCTGTGGGATATCCCTGTGTTTATTTCCCTTCGCAGTGTATCAGGGATTTTAGAGTTTTTTAGGAACTCTGAACATAGACAAAGGCTCAGGTGGGGAAAGGAGACCTGGGTGAAGGCTTCCCAGAAATCCACATTTCTCCCTTGCAATCTGACACAGCCTTGTGTCTCCTGCAGAACCCTTCCTCCTGACTCGTGTCACTGCGCCTGCCTGGGCCCTCTGGGGGTCTCTGGGGAGGTGCCCCCCACTCAGATTCGAGTCAGGCTCAGCTCAGGCTCCCAGAAGCCCAGCTCAGTGCCAGGAGGAGGTGCCATGTCCCCTCAGGAGGTGCCACGTCCCCTCAGGCCACTGCCCAGGGCTTGTAAAGCACAGAAGCTCTCAGCCAGCACGGAGCAGCAGCTCAGTGGCACACCTAGGTACAGCTGGCTCGAAGTGTTCGAAGGGGGTTGAGGGTTACAATGCCACCATCGGGCTCCATCTGCAGCTGAGGTCAAAGGAAGGGACAGAGAATTCTGCTTCGAGCCCTGGAGCTTAAAAATGCAGAGAATCCCTCTTAAAAATAGTGAAAATTCTGCCTAAAGACATCAGAGCTTAAGGATGCAGAGAATCCTTCTTAAAAATAGTGAAAATTGTACTTAAAGACATCAGAGCTTAAGGATGCAGAGAATCCCTCTTAAAAATAGTGAAAATTCTACTTAAAGACATCAGAGCTTAAAGATGTAGAGAATCCCTCTTAAAAATAGTGAAAATTCTACTTAAAGACATCAGAGCTTAAGGATGCAGAGAATCCCTCTTAAAAATACAGCAAATTCTGCTTAAAGCCATCAGCTGGGCTAAAGGGCTGCAAGCACAGAGTTCCCTCCAGGGGACTTGGGGGTTCCTGTTACAGCAGGACTGGTGATGGTGATGATGATGGTGGTTTTGGGGACAGGAGGGCCAGGTGATGATGATGATGGTGGTGGTTTTGGGGACAGGAGGGCCAGGGGATGATGATGATGGTGATGGTGGTTTTGGGGACAGGAGTGCCAGGTGATGATGATGATTTTNGTGCCAGGTGGTGATGATGATGATGGTTTTGGGGGCAGGAGTGCCAGGTGATGATGATGATGGTGATGGTGATTTTGGGGACAGGAGGGCCAGGTGATGATGATGATTTTGGGGACAAGGGGGCCGGGTGATGATGATGATGATGATGATGGTTTTGGGGACAGCAACACTGGAAGTGTTTGCGGTGCCCATCCCTGGAGGTGTCCCAGGAATTCCTGGAGGTGGCACTCAGTGCCCTGGGCTGGGGGCAGGGTGGGGATGGGGCTCAGGGGGACTCTGGAAGGGCTTTTCCAGCCTCAGTGCTCTGGGGTTCAGAGGACAAGTTTTTACCTCCCTGCCAGGCTGCACCATGGCCTGGCAAAAACAGATCTGGGGAAAACATCATTGCTAGAAAACACCCTCCGTTTTCCCCCTCACTGGAATATCAGGGATGGTATTTCACTCCTCTTTTCCTGCCATTTGACTTCTGACATCCCCTCCCCCGTAAAGGCGGGGTGATTAGTGGTTAATTAACTCTAAAACCTTTCAAGGGCTTTTTGAAAAAATCCTACAGAGAGATCTGGTTTGTTTGTGAGGAGAACTCAGCTGGAAGCCCGAGCTCTGAGGGAGTCCTGGGCCAGCTGGCAGTGGCTTTGTGCTGTGTTTGAGGGGATGGACTGTGGGGTGTTGGTGAGCTGGGGGCCGAGCAGGACCCCGCTGACCCCTGCCCTCTCTCCAGCACTGAAACCACAGGCATGGCCCTTCCTCCGTGGAATTATTCAGCAGGAGAGAAGGAGAGAGAACTTCATCAAAGCAAGGGAAACCACCCAAACCTCTCTTTCAACTGAGTGATGAAAGTTTCATAAGGGCATTGATGAAAGTTTAATAAGGAAGCCCAGCTCCAGGAGCGCTGCTCATCGCAGGCTCCGGCTGCCCAGGCTCACATTATTTTCCTGTTTTCCTGCCCTCTTTGGGGAAATCACATCCTCCTCTCCAGAAGAAAAGAATCAAATGAGAAGTAAACAACCTTTCTGCTCATGTGCCCTGCAGGAAGCCACAGCAAGTTCGTGTTTGCAGACAGCAGCAGCTTCCCCAGGAGCTGCAGGAGATGTTCTGTGGGCTCTCCCAGCAGCAGACAGCTGGAATTGGGAATGAGCACAGGGCAGGTGTTTGACCTCACTGAAGGGCTGTTCAGCCTCCCAGGTGAATGAGCAATGAGCCTGTGGTTAACATTTGGATTGGTCGGACACTGATGCTTTATTTTATTTTGTTGTTTCCTTCCCGTCGTCGGCCTGGCAGAAAACGCTGTTTTCATTTCTCTGTTGCTGAATGATCAAGACTTAAATATTTGTGTGATTTTTTTTTTTTTTTTGGCCTGTGTGCCCGTTGCTCAGTGCACCTGCAGCTGCCCCTTGGCACAGAGGAGTAACGGCTGTAGAAATAATGGACAGTGAAAAGGCTGAACTTGTGTTTCGCTAATGCAGAGCTTATTTCAGTGGGAAATAATTGCTTGTAGAGGGCTGGGGCAAAGCTGGGATCATTCCCTGACCCTGTGATCTTATCCAAGGCCCCTGCTGTGGCTCTCCCACCTGGAGCTGTTGTAGGGGGCTGCATCCCCCAGCCCAGTCACCCTTCCCAAACACCCATTCCCTGTTTTCCGTGCTGGGGTACACACGGAAAGAGAAACCTCTGAGTGAAAGGGGCCTGGAGGGAGGAGTGGGATCAGAGGGGGGTTTGTGGAGCCTCAGTTGTCTCCTGCTGCCTGCAGGATCTGAGAGCTTTGCTGGATGCCATAATAAGCTGATGATTGCTTAATTTTTGAATGCCGAACTCAGCGTGCCGGGAGGAACAGCTGCTGTTTGTCAGATTTGCTTTGCTCCTCGAGAGTTTTATGACTCCTGCTCTTGTTTATTTAACATAATTAGCCAAGATTGAGCTCTGAAGGTCTTCCCTGCCACTGCCAGGCTGGGAGGTGAATGGTGCAGGGGCTGAAGGGTGTCTGAGCTTTGGTTTGGGGCATTCCTGGCTTCCACTGGCAGGGGCTGCCCAGGGAGGGTTGCAGTGCCCATCCTGGAGGTGTCACCTGGAGGTGGCACTTGGGGCTCTGAGCTGGGGACAGGGTGGGGATGGGGCACAGGGGGACTCTGGGAGGGCTTTTCCAACCCCAGGGGCTCCATGAAGCGTCTTGCTGAGTTTTTGGGGTGAAGGAGATGAGATGTTGAGCTTGTCAAACTCAGGGGTTTGTGTGCAGGACACAGGAGAGCAGCCAGGCAGGTGAGGGAGCACTGGGTGCTTAACACAGCGAGGAATAAATTCAGATTTGGCATCAGACAGTTACACTTAGGGCAGTTGAGAATAACTGTGTTCTGTGTGCTCAAATATTTGACTTTTTTATTAAGTTTTTTTAATTTAAATTGAATAACTCTGCACAGTTTGTACATGAGTCACTGCTGCCTTGTCCCTCTGGGCTATGGGGATGTGTTCCCATCTGTGGGGTTTAATGGCTCAGAATGCTCCAGCCATGAGCTGGGGCTTTGGAATCCTGATCAGCAAAGGGGCTCTGGGAGCCCTGTGGGAATGGCTCAGTCACAGAGCAGCTGGGGCTGGAGGGGAGCTCTGGAGATCACCCAGTCCAGGCCCCTGGCCAGGCAGGATCACCTGCAGCAGGTGACACGGGAACGTGTCCAGGAGGGTTCGGGATGTCTCTGGAGATGCAGACCCCAGCCCCTCCCTGGGCAGCCGTTCCAGGGCTCTGCCCCTCCATGGAAAGAAGTTCTTTCCCCTGTTGGGCTGGAACTTGCTGTGCTTTAGTTTCTGGCCATTGCTCCTTGTCCTGTCTCTGGCACCACTGAGCAGAGGCTGGCACCGGCCTCTGCCAGCCCTTGGGGAGATTTGTGTGGATTGATGGGATCCCCTCTCAGCCTTCCCTTCTCCAGCCTGGCCAGGCCCAGCTCCCACAGGCTCTCCTCAGCTCAGGGATGCTGCAGTCCCAAAATGAGCTCTGCAGCCTCCGCTGGACCCTCTCCAGTGGCTCCTTGGCTTTCCTCCTTTGTCTCTGCCCCTGTGGGAACAAGGACAGGAGGAGAGGGAACGGCCCCAGGCTGGGCCAGGGCAGGCTCAGGGTGGCAGCAGCAGGAATTTCCCCATGGAAAGGGAGCTCAGGCCTTGGCACTGCCCAGGGAGGTTTGCAGTGCCCATCCCTGGAGATGTCACCTGGAGGTGGCACTCAGAGCTCTGGGCTGGGGACAGGCTGGGGGTTGGTCAGGATCCCACATTGATGACCCTGCAGGTGCTCCCCAGTGTAAATGATTCTGTGGTTCTGTGGTTGCTGACCTGTGGGTACCAGAACTGAGCACAGCGAACAGAAACATTCCACAGAAGCCCTGCCCGGGCTCTGGCGTCTCTGAGGGGCCAGCAGGGCCAGCTGGGCCCATCCTGCCCCATCCTGTGTCAGAGCCTGGGTGCTGAGCACACCATTCTCTCCCCTGCAGCTCACACAGTGCCTCTCTCTCTCTCTCTCTCCCACAGGTGGGTGCCAGAGCAGCCTTAAAGCCGTGGGTGGCACGCAGAGCCTGGCTCTGGTGTCCCTGGAGCCCGAGGCCCCCCAGGGCCCCGCGGGGCCCAGCCTGCAGCCCTGCCACCTCCTCACCCTGGCCCCCATCAAGGTCCCGCTGCTGGCCTCGCCCTTCCCAGGTAAGGGCCCTGCTGTGGGGCTGTGGGGCTGTGGGTCAGTGCTGGGCATGGTGGCACTCTTAGGGTCACATCTGGGGTTTTTGGAGGGTGTGTGTCAGTGCTGGGCATGGTGGCACTGCCGGGGTTACCTTTGGGGTTTCTGGAGGGTGTGTGTGTCAGTGCTGGGCATTGTGACACTGCAGGGGTTACATTTGGGGTTTCTGGAGGGTGTGTGTGAGTGTTGGGCACGGTGGCACTGCTGAGGTTACATTTGGGGTTTTTGGAGGGTGTGTGTCAGTGCTGGGCATGGTGGCACTCTTGGGGTCACATCTGGGGTTTCTGGAGGGTGTGTGTCAGTGCTGGGCATGGTGGCACTGCCGGGGTTACATTTGGGATTTCTGGAGATGTTCTGTGTGTCAGGAGTGTGCTCTGAGCTCTGTCCCCGTGACATTTCGGGGCACTCCATGAGCTGAGCTGGTTCCTGCCCCACCCCGGGGGCTCTGTGGGGAAGCAGAGCCCAGTCCAGGCTGGGCTGGGCGCTCGGGGGCTGCTCAGGGTGGGCAGTGCCTGGCGGAGCCCTGGGCAGAGGCTCTGGCTGTTCTCAGCACAGATGTGTGCTCAGAGGCTCAGGTGTGGTCACTGCCTGGGCAAATGGAAAAATCTCTGTTCTGGGTGTGCAGTGAAACCTTTCTGAGGAGGCCCCAGGGCAGCCCTGCCTGCCTGGGCAGCTCTGCCTGCTTGGGAGTCTTGAGGGCAACCTTTGGGACGCTTGGGGCTATTTTTAGAACAGTTACCTGCCAATTAAGCTAAAAATGCAAATGAGGATGCGTTTTCCACCTTTCTGGTAATTGAAGCGTGGCACAGCAAGGCCCAGGGAGGCTGAGTTCTGCAGAAGGTGCAGTTCTGGTTCTGTGTTCATTCATGGAACAGCTTTAATGAGAAATGGGTGCCAGGGATTCCCTGAGGAACCCCAGGGTGTGAGCAGGGCTGGGGGCCAGGCTGGGAAGAGCAAACGGGGCCAGGGCAGGGAAGGAGAAGGAAAAGGAGGCTCAGGGGGCCCTTGTGGCTCTGCACAGCTCCTGCCAGGAGGGGACAGCCGGGGGGGTCGGGCTCTGCTCCCAGGGCACAGGGACAGGAGGAGAGGGAACGGCCCCAGGCTGGGCCAGGGCAGGCTCAGGGTGGCAGCAGCAGGAATTTCCCCATGGAAAGGGGGCTCAGGCCTTGGCAGTGCCCAGGGAGGTTTGCAGTGCCCATCCCTGGAGGTGTCACCTGGAGGTGGCACTCAGAGCCCTGGGCTGGGGACAGGCTGGGGATGGGCACAGCTGGGACTCCCTGGTCTTGGAGTTGTTTTCCAACCTCAGGGGTTCTGTGGGATGACTGAAAATTTTTTGTTCTTAGTTTTAAAGAAGCTGAGCTTAGAGCAGAAAGCAGAATTGATGCTGCTGGGGGGCAGGGAGCTGGTGCTGCTGCCCATGGAATGTCCTGCTTGACTCCTGGAAAATATTTTGCCTGTTTAGGAGTGTTTTAGAGGAAGAAGCAAAGGAGGGAAAAAAAATTCATTAAAGGTAGAATTACTTGAAAAGTAGGATTTACCTGATTTACTTTGTACTTTTTCAGGGCTGAGGAAGAGAGTGAAATAAGGGGCAAAAACCTGAAATGCAGCCTGGGCTCCATCCCACACCCCCTGTTTGGGATAATGCTGTGCCAGGTGTGATGGGACAGGTTGGGATGGGACGGTTGAAACTGCAGGATGGGCCCTTCAGGTGGAGATTGGGAAGGAATTCCTCCCTGGGAGGGATCAAGGGTCTTTTTCCTAAGACCTAAAAAATGACCTTGGGGTTAATGACCTGTGACCTCAGAGTTAATGACCTGTGACCCCGGGGTTAATGACCTGTGACCCCAGGGTTAATGACCTGTGACCCCAGAGTTAATTACCTGTGACCCCAGGGTTAATTACCTGTGACCTCAGAGTTAATGACCTGTGACCCCGGGGTTAATGACCTTCCCACATTCCCCTTGCCCAAAATTTATGAAAGGCCATGGGCACAGTAGCAATGAACTTTAAACCCCCCAAATTAAGTTATTTCCAACCACAATCTCCACGTGCATTGGTGCCTGGGAGGCTGAACATTGTGTGTGTGTGATTACCCCAGTTAATTGATTACTCCCTGTTAATTGATTCTGTGAGGGATCAGTGTCCTGTTCCTGCCTTGTGCAGCCCTGTGCCTCCAGCCCCAGGGATGTGCTCCATCAATAGCCTCAGGAGTGAATATTTATTGTTCTAGGCTTTGATTATGGTTAGTTTTGCAGCCTTGCAATTAAACCCTGGCAGCCTAATTAGTGCCTTTGGGAATAGCAGGGTGGCAGGACAGTGTGTGGGAAGGGCACAGGGCAGGTGAGGATCCAGGCTCTGCTGCTTTTCCATCCTCACAGGATGGAAATTCCTTGGCATTCCCCGTGAAAAAAAACACCAGGAGCTTCAGGGAACTGAGAGCGTGCACGGGGCAGCGGGCACTTGTCAAAAATCCACTTTGAATGCAATTTATTTTCCATTCTGTCAAGGAAACTCAGAAGCAGAGCTGTGAGGGAGCACAGGGTGTGCAGCCCTTCCCTGCAGGATGCTGTGAAGGATCCCAGCTGGATCCCTGGCTGAGGGGCTGAGCAGGCAGGGCTGGGTTTTGCTGCCTGCTGCAGCTTTCTCTGCACTCAGGGGCTCTTGGGGATTGTTCTGTCGCTGTGCTCAGCTCAGAAAAACTTGTAATGATGAAATAAACGTAGGGGAGAGGAGCAGCATTAAAGTCCTGGGTTTAACAGCAACATAAAATACTGGTTTATATGGAATGAAGTGTTGGAGCTTAAGGAACCTGTCCATGGAGTGGCTGGGAAGGCTCCAGCTCAGGCTCTGTGCAGTGAGAGGGGCCTTGGCCCCACATCCCTGTGCTCTCTGCTCCCACACCAGTGAGGGGAACAGAGGAGGCTCCAGCAGTGCAATTTCAGCCCCGTTTTGGGTCAGTGTGGCTTTTATTGCCTTTCTTCACTTTGCCTCCACCGGCGGTGCTGCTCGTGCCTCTCCCAGGCAAATGTTCCCTTAAATATTTCATGGCAGCCTGGCTGGGAGTGTGGATTTTGTGCCAGGTTTAACAGAAAGACTGAACAGGAGCTCGTGGAGATGCAGCTCCTCGCTGGGCTGCATCTTCCTGTGCTCTGCTGGGGGAGGAAACTGCATTTCCCAGCACTGCCACGCCAGGGCTCTGAAATTTGTCTCAGGGAAACCCTAAATGCCTTAAACCTGGCAAACACCAGCACCTACCTGCAGAAATGAAGGAGTGGGGTGTCTGGTGATCTCTGGTGCCCCTCTGCAGCTAGGGCATCAGGAAGTGGGTATTTCTTTTCCTGCCATGCAGGTTTTTAATGGCAGGAGTGAAGAAGGTAAGAGATGAGTCTGTGGTTATGGACTCTGTAAATTAGCAGCCAGCACAAATATTAAAAAAAAAAAGGCACCATCTGCCATATAATCCATTTGCCACCTGTTCCCTGGCTCTCAGCATTATTTAAGGGTTTAAACGTGGTGGTTTAGGCTGCCACAGAACAGCTGGGAAGTGACGGAGCCTTTTTTCCTCTCAGCTCCTTAATGCTGTGTGTCAAGCCCAGCTTTGTGCCAGCTTTGTGTCCGAGCTCTGTCCTGTGCCTGTCAGGCCCTCGTTAGCAGGGGCTGCTGATTGAGCTTCAGAGCACAGTTAGTGATGCTTCAGGGTGGGAGGAAACAGCTCCTGCTCCCAGCTGAGAGGCAGAGACTGTCCCAGAGTGTCCCAGGGCCTGGGAAGGTGACGGGGCCCTGGAGCTGCTCCCATTAAACCCTTGAGCTCAGCCTAAGATCCCGGGGGAATCACAGAACCCTGGCACAGATTGGTTGGGAGGGACCTCAAAGCCCAGCCCTGCCGTGACAGGGACAGCCTCCCCTGTGCCAGGCTGCCCCAGTGTCCAGCCTGGCCTTGGTGTTCCAGCATCTTCCCAGACGTTTCCTGGCCAACCTCTTCCCTCCCAGCTCATTACTGGGAGGGCTGGGTGGAGACATTTGTCCAACCTCTGTGCAGACTCCAGACTCCTTCTTTCCTTCTCTTAATGAGAGTAATTAACAGCTGCAAGGCAGGGAGTGAATGCAGCTCTGGGCACTGAGAGGGTCCCTGCCAGGTCGGGTCTCTCTGCTGGGCTCCCTCCCACCCTGCAGGGATCCCCTCAGTGGCAATTCCCCTTCTCACTGCAGATGAGTCCAGCCCTTCTCTGCACAAGAATTCCGAGGTGTTAGGTCAGCAAAACAGAACAATTTTGGGAGAAGAGCCAGTGTTCCAGGCAGGAATGTGATGTTCCTGTCCTGAGGAACCTTCCCCTGGGCCTTGCTGGGTGTCCCACACGTCTGGCACTGGGACAGGCTGGGCTGGGGATGCTGAGTGCCTCTGAACCAGCTGGGAACGATCTGCCCGGCTCTAATGCTGCCTAACGAAGCAAGCAAATGAATGTTTATGGTTATTAAAGTGATCACTTCCTACCCGGGCTAATATTCAGCACAGAATCCCCTTTTGGGTGCCTGTCTGTGCTGGCACACGGGAGGGAGGGGTGAGCTGCTGCAGGGGCTCAAATAACGCCCAGAACCCATGGGAATGGCACCAATCCCTCCTCCCTGCCCAGGGAATCCCTGCTGGCAGCTGCCAGTGCCCAGTAAACACCCTGGAAGAAACGGGATGATGGCCCTTAGGGTGTGAAAATTCAGCTTTTTTTGGGTTGCTGAGGCAAACTGCAGGAGGAGGAGGGGCAGGGCGAGGTCAGGCACAGCTCTGTGATGTTGCACCATCCATGCCAAGAGCCAAGGCAAGCACAGGGAGTTCATTGATGCAAATCCAGCCTGGATTTATGGATCACAGTGCACCTTGGACACGGGGGGATTCCCTTTGGGGTGTCTGGGGAGCAGGGACAGCACCCGAGGGTCAGGCTGGACATCAGGAGAAGGTCAGGGCTCAGTCCTGTTTGGGCCAAGCTCGTGGTGCTGCTTCCATGATGTGCTCCAGAAGAGGCTCTCAGCGCCTGGGCTGTAAGAGCAAAGTATTGACAAAAGCAAAATATCAATACTCCAGTGGCAGTTACAAAAGACAAACAACCCAAATCCTCTCAGTCCTTGCCAGCTCTTGGTAAATGTCATGCGAGTCCGGGTTAATTTACTGTATCTGTAAGTGCTCGTTAAAGCCCTGGGCTGGGTTTTCTGTGGGCAGTGCAGTGTTTCAATCAGGCCTGGCTCTCAGGAGCAGCAATCCCTCCCCTCACATCCCTGCCAGGTGGGCTTTGCCCGGCCTGGGGGCTGTGAGCACTGCAGGGTGACACTGAGGGAGGGATTTGTCACTGTCCCCGTGTCCCTCTGAGGAGCCTGGGCTGCACCAGGCACGTTGGGCTCTTTGTCTTGCCCTTGCAGACTGGAATTAATTGAGATTTGTGTGGCTTAAAAAAGCCCTCAGCAAACTGGATGTATTTCTTGTAAATGGAGAAAGGAAAAACCAGCCTGAGTGACACAAAGGAATAAGCCTTGGAAGAATAATGGGATCATTCCAAGAGGAGTCCTTGCTTCTCCCTCTCCAGAGAAGATGAGTGGATGAGAATTCCATGAGCTTCAAATCAGGCCTGAGGGAACACCTTGTTTTGGTGGCTGCTGCTGTGTCCTTAAATCTATTTATGCAATTAAACCCTTCGGTTTAATGGTCAGATAAACTGCAGGTGTGGCCCAGGCCACAAAGAATTCCCAGTGGATGTTCATGCCCAGCTCTATGTGCTGCCTGGGGGAATATTCCAGCAGGAATCTTGGGGCACTTGGAGAGGGGAACGAGGGAGCAAAATCCTGCTGAGGCCCCTGTAAAGGTGGGAGTGACGTTGCTTTGTGTGGTTTTACCTCGCTCATTGGCAAAGGGAAAAAACATTTTTAAAAAATTATTTTTGTGTGTGTTCAGCCAACTTTATTTTTCAGCAATTTGGGGACTGGTTGGGATGCTGTGAAATGAAGCCACAGAGTGGATTTCAATGAATGTATTCCCAATGTTTGGCCTGAATCAGGGCTGGATAGGGGGGTGAACTCAGTGCAAAACCACACCTGGTGGAGGAGGAAATTCCACAAGCTCAGTGGGGATCCATCTGCACTTTTAGGATTTGCATCTGCAGGCTCTTGTACC
>VWYO01027996.1:1608-14154 GCA_013400275.1 Rhadina sibilatrix
CGCGCAGAGCCCGCGGAGCGCCGGGCTGCTGCTGCCCCCGGGCCCGGGGCCGCCGCTCTGTGCGCCCGGCGGTGCCTCGATGCCCGCTGGCTGGCGCCGTGCCCGGGCAGGGGCTGCGAGGCAGAGGAAGGGCTGGCAGCCCTGGCACGCGAAATGGCTCCTGCCGGAGCTGCCGTGCGCCGCAGCGCAGCCCCAGCCCCGCGCAGCCCGGCCGCTGCCCCCCAGCCCGCTCCTGCCCCAGCCCTGCCCAGTGCCGGGCCTCACCCCCTGCGCGGGCACCGGGCACCTCTGCCCAGGGCATCCCCTCCTGCTGCCTGCCCAGCCCCTTCTCTCGCAATTTCTCCCCATTCCCACGTAGGGTCTCCGGCCCCTGTCCCAGCTCCCTCTGCACCCTCAATTCACTCCCTCCCAACGCCAAGCAGGGTCCTGCCTCTCCCCTCAGGGCCCCTTCCCCAGGCAGGCTTCATCCTCCTGTCCTGCCCTGGCAATCTGTCCGCCCAGCCCGGGCGCTGGGCACGTCCTGGGGCTTGGGCAGATGCTCGCAGGAGGAAGAGCTCTTTCCTCCAGACATCAAAGTCCTCGCACTGATTCGCCCTAGCTGGAGACCTGTCCCCAGCCGGGGACATTCCTTGTGCTGCGGAAGGGTATTGGTGTAATCACGCGTTCCCAGGGGTTACCCAGCTCCTTCCTCTCTCCCTTCGAGACAAAGTAGGATCCTGCTGGAGACCAAAATCCCAGCTCTGCCGTCAAAGGCAGAATTTTGCCGAGATGCTCCTTCCCCGCTCTGGTTTTAGCCCAGATCCCGCTCCGAGGGCCGGCGGCGGCCGCAGCCCCCGCCCCGCGGGCTCCGGGGCCAGATGGCCGATGCGCTCCCGCCGCACTCCCAGCTGACCGCCCTGCTCCCGACAGTCCTCAGAGGGGAATTACCACCGAGTATTAAATGTGTGGTTAAAGAAATCGTATTACGCAGCGTGGCTGGAAGGGAGATGCTTCCCTTTAATCTGCAATCCGTGGAAGTTATTAGTTTAGCGAGCGGGGCCGCTGGGCACGGCATTCCATTAGGACGCAGCCCCGAGCAGAGCCATCGGCACCTCCGGTGCCTCGTTGCCACTCATTTCAGTGCCGTTTTCGTGTTCACACGGGGCTGTTCAGCACGGCAGAAAAGAAAAGGGGGGAAAAAATTAAAATTAATTAAAATCAAATTAAATCACAGTTGCCGGCCGCGGGGCTCCCGCGAAATAACGTTTGTGTCGTGTATCCTGTCCTGCAGGTCTATGCAATATTAGTTAGCCACCCTCCTGCTCCCAACGATCACCTCACACCAACACCCGTGTCATACACAGCTGGCTTCTACAGGATCCCTGTCATTGGTCTGACAACACGCATGTCTATATATTCTGATAAGGTAACTGATGCATGCTTCTGCTCTGCTACCTCATACCCGTGCTGTGAGCCACCAGTGCCCTCAGGAGGGTTCATGATGTCTGCACTCTCTGTGTCTGTCTGTCCCCCCTCTCCAGCCCAGCCTGCAGCTCCCTCTCTCTCTCTCCCCCCCTGCATTCCAGGGTACATCATTTTTTTTGCAGCTGCCAGTGTTGACCTACATAGTGCTGGATGATTCCTGCAGCACTGCTCTGCCAGGCTGCTGGGCTCGCTGCTCTGCTGGCTCCTGCCCTGCTCACTGCTGACAGCCAGGGGGTCCCGGGGAGGGGTGGAGGGTCCTGGCAGAGCCTGTACATTGGGCAGGATCTCTCTGGGCCTTGGAGAAGTTGCATTCACTTCTCTGGGTTTGTGGGATACTCATAGGGGAGATAAACAGAATATCCTGAGGCTTCCCATGCAGTCTGGTCAGCACTCAAGACAGAGGTGCAGACTCAGTGTCCCTGTGGGAACACAGAGATTTACCTGGATGAGGCCCTGCCATGGGCAACCAGGTGCTGCCCTGGCCCTCAGCTCACAGCCCCTTGGGCAAACACCTGAGGCCTCAGCAAAGGACAAGGGAGGAGCTGAGCAGAGCCAGGCCTTCCAAATGCCCTTGCAGGATTTCATGCAGGCCCACTGGCTCAGTGGGGGAGATGCAGCCTGCTTCAGGGCACGAATCAGCCTTTGCCTGGGAAATGGGAATGTTCACAAATGTAAATGTTCAGGGCAAAAATAGTCACTCCACCTACGTGCTGAATGAAGGCAAATTTCAGGAGGAGGAGCAGAGGCTCCCGGGGAGGCAGCAGCAGCCCTGCTTGGCTGCAGCAGCAGCAGGTTTTGGCATCTCCCACCAGGGAAGCCGTGGCAGGGGGGTCAGCAAGCCAAGAGCCCGGCAGTGATGGTGATGGGGGCTGGCAGGGCTGGGCACCTGCACGCCCTGGCAGGGTCTCACCAGGCGTGGTTAGATGGAAAGGGATGGCAGCAGAGCTGGCAGAGAAGGCAGGAAGTGTTCACGGGGGGGATTTGCTTCTTGCTGCTGTGGGGAGGAGATGGATCTGACAGAAACGTCGCTGTCCTTGTCACTGTGGCAGGGAGAGGGGACCCTGCCCCTCATCTCTGCTCCATCTCTGCAGGGCTGTGCCCAGCAGAGCAGCCACTGCCCACAGCAGCCCTGCTTTCCAGCCTCGTGCTCACCCTGAGGGGCTGGCTCCATCCTCTGCTTCTGCTTCTGCCAGTCTTTTCCTTTTTAGAACAGAGCAGCCTCATAAACCCCACCTGGCCCAGCTCAGGGCTGGAGGGGACACCCATGGCCACGGTGGTGACCCAGGGTGCTGGCAGGGAGATGCTCTCCCTGGCATATTTGGGGTGCTGAGCAGGCTCAGGGCTGAGGGGCACACCTTGCCTGGCAGAGAATGGGCAGGGAGCCCGGGCTGCCCACCCCAACAAACAGCCCTCAGAGCACTCCTGCCTGGCTGGAATGCTGCTCAGCCTCCTGCCCACCAAGGCCTGGAGCTCTCTGAAGAACAGGGAGTTGCAGGCAGGAGATGGGGCAAAGGCAGGGACTGGGTAGAGGAGCAAAGAGTGCTTGGACAGGGGAGGGGACAGCAAAGGTGGGAGTGAAGTGGGACAGAGGGAGGTGAAGCCATGGGGTGGGACAGTGGAAGGTTCTGCACACCCCACGCAGGCCAGGCTGGCTCATGGCACAGGGACATTCAGCTGTTCCCTTTTTGCTTTCCAGTGATCAGCTTGCACTTTCTTTTTTTCCTTTTTTTTTTTTTTAATTCAGGAAATTCTCTCTTTCAGCTTAGTTTCTATGGAAACAAGCTTGTAGGATCACTCTGTATGTCTGCCCCTAATTGGTTTTGGAGGCATCAGACAATTTTAGCTGAATTTCACAGGGGGATGCAGTTGAGTTCATGGTGGTCCTGTCAAGGCTTCCAGGGGGAGGACAGGTGTGGACCTCAGCACCTTTTGATGCTCTCAGAGCATCTCCAGTCAAGCACAGGGGTCCATCAGCTGTAGCCAGCCTTTCAGCAAAGATACCTGAGGGAGGTTTTGCTGCTCACAGGTGTCCAACCAACCGTTTGTTCCAGAAATGAAATTGCAGTCACTGGGCAGAGCACTCTGGCTTCACTGAGACCCTCACACCAGCCAGGAGGGGCTCTCTGGGATCCCAGTCACCCCTGAGTGGGGTCAGCAGGCAGTCAGGAGGGGAAGGCAGCAGGCTGGTTCCCATCCCTGTGGTGTCCATCACCCTCCAGGGAGAGCTCATGGGCTGAGCATGGCACAAATCCCCCCCTGGCTTCCCCCTGCTGGGCCCCTTGGTGCTCCTGTCCCCCACGGGTCACTGGGGGGGTTTACCCCTCCCATGGCATCGATATCTTGGCACCGTGAGCAGTGTGGGATGGCACAGAGTGTGGGGGCAGAGCCTGGGGGAGGGCACAGCTCAGGGGGCAGGGAGGTCTATGCTGCTCCCCACCACCCTGTGGGACCTCTCCCTGTCCCACCCTGGCTGCTCAGAGGTGCTGAGCCCCTCACCACCCCACAGCAGCAGNGCAGGAAAAACCCCAACAGGGCAGGAAAAAACCCAGCAGGGAAGGAAAACCTCCAACAGGGCAGGAAAAACCCCCAGTGGGGCAGGAAAAACCCCAACAGGGCAGGAAAATCCTCAGCAGGGCAGGAAAATCCTCAGCAGGGCAGGAAAAACCCCCAGTGGGGCAGGAAAACCCCTCAGCAGGGCAGCCTGGGCTGTGCAAGAGCAGAGCAGGGTAGTGGAGGGGTGTCCTGCTGGAGCCCCCACACCCCAGCAGATCCCCCCAGATTCCAGCTGGGAGCAGGACAGGGCAGCCCCAGCACCCCACAGTGGCCCTGCCCCAGAGGCTGCCCCATCCCTCGCTCTGTGCCCTGCAGGGAAAGGCAGAGAGTGCCCCCCAATCCCTCCCTGCACTCAGAGTTCACTCAGCTCCCTCCCAGGCCCACGGCTGGCACGCCAGGCAGTGGGCAAGCTCCTTGCACGGAGTGGCCAGCACTGCCTTCCCGTGCCCAGCTGGGGAATTTGACCAAATTTTCAGGAGCTTTACAGATTGGGATCTCTGCCCATCTCTTTGAAATTTCCCCAGGCAGCTCAGTTGCTGAGTGCATTGCTGGAAGGGGCACTGACCCCACCCCAAAAGCTCATTGCTCCCTTCAGCCTGTAGGAAAATAAATCACCTCCCCAGGCACGGGCTGGGAGCTGGGCTGAGCCCCTGGGCAGACAGGTGAGGCAGACACTCAGAAGTGGGGCAGGTAACAAACCCTCACTCATGGTGCTGATGGGACACACAGGCACTGCCTGCTGGCCCCCAGCCGTGCCCTTCTCCCTGTGGATAAAATCCCCGTGCCAAGGCACCCCCAGTGCTCTCCCCCAGCCCAGGGCAGGCTGTGCACAGGATTCCAGCACCCAGGCAGGAGCCCTGCAGGGGTGGATGCTCTCCTGTGCTTCCTGCAGGCACAGGCTGTGCTTTCACACACATGATCTACTCAACAGCTCCTCTTTGGGTGGACTTGCATCAAATATTTGCAGTTCTCAAGTCCTGACCCCGCAGAGAATCATCACAGAATCCCAGACTGGTTTGGTTGGAAGGGACTTTAAAGCCCATCCAGTGCCACCCCTGCCATGGCAGGGACACCTCCCACTGTCCCAGGCTGCTCCCAGCCCCAGTGTCCAGCCTGGCCTTGGGCACTGCCAGGGATCCACCCCGTGCCAGCCCTGCCCACCCTGCCAGGAATTATCCCCAAGCCCCCAGCCGTGCTCACTCGGGTGCTCTTTGGCTCCAGCCCCTGGGTTCCTGCTGAGCTGGGGCCCCTGGATTTCCCCCCAGGCTGTGTTTGCTGCCTCTCTGCAGAGCTGGAGCGGAGCGAGGGGGCGCAGGGCTGAGCTCTCAGGTGCGGCTGGGCTCTGGGGAGGGTTGCAGCAGCCTGGGGTCGCTGTGAGCCTTTCCCGTGCTCCCACTCCAGCTCTGTGACCAGCCCCAGGCACACTCAGAGCAGAGCAAGGGGTGAGGATCCTACCAAACCTCCTCCTCCAAGGGCAACGTGGGTTTGGAATGAGGAGCAGATTTTGCTGGGTGCCTGATGCCAAGGGAGGGAGGGAGGGATGAAGCCCGGGCAGCCCCGAGCTCAGCAGCACATCAGGGGCAGAGCTGGTGCAGCTGGCTGAGCCCACACACTCTGCTGGTCATCTCACAGAGGCTGTGCTAAACACCACAGGTCTTTGTACACAGTTGTTCACCAACAATTGGGTTAATTAGGGTGCATAGATCACTGCCTCCCCATCCTCTGCAGGGCAGCCCGTGTGCCCGTGGCCAGGAGAGCTCCGTGCTGGCCTTCAGAGGGCTGTGACAGGGACCTGTGGGATGTCATCCCTGTGCTGGGATGGGGGGGGATCAAATCACACCAAGCTGGATTCTCTGCCCAGCACAAGCTGGGTGTGGGGAACACTGGGGGGCTCCACATTCATTTTCCTGCCAATCTTTGGCCCTTGCAGAGATGCTCAGGAGTCCCAGGAGCTTCAAAAGCTGCACACAGGCTGTGAGTGCTCGTCCTGACAGGATTTTTTTTCTGCATTATCCTTTTTGAAAACCAAAGTTCAGGGATCCCAGAGCTGAGATACCACCAGAGTCTGTCCGTGACCCTTCTGACACCACCTCAGAAAGCAAATTTGCCTGGACTGTTAAACCCAGTGTCTCCCCCCCACAACAACCTTGCAGTAATTCTTTCCTCTGAACCCAGTGATATGTATTTACAATATTTAAGAAAGCCATGATCAGTTTAAACACTGTTTTTTGCCAGCTGGCTGGGAAATTAGAAAGCGATTTGTTGCAATATAAGGAAATTTCAAAGATTTTTTTTTTCCATTTCAAAAAGGCATTGAAAGAATTTTTATAGAATTTTGATGTTTTAAGCCGTGTTTCTCTGATTTCTTCTTCTTCTTTTTTAATATTGGCTTTTCTGTTATTTTTTCAGATCTTTTCTCTCTTCTGATTTTTTTTTCATTTCCCTGTATTTTTTTCCTCTATTTTTGTTTTTTTTCACTTTCCCCCTGTATCTCCTTAAAGCAATTAAAAATGCTCAGGGGTTAAAAATTAAAAATTAAAAAACGCTTGGACCCAGCTGGTGTGCCTGTGTGCCTGGAAATTCCTGGGCATCTCTGCTGGCTCCAAGGAGATCCTGAACACTGTGCTAGTGTGGACACCGTGGTTGCCTTTCCCTTGTTTGTCCCCTTTTTCTCAACCCCACAGCTCAGTGCTGGCTTTGTGGGGTGAGCTGCTCTTCCCAGAGTGTTTGCATCAGTCAGCCTCTGAGGGTATCTCCTGGGTTGTTTCCTGCCCTGGTTTAACATCCACCCTTCTCCTGAGTGTCTGAGGTTCAGGAAACCTTCCCAGAGCTGTGGGGGCTTTGCTGCTCCCCCGTTCCTGTGTGTGGGGCTGGGGCAGGGACAGCAGGGAGCCCCCAGCACAGCACAGCAGGGAGGTGGCATCCTGTTCTGCACGTTTCATGGTCTGCTTTGATGTTATCACCGTGCTGGGTGTGAGGAAGAGGATTTATTTGGTGTGTCTGTCCCTCCTGTGTGTGTGTCCATGGGGGACAACATGCCTTTTCCTTTCCAGTGTGTATTGCTCTGGCACCTTCAGGACATTTCTGACCCATTCAGGGTCTGGACTCTGGATGAGCAGGTCTGGACAAGCCCTGTTTGGTCCAGGCAACCATCTCAGCCTTAGAGAAAGAAATATTACCGTGCTTTATTTCTGTCCTCTCCAGTTCTGGCTCCTGCCTCCCTCCAGCGCATAGCTGGGCTGTCAAGTAGGGTCCATGCTGAGCATGAGCACTTTCACTTCCTAATATTTGACTCCAGGGCTTTTTGGACAAGCTGCATTTGTTTGAAAGCTCTCTGTCAGCTCCAGCTTTCGGTCTGATTGCTCCCCTAAGAGCGCTGTACTTAATTAGGCTGGAATTGCTCTTGCACAATCACCCGACCATAACGATGCCTTTAACTGAATCAGAGAGGTTTGCTGGGGCACGGCTCCAGAGCTGCCTCCTCTGCCTGCTGCTGCAGAACAGGCTGACCTAGAAACAGCCAGGGAGCAGGGTTATAAAACTGCCTCTCTGGACTTCTCCCACGGAGAACGACGGCTGCACAGCCGCCCCTGCCTGCCTCTTGCCTTCTGCAGGGAATTCTTTCTCTTGTTGATGTCCACTGTCTGGTAATTATTTCAAAAGGCCAAGAAGCAAGGCTGTATTGGCACTGAGCAGTGCTGGTCATTCATGGCCTGACAGGCTTTTCTCCTCTGTGCCTTTATGGAGCACGGAGCAGAAACCCCTCCTGGCCATGCTCTGGGAGGCACAAAGTCACCTCCAGGCTTTGCTCCCCAGCCAGCAGGAAGGATGCAGGTCCCAGAGGTTAGCTCCAGGTGTGCACTCCAGAAAGGGCTTTGTGACCCCAGCCCTGTCCCTGCAGAGGTGGCTGAGGGCCCCACAGCCTGTGTTGAGCTCTTGTTCTTCCTTGCAGAGCATCCACCTGTCCTTTTTGCGCACGGTCCCACCCTACTCTCACCAGGCCAACGTCTGGTTTGAGATGATGAGAGTCTTCAACTGGAACCACGTCATTCTGATAGTCAGCGACGACCACGAGGGTCGTGCTGCACAGAAGAAGCTGGAGACCCTCCTGGAGGAGAAAGAGTCCAAGGTTAGTTCCTGAACATTGTCTTGTAGCCTTGTTTAAGCAGCAACAACAAAACTAGAAGTCTTGGGCTGTTGTATGTATGTAGATTTCTGTATGTAAAACACCTTTTCTTTCCATTGTAACATGGCTAACATGCTTAAAGCATCAACAGTGTCTGACTAGTACCTGACAGAACTTTGTACTTTATTCATTTCACTTGCTTTGCCATGGTCAAAATCTCCTACATGTAAATCGACCACAAAAATGAAGGGAAGGATAACCTGGAGCTCTGCAAATGCCTTGCCCGAGTTTCCCACCCAAGGAGAGGACCAGTCGCTCAGCTTAGGGAAGCACCTGCCCCCTGCAGCCACCCCAGGGCCAGGCAGACCCAGCAGTGCCCAACCCACCCCGAAAAGCAGCTTCTGAGTTGGCTGCTGGGGGCTCAGCTTAGTGCTCAGGAGGGGCAGGGCGGCCGGGGCTGCGGCCACCCTCCAGCCCCTTCCCATCTCCATCGAAGCCCATGCCAAACGCTGCTTTCCTGACACCCCATCCTGCCACAGGGGTGGGTGTGGGACCTTGCCCCTGCTCTCAGGGCCAGTGGGAGCAGGGAGGGAGGCAGGGGAGGGCCCCGAGGTGCAGGAGGACCAGGCACAGACCGGCGGCGCGGAGGGGAAGGACGGAACAAGCGTTGAAAGCAAGCAGAGGAGGAGAGCACGGGAAGCTGCTGGGCTGCAATCTGGAAGGCAAGGAGCCACCTCCTGTCCCACGGGGTGGAGTCCCAACATGTCCTCTCTCCTGGGGTCAGGGTGAGGTCCCCTTCGGATGGGCAGAGCCTGAGTTCATCCAAGTCTCCAGCGGCATCAGGGCAGGCTCCTACTCGGGGATGTTCCCTCCTGGGTCACCGGCAGGGACCCCAGCCTGCTCTTTCCAGCCCACCTGCAGCTGCAGGACCTTTGGCAGTCTCTCAGCCCTTGAGGAGATGTAGCCATAGATGCTTCTTGTGGTTGGAGCTGGTGGCTGAGCTGAGAGATGGGACCCCGTGGCTGCTCTTCCAGGAACTGCCCAGGAGCAGCTGGTGCAGGGGTGCAGGCTGGCACGAGCCACGCTGACCAGCACACTCCTGATTTTGGCGGTGATTTCCAGGAGTTTCATCCTTGCTGCATCTCAGGCTGGCACTGATGTTCCCCCAGCCACGGAGGATCCTCCTGCCTCCAAAGGCAGCTTCCCCCTGGGTGACAGCAGGGCAGCGTTTTCCTTCAAAGCCTCTTCCCAGCACAATGCCCTTCATAAAGGGCAGAGCCCCTCTCTCATCTCTCCTCTTGCATCCTTTGAATTCCACTTGCTGTTTTCCTGCAGCTCCCGTGCATCCCATTGTGCTGTTCCCTCTCATGCCTCCACCCCAGGTGGTGCTCCCAGGCACAGGGTGCATTTCTTCTTCAGCCTGTCCACCCCACAGGAAAGCCTTTGAGATCTGGGGCTTGAAAGACGGGGAGGGAGGGTCTGTGCTCAGACCTTCCCCACATTTGCACTGCATCTACCACATGTCTTGGTGTCCTCTGGCAGCCCCTGGTCTGCTGCAGGTGCTCGGGCCTCTCTCCAGCCTGGGGCACCTGCTCTGTCCCAGTAGGTCACCTCGTCTTCTCTTTGGGGTGTGCCATTGAATCTTGTTTCTTTTTCCTCTGGGAAAAGGTCAGACAGACTGGTCTGACTGGTCTTGCAGGTGGCAGATAACCCGTTGGGGCTTTCCTGTCTTCCCCCACCTCTTCTCTCCCATCCCTCTCTGGTCACTGATGTGCTGACTCTTCTCATGCCGTGGGAGGGAGCAGGCAGGATACCTGATCTCGACCTCTTCAAGGCTTAGATCACAGCCCCTGAGGACACAGAGGACCTGCTCAGGGTCAGAGTCTCTCCTGCCCATCTGAGCCCTTGCTTTGGGGCATGGCTTTGCCCCCAGGGTCTGTGCCTGCCCTGTGTGCCACCATGGGTGGGTCTGCAGCTCCAGCAGCACCCTGAGCCCAGCGCTCAGGCCGGGTTGGCCAGCCCTGGAGTGCCCCATGTGCTGCTGGCCTTGTCCTGGGGCTGCCTGCAGCAACTCTCAGCCTGGAGCTGCTGCTCCACCCAGCACAGCTCCGCTCCTTCTTGGGGCTGCTGGGGCTGGGAAGGGAGTGCTGGACCCTGTGCAAGCAGAGCTTCTGCAGGTCAGAGCTGGCAGGTCCCTGCTGTGCTGCCTGCCTCTCTCTGGGACAGTGGTGCTCATGGAAGGGGCAAATTTTTGGGTGAATGCAGGAGCACGTGGTGGAAAGGGAACTTGGGATTTGTTGGTGCCTGCAGGAAACATGAAGATCAGAGAAGGGCTGCAGGACCACGTGGAAAAATGGGGAAAAGAGGATTCCTAGTGTAGTTCTGGACAGAGGGCTAGTGACAGGGAGAGCTGGCCAGGGGCCAGCCTTGCTGCACCCAAGACTCTGCTGACCAGCCTGGGCCGAGATGCCAGCACATTCCAGGAGTTTCTGGATGGAGGCTGCAGCACGGATGACCAAGGTTTTGGCTACAGTGCCTGGGGAGAAGTGACCAGTGCTGCCTGACTGGAGAACATCCCTGCTGTCCTGCTGCATCTCTGGTCTCCTTGAAGCAGTCATTACTCCAGGGCTCACTGCAGGCCCAGCAGAGGCCACTAAGAAGCCACTGCAGAAATCCTTGCTGTGAGAGTCATCAGAAATGAAGGCAGACCTGGGCTCCAAGCAGATTTTGCCTCTTCAGACGCTTTCCCTTGCCAGGACCCAATTTCTTTAAGCAATGAAAAAACTGCTGGGCTGCATCCAAGGGGAAGAAAGGAAGATGACTCGGCTGCATGGAAAGGAGACCTGGCAAGACGTCCTGCCAAAGACTGGCCTGAATGCTTGGGAAAAGGCAAGAGAATTAATTTGGAAAGTGAGATGAAGAGGAATTTGTCTGTCTGAGGAACACCTGGGAAACACGGAAGGAGCCCTGTGCACTGGGGGTGCAAAGGGTCGGGGTCCTGGCAGGGATCCATTGCCATCAGGCTCTGGACAAATGGAGATGAGAGCAGAGCTGTGTCCCACTCCCCGTGTACACAGATCAGGGGCACTCAGCTGGGCAGGGTCAAGGAGAAGATGTCAGACTGTGTCCCACCAAAAGCTGCCAAGCCCTCTCCTGAAGGCACCATCAGGTTGCTGTTATTGGCCTGGCCAAGGGGGCTGCTCCCAGGAAGGTCCCGGGGCTCTGTGCAGCTGCTGCAGGGTCAGGGCTCTGAGCACAGGCTGTGGGCCCTCAGCAGAGGGAACCTCCAGCACTGGGTGCCTGCCCCAGGCTCCTCTGGGACCCAGCAGCCCCAGCAGCTGAGGCAGCAGAGCAGGGGAGGAGCAGGAGCTCTGCTCAGGTCTGATCTCCCCGGGGTCAGTGCACGCTCCCAGCCCCGCTGGCACAGAGACCACCCAGCAGTGAGCCCCACCAGCCACGCCCAGGGCCAGGCATGGGCACCCTGGGCTCGGGTAGCTGCACCTCCCAGGGCCACCCGTGTGCTGCAGAGCCATGAGGTGCCCTGGGCCCTCCCCAGGGAGCAGGTAACAGCTGCAATGTCATCCCATGTTCACCATTGCTTCACATCGCCACGCTTTGAGCCGACATGGGACGGTAGAGAACTTGATCTTTCTCTTTTGGATGTCAACAGAGCTCAAAAAAGCTGCTCCCCCCTTTCAGGGGGTGAGAGGTTCAGCTGAGACACCTGACTTTGTGTGGACTCTCTGAGGGTGGACAGGATTGTCATGCTGATAGTGATGCTAGCCATGCTAATTATCCTAACTGTGACAGCTTGCCTTTATCCAGCACTTTCCGTACACAACAATTTTGTCCTTTACTTCCACAGTAATTCCACGGAAAGCCCACACCACTTTAGGCCCTTTAGATTGTTTCTGAGTTTAAGATTAAAAAAAAAAAAAAATTCCTTGCAGAAGAATCCCCCAGTCCCTCGAGGGAAAATGCAACTGCATCGCACCAGCCGTGAGACTCAGGCTTTGCTCTCAGCCTGCTCCGTGACGCCCCCGTGCTGGGAGCTGAGGCACAATCTCTCCTGATAGTGGTTTTTGCGAGCTCCAGCGTTATAGAGACCCTTTAGCAAAACAGTGGAGGAGGAGGTGGATGTTGGATTGCTTTACTACACGTCATTTTCAACTGTTTATAATATTCTTCTGTGTCTACATATTTTCTCTGTGCACATTATTCATCAGAGTAAAAAAAGGAACTATGAAAACCTCGACCAACTTTCCTATGACAACAAGCGAGGACCCAAGGTATATATGCATGGAAATGCACGCCGCCCACCAACCTAACTAGCCAATGAAAAATAGCCACAGCCAACAGAAAAAATAAAAATAAAAAAAAAAAAAAAAAAAAAAAAAAAAAAA